>CM040406.1:69161312-69693812 GCA_022702515.1 Ilyophis sp. 1 JC-2022 | reverse complement strand
GTAACTGGTGCCTGAATGAGAACGCTCGTTTTCTTTACAAACCAGGTAACTGGTGCCTGAATGAGAACGCTCGTTTTCTTTACAAACCAGGTAACTGGTGCCTGAATGAGAACGCTCGTTTTCTTTACAAACCAGGTAACTGGTGCCTGAATGAGAACGCTCGTTTTCTTTACAAACCAGGTAACTGGTGCCTGAATAGACCTTGATCTGGCACCACACCTAATAATAATAATAATAAAATAGAATAACTTTTATTTCTCGCTAGGGAACTTCAGTTGTAGTCCCAGCAACAATAAAAAAGACATAGACAGTGGGGCAGACCCACAACACACAAACAAACATATCAAACAAAGACATCCAACAGAATCATTACATCAATCAAGTGAATTAAAGTGCAATACAGCCATGATTAATCATAGCCCCTGCTGTCCCGAGATGTCCAGTGTCACTAAGCAGTCCAACACACAAACTCCACCTCCACGACTCTCCTCCATACACGCAGCGCCGCGGTCTCTGTACAACACCGAAACGGAGCAACGAACTGCGTCAATCTTCCCAGTTGTCTCCTCACTCCTCCCCCGCATTATATTCTCCTTCCCTGGTTGCCTTTTGGAGATTGCCTGCACTCCCGGATCAGTCCCGAGTCCGACATCTTCAACTCCGGTGAAGAGCGATGGTAACTTTGTTGCTGGAGTCTGCAGATCCAACGGACATTCCCAAGCATATTTCCAATGCGTCTCCATGGTGACGACCACAAACAAATGGATATCGACGAGACAATCCGTCAATATTACCAAACCAAGCAGCAGGAGTGCCCTGAAAAATCTCCAGCCCGCTTCCCCGTCCCACTACAGACACACAGTGCATAAAAAAACGAAGACAAAAGCCTGACACAAGAAAACACATTCAAATTAACAAACACAAACACGAGACAACTGGACTACGTCGCCATTACAGCGCCACGTGATGTTATTATTATTATTATTATTATTATTAGTCATAGTCACAATATTATATGATTAAAAAAAATATGATGAAGTATCATTAGAAGATAATAACAGCTGAGAGTAGTATTTGTACCTCTCCTCATACAGAATACACCTCCCACCTAATACAGAACTCACCTCCTCCTCATACAGAATTCACCTCCTCCTCATACAGAACTCACCTCCTCCTAATACAGAATTCACCTCCTCCTCGTACAGAATTCACCTCCCCCTCCTACAGAATTCACCTCCCACCTAATACAGAACTCACCTCCTCCTCATACAGAACTCACCTCCTCCTAATACAGAATTCACCTCTCCCCTCGTACAGAATTCACCTCTCTCCTCATACAGAATTAACCTCCCCCTTCTACAGAATTCACCTCCTCCTCATACAGATCTCACCTCCCTCCTCATACTGAATTCACCTCCTCCTCCTACAGGGGAGAGTTGACGGCTGAACTGCAGAGTTCAATGTCTCTATAGGAGGCTTTAATTATAGTTTTGGGGTGCGGAGTGGATGGTGTCAGCGAGGGCAGACGGACAGTGACCCCTAAACTACCCCCCAAACCCCCCCCCAGGCCACTCTCCACAAGGCCCAGATGAGGACACGTCTGTGAGCGGGCAGAGGGGATGATTGCCAGAGGGACGTCCCGCAGAGAGAACGGCACACACGCCCGGGTCAGACAGAAACCCCTCCACCGGACCCCGTCAGGCCTCTCTCGCTGACCCGGGAGACGGCCGTGAGAATGTGTCCCCGGGACGCTTGTGCATTTTCCCAGTCGGATTGTGAGGTCAGCTCAGCGTATCCAAGCTGAAACAGTGGGTGGTGGGGGCAGTAGAGGGGAACAGTGTTAGTTAACAAAAAAAAATTGGACCTAAAAGTTACGTCAACCAAAAGCTACTTTACACCGGAGCTGTGGTGTTATCCCTTGTTCTGGAGCTTTTTGTTTTATTGGTATCCGAGGAGACACAGGCGGCGGGGGTGGTGGTCTGTATCTGAGGAGACAACAGGCGGCAGGGCGGGAGCGGCGGTCTCGCTCGACGCCACCTTGAGGGGAACTCTGTGTGACCCTCTGCAACAGATTCGTAGATCTGCCTGACGGATGTAACTTCAATATAACTTAACACACTGCATTCGCCAGGAAACAAAAGTGTGCAGAATCGCGAATCTTCGCCGTCAGGTGAAATACCTGCTCCGACATTAACTTTCAACAACAACGAAACGTCACGTCACGTCACCGCTTTGAGCCGACAGGGTTTTTTAGCTTATTTTATTTTATTTATTTATTTCTGGTTTTCCCAAAGCCTTCACAAGCGCGTATCCTGAGGGGCGCGATTTGGCAAGCGGCTTTATATCAGCATCCTGTCCCCATTACCAAGTCAGTGCCAACCATTTCCTCTTTTGGCCAAACAAAATAGCTGCCGCCCTTTCTTCAAATGCTGCGTTCATGAAAACCTTGTGTGCACCTTAAGCAACAGTTTTTTGGCAAACCGTGTCTTTGTTAATCGCATCTGTTTTCTACGTTTTACATTGCAGGCATTTAGCAGCCACTTATCCGGAGCTCTTGCACGCACGCACGCATGCACGCACGCACGCACGCACGCACGCATCTGGATATTTCACTGAAGCAATGAAGTACTTTTCTCAAGGGTACAACGGCAGCACCCAGGCTGGGAATCAAACCCGCAGCCATTGTGCTATGCCGCCACGCAGCCACTGGGTTAGATTCCACTCACTCCTACTACTGTGACTACTTACACAAATAAAAGCAATAATAACATTTGTATACTGTTACATATTCCACTGTGGTCTCTGACAGACTGCCATTTCACTTCACCAGACCAAAATCCGGACTCCTGGTGTGCAACTGCCAGTGTGTGATCTTACAATCCAGATCTTTCTTTAGATAGAGCTCAGAAGTGTGTGGGGGGTGGTATGGGGACCCCTCAAAATCCTCAAACCACCCCCCCCCACTTCAGTTTTGGTTTTGACTGCCCTGTCAGAACCTCCTCTGGTTGGAATTAAAGGACCACAGTGTAACCAGCACAGCGCATGCTGTGCAAAGCAACTTGCAGTTTCCTGTCTGGAAATGTACAGTACGTCTCAGGCAGGGTTAACTCTTTGTTTCACGAGTCTACACACCATTTTTTTTACTATCATTGTTTTTCTCTGTATTCCACTGTCCAGTTTGAAGAACAGATTGTCAGCAACTGGGAGTCTCACACATAGGTGGGAGGTACTGTTATGGTGGTAACCAGGGCAACCTGGCTAACTGTTAACCCTCTTCTACAGCTGTGTAATCCTGGTCACGTTCGGCTAAAGGCGTGGCCGAGGCTCGAACCTGCAACCATGGGGTCCAGACAGCGTTTGTGGGGCGTGTGCACCTTTATCAACCGAGTCACTCAGGAGAGGTAACATTGGATTCGTAATTCTTATCAAAAGGGTAGAATGGGCGACGTTGAGTTCTGCGCTGTATGGGGTTAGATGTCACGGCTCGATTAGCACAGCTAACTTGTGTCAGCGCTTAAGGTATGCTGCACACACAGTCAGTGGTCTGGGAAAGCTGTTAGCCGGGAATGGCACTATCACTCATATCAATCAGGTGGATGCACTCATGTTTTCCAACATTGTGAGTCACACTGGATTAGAGAGTCTGAAAAGTAATGTAAGGCAGTGTCAATGCGTACAGGACAGAAAGCCCTGTGTGATTATAGGGTTCAGGGAATATAGGGTCAATGCGTACAGGACAGAAAGCCCTGTGTGATTATAGAGCTCAGGGAATATAGGGTCAATGCGTACAGGACAGAAAGCCCTGTGTGATTATAGGGTTCAGGGAATATAGGGTCAATGCGTACAGGACAGAAAGCCCTGTGTGATTATAGGGTTCAGGGAATATAGGGTCAATGCGTACAGGACAGAAAGCCCTGTGTGATTATAGGGTTCAGGGAATATAGGGTCAATGCGTACAGGACAGAAAGCCCTGTGTGATTATAGGGTTCAGGGAATATAGGGTCAATGCGTACAGGACAGAAAGCCCTGTGTGATTATAGGGTTCAGGGAATATAGGGTCAATGCGTACAGGACAGAAAGCCCTGTGTGATTATAGGGCTCAGGGAATATAGAGCCTGATTTACTGAGACCTTTAGCATGGGCAAGACCTGCTAAAAAAAACACATGCAACACTAAGAACACAACCGATGATTGGTGCAAAACAAATACCAAAGTCAATCATTGGTCATGTTACTGGTTTTACATAAAAAGGTATTGCACACGCTAAAGGTCTTAGCGAATCATGCCCATAGAGCGTAAAGAGTAGGAAAATATGGGTGCAGGTCTCGCGTATACACTAATGTGTGGTATAAGTGCATGCACTCTCAGTTAAATAAAGGCACAGTGGAGGTACATGTTTCTTCTTTAAGAAACAAATTACCCAAATGTACCAATCATGTTTTATTTTTAAAAAAGAAAAGAAAAACCTGCCCAATGCTACTCTGTTAGTCAGGTCCCCTTAAAAAAGAGCAGCCAATTTCAACTGCCTTTTTCCTCCTGAATAGGTCAAGAACAAAATTTAAAAAATCTAAATAAAAAAATAAAAAATTAAAGATAAACAAATAGAAAATAGTTGAAATGGCTTTGGCTTCGTTGACTAACCCTGGCAGGACACAGTAAACACTTGAGGAGAACGTGCTGGTCAGTCAGCTTAATGACCTCTCTTTGAATAAGACCTTTCAGTGTTTTTGGCTCTCAGCTGGACTTCAGCTCTGTGTGAGCTGGAATAAAGAGCTCACCTCTAAGGCCTCTCCTGGCACTGGCAGGTGCACAGCCAAGGACGAACGCTCCGTCCGTTCCACATTCTGTTCTGAAAAGACCGAATGACCTGTCCGTTTGACATTAGTTTCTGAAAAGAGCGAATGACCTGTCCGTTTTACATTCGGTTCTGAAAAGAGCGAATGACCTGTCCGTTTGACATTCGGTTCTGAAAAGAGCGAATGACCTGTCCGTTTGACATTCGGTTCTGAAAAGAGCGAATGACCTGTCCGTTTTACATTCGGTTCTGAAAAGACCGAATGACCTGTCCGTTTTACATTCGGTTCTGAAAAGAGCGAATGACCTGTCCGTTTTACATTCGGTTCTGAAAAGAGCGAATGACCTGTCCGTTTGACATTCGGTTCTGAAAAGAGCGAATGACCTGTCCGTTTTACATTCGGTTCTGAAAAGACCGAATGACATGTCCGTTTTACATTCGGTTCTGAAAAGAGCGAATGACCTGTCCGTTTTACATTCGGTTCTGAAAAGAGCGAATGACCTGTCCGTTTTACATTCGGTTCTGAAAAGACCGAATGACCTGTCCGTTTTACATTCGGTTCTGAAAAGAGCGAATGACCTGTCCGTTTTACATTCGGTTCTGAAAAGAGCGAATGACCTGTCCGTTTTACATTCGGTTCTGAAAAGAGCGAATGACCTGTCCGTTTTACATTCGGTTCTGAAAAGAGCGAATGACCTGTCCGTTTGACATTAGTTTCTGAAAAAAGCGAATGACCTGTCCGTTTGACATTAGTTTCTGAAAAAAGCGACTGACCCGTCCATTCTATCAGCCGCTTTTATCCAGGAATGGACAGTACGCACGATAAGGACTCTCCAAAACTGAGAGGGACAAACAGCACCAGCACTCCCTTCCTCCCCACATACCAGCCCAGTGACACAAAAAAGTCGCGTTTTTTTTTTTTCTTCTGCGAAAAACGACCGCTGGATTCTTAAGGCGAAAAAATTTATAAACACGCAAAAGGCCAAGCTAAACATGGAAAAGACGGAACGGGGTCCTTTTCCAGGTCAGGAGATGGCAGAGATCAGGAAAGTGGCGAAGATTCTTCCTGCTGCGGGCGTGTTGTGTGTCCGCCGGTTTCCTAGCAACAGCACGCTACACAAAAAACACACCCGTAACAAGTGGGGTGACAACAATCCTTAAAAGGAACGGGGGATGAAGTTTGGGAGTGGGAGGTTGATACTGAACGATGGAAAGATGATTGCAGTTTGAAAGATGGAGGTTTTTTTGTACGTAGTGCATGTACGTAGATGGGTGATATAGGGAGACCAAGGAGAGATGTGGTAGCGGTCAAAGACAAAACCCAAACAGCGTGAATCACAGAATAGCGGCTTTCCCCTCATGCTCTCAGTACTTCTTTCCAAAACAACATGAAAAGGGCGGCCTATAGTTTCCTCTGAAAGCCTTCCCTCGCCCTTACCACAAACCCCCCCCCCCCCTCCAAAATGAAAAACGCTTTGCAGACTTCTGGGTAATTTCCATGAACTAACCGAGGAATAAGCGGTTTTGATTAAACCTGGTCCGTCGCTCTCACGCCGCTGCCAGTTCACATTTAAGCTTTCCCTGTCCAGGGCTACCACGGAAACCACGCAGTGCGCCCTCTCCCGAGGATGTTGTTTGCTACGCTAACGCAAGGCCCAAACTGAAACAGGTGTCTGAGAAAGGCCCCTTAAGCTGTGAGGGAGGAAATGACAAGGTAACGCCTTTCTCAAGGTGCCAGCTCTGATCTGTGGACTATTAACCACGTATGTGGGCAAGCCCAGGGACTGCCAGCGATTGCACTGCACAGCATCGATGCTCAGGGGGGCTGCCAGCTTTTTCTGAAGCTATTCCAGAAAGTTTTTTTTTTTACATGATGCAATTTCTGTGTGTGTGTGTGTGTGGGGGTGGGAAAAGTAATTTATTTCAACTCAAAAACAATGTTTTACACACTATAAAACAGCAGTTAATTTTCTTGATCATGTCAATCCATTGTTCTGGGAATGTGTTGCTCATAAACAACATAAAAATAAATTTCTTAATGTGCTTAGCAGCCAGTTCCGATCAAAGTTCAGCACTGGAACTTCAATTGAAACCGGGTGTTATGATCGGAGAGGAGGGAAATGGAGCTTTTTGGCTACGCACACCAGCGGTGGGTTTGGAAGAAGGACAGCCGCGCTGAAAAGAATATCATACCTACGGCGAGAAACGGCAGCGAACGCTCTGGGGTTGCTTTGCATCTGCTTCACCTGCGGGGTCATGGTAAGGTCAATGGAATCATGACCTCCAGCAAAGTACCAAGACATTTAGCCAAACAATTTGGTAGAAAATGAAATCAAATTTAAGGAAATCTGTGACTACATGGAGAAGCCTTCAGCATTATGAGCGAGCAAACTGCAGCCCAAGCTAACGACCGAGCTACTCTGCTATACAGAACCCTGGCAGGATACCTTTAACGAGAACCCCATCAATCACTCTTCCACCGAGACGGACAGCAATGGCACAACATCCCTACTGTGAAAAAACGCTACAAGCTCCACCCCCTTCAGTGTAAAATAGTGTAAAAATGCGTAAAATAGTGTTGAAATAGACTGCTATAAGCTGCAAGCATGAGATTCCGTATGTGGAGTGTATTATTTAAGTGTAAGGTTTAGGGTATAAGTGTGTGGGCGGCAGTGTAGTATAATGGTTAAGGAGCTGGACTTGTAACCGAAAGGTTACAGGTTCGATTCCCAGGTAGGACACTGCCGTTGTACCCTTGAGCAAGGTACTTAACCTGAATTGCTTCAGTATATATCCAGCTGTATGAATGGATAAATGTAATAAGAAGTTGTGTAAGTCGCTCTGGATAAGAGCGTCTGCTAAATGCCTATAATGTAATGTAATGGATTGTAGAATGTTATGTACGTGGAATGCAGTGTTTATGTGTAGGGTGTAGGGTCCTCTATGTAGAGTCCAAGATATTATGTGTGTTGGGCAGGGCTGCCTAACCCTGATCCTGGAGATCTACCTTCTTGTAGGTTTTCATTCAATCCTAATTTGGCACACCTGATTCTACTAATTAGTAGCTTAACTAGATCTCTAGCTGTTGAATGAGGTGTGCTTTGTTTGGGTTGGAGTGAAAACCTACAGGACGGTAGATCTCTAGCTGTTGAATGAGGTGTGCTTTGTTAGGGTTGGAGTGAAAACCTACAGGATGGTAGATCTCTAGCTGTTGAATGAGGTGTGCTTTGTTAGGGTTGGAGTGAAAACCTACAGGACGGTAGATCTCTAGCTGTTGAATGAGGTGAGCTTTGTTAGGGTTGGAATGAAAACCTACAGGACGGTAGATCTCTAGCTGTTGAATGAGGTGAGCTTTGTTAGGGTTGGAATGAAAACCTACAGGACACTAGATCTCCAGGAATAGGGTTGGGCAGCCCTGGTGTAGGGTGTAGTATGGAGTGTGTAGCATTTGAGGAAGTGTGTAAAGTAGTGTTCTAGTTTAGGGCGCAGTGTACGAGCGAGGGTGCAGTCTGACCTGTGCAGTCCATGTTGAAGAGGCTGAGGGTGGCCGGGATGATGGACATGTCGAGGGAGTTAATTGCCCTCAGAGCCATCTTCACTATGGCAGCTTTGAGGCTTTGGGGCAGCAGGGAGATGAGGAAGAGGGGGACGTAGGCTACGTATCGTAGCCTGCACAGCACCGGGGTCATGACCCTGCCCTGCGGAGACGCCGCCATGCGCTCGATGGTGGGAAACAGCAACACGGACTTCACCACCTGCGGAGGGCAGGAACGCTGTTGTTATAAAGCCTTTATTACACATCTATTACACAAAAATATTATAACAACTTTGAAAACTAGTTGTAATAGAGTTTTTTTTTTTATTCTGGAAGAATATATGGACAGAGGCTCTGGAAATATTGTTAAACTTCAACATTGGTACTATATGGTAATAAAAATGATATTTTATAGCGTAAATCAAATGCTATTGAAATGCGTAATGATAAAGAAAGTAAAAATTTTACTAACAACACAACGTTTGAAAATAGTTATTTCTTAACTGCGACAGTCACTCTAAAAAAAAAGAAATAAAAAATTTTAAGACACTATGATAGGCATTAAGCAAACGCTGTTCTCCAGAGTGACTAACACAACTTACTTTTTATGTTTATACAGGTGAATATAGACTGAAGAAAATCAAGTTACGTACTTTGCCTTAGGGTACAACTGTGGTGCCACATCTGGGAATCAAAACTACAACCTAAGAGATGTATTGCCACTGAGAATGCAATGACATTATGGCTCAACTGTGACAAGCTGGAATGCACACTACCATCTATTTCCACAATAGCACACACTTTCACAATGACTCATGAAACAGCGGTTTTATGTCACACTACGGTAATATGTACCACCTGGTTTTCACACTACAGACAAGCAGGTGGTCTCTTGCTGCCGGGTTTCCAAAATGCAAGAGTGAGATGGTCCTGATGGTGGCCGTGTTAAAGCTCAAAGCGAAAAAATCCCTGGCAACCAGCGCTTACGAACCAATGAACTGCTCTAACAGGAGAGTGTCATCCACTATTGCCGTGGAAACACTGAGAGTGACTTTGAAAAGTCACCCCTCTAAACAGCTTTAGCACAGGTGCATAGAGGCACAGCTTTAGCACAGGTGCATAGAGGCACAGCTTTAGCACAGGTGCATAGAGGCACAGCTTTAGCACAGGTGCATAGAGGCACAGCTTTAGCACAGGTGCATAGAGGCTCTCTGTCCCTGTGTGGATAATCACGCTGCACAGAAAAGCACAATTACCCCCCCCCCCCCATTTAAAATCACAACAGGGTCTTCTGGCCTCTTAATTCTTTTGTTTGATGTTATCAGGGAGATATATTAATGGTTGGAGTGTGGGGGGGGGGTGCACTTTCACCTCTGATAATGAAACGCTCTCCCCCAGTCAAGAGAGTGGGAGTGCATTGTATGCTGTACACTTTATGGCTGTAATCACTCCGTGGACAGCCTCCCTAGTTTAACCGAGTCTCTCTGTGCGAGATGCACGTGCTCCGTCTGTATCGGTGAGCATTCAGGATGCCTGCGAGAAGGGGGGGGGGGGGCACATTGAGTTCCCACCGCCGTGAGTGAGGAGGACGTGGTGTGAAGCTCTGTCTTGGCTGTCCATATACCCCGTGCGCTGCTCTACACTGCTGGTGCCACCAGGGGGCACTGTGACAAACGAGCGACATAATGCAGGCATGTGTACAGGCGGGAAAAACCACAACGCCCTTTCCTCATAAATCTCACATTTTCAGAAGAAGAAGAGGAGCCCAAATCAGCCGTGCACTCTTCCTCCGGAACGTTCCCTCCCTCCCATTTGGAACCCAAAGCATTGGCCATCCCGCCGCTCACGCTAACCAACCTGAACCCGTTGCCCGAGTGATAGCACGGTCCAGACGGAGCGAAAGGGTGTCGCCCTCGGAGGGGACGCTGCCCGCACACTAACGATGACCGTGAGACAGCCGGCGACCCCGCCCTTAATGGCGGGCCCTGGGAGCATGCTCGGAACAGCCTGGAATCGTTTTTCCCCCAGCCTAATTTTCCAAACATTGTTTTCTGGCGACGGCTAGCATTTTCCCCCCTGTATCGAAGCCCTCCCCTGGACGTGGCCCTAAACGGGCGTGGGCCTTTCCAAGCTTTCCGAACAGATGGCTTCTCCCCGTTTCGAACGGGCACCTTCGCCCTCCGAACTGGCCGGAGATCACAGTGGAGAGGGGCCAGCGCCGGTCCGCTGGTTTCTGGTTATGCCTCTAAAAGGGACCCCTGACACCCCCTAAGTTTATGAGAAGAAAAAAAGAGGGAAAAAAATAAAGAAAAGAAACAAAACCTGCTTTTAAAAAATACTTTAATAGGGTCTGGCATCTCCTGTAGAGTGCAGAGAATGCAGGCCAAATGCAGAAAGAAAGGTAATGCAGTGTTAGAAACCAGAGTCTTCATCAAGCTGTGTAAGGTTAGAAAGAAAAAAAGAAAGAAAGAAAAAAATAAATAATAAAAAAAAATAAACAAATGGGTAAGAAAGAAAAAATATATAATTTTAAGTTCAGGAAAGGAGGAAAGGTTAAAGCTCATGTAAAGTGTTTGCGTTTGGCTGCAATTCCCTCTCAGGTGCTAAAACTGCAGGGTTTAAAAGCTGCAGGTGCCTCCAGCTGTGTTCAGTGGGCCCAGTGTGAAGGCATTTCACACAGAACGACCAACATGTGTTGTGAGGACCAGCAGGGCGGAAGCGTTCGGTCGCCGTGACGTCCGCGCCACCGGTGGGACGCCGCGTGGGAATTCTGAATCACGCAGACCGAGCGAAACCCAGGTGACGCTGAGGCCCTGTAAGTTTTCAGAAACAAAATCGACGCCCAAGGCCGTGTCAAAGGAACCTTCCCCGCAGTCTTGTTTAGGAGCGGGCCTTTTGCACGAATCTAGTGTTTGCAATTCATCTGGGAGGCCGTCAATTTCAAATCGACTGCCAGAAATCAATCACTGCGAGTTCCAGTCACGGAATCCGGAACTCAACGCCAGCATTTGGATGCAACCGTCGTTGACAAAAGAAGTCGGGTCTCAGCACCGCGGGAGTATAATTGATGTCATAATAAACTGAAGCCCCTCCCCCTGGGGAGGAGCCTCTGTCACCATGGAGATTGTCTTATTGAACTGAGGGAAAGAGATTGCTGCCACGTTTGACCATGTTAGCGAGCAAGCTGACCTCACCCTTTGGAGGTCATAGACATTTTTATACTAAATAATTCACGTGCATGATGTAAACCCAGAATTACAGACCAGTCGATAATCAGCCAATGGTCTCAAGGGATGTTCTATTTCGGAGGGAAATGCCATCTTCGGTGAACTTCAGATTGACACAAAAAATGTCTGTCAGTGTCTGTCCTTCGAGCGGCAGGACCACGTTCAGAACGCTAAAGAGAGAGTGAGAGAGGGGCGCAGGAGGGAAAGAACAAGCAGTGTTTTCGACAACAGGATGCACCTGTCAGGCACTTGGAGGAGACTCTGCGGGTGCGGGCCACGGGAGTCAGCTCTGCCCGGGTCCCGTCTAGTGCCGCAGCCCAAATATTTCTCAGTGAAGTGGAGCTGCGGTCCTCCTGCCTCATTTGCATCCGAGGGACGCTGCCAAGGATGTGAAGAAAGCAGCACTGTGACTGAATCAGGGCTGATTCAGAACTTACATTGCCCTCGTTTACACAGAAATCGGTCAGTATCTGAATCGATACTGAACCGATATGCGCTTGCATGAACAGATATCCCTCTGAATCTGAATCAATACTGAACCGATACGCGCTTGTTTCCACAGACATCCCTCTGAATCTGAATCAATACTGAACCGATACGCACTTGTATCCACAGATATCCCTCTGAATCTGAATCAATACTGAACCGATACGCGATTGCATCCACAGATATCCCTCTGAATCTGAATCAATACTGAACCGATACGCGCTTGTTTCCACAGACACCCCTCTGAATCTGAATCAATACTGAACCAATACGCACTCGTTTCCACAGACATCCCTCTGAATCTGAATCAATACTGAACCGATACGCGCTTGTTTCCACAGACATCCCTCTGAATCTGAATCAATACTGAACCGATACACACTTGTATCCACAGCTATCCCTCTGAATCTGAATCAATACTGAACCGATACGCGATTGCATCCACAGATATCCCTCTGAATCTGAATCAATACTGAACCGATACACACTTGTATCCACAGCTATCCCTCTGAATCTGAATCAATACTGAACCGATACGCGATTGCATCCACAGATATCCCTCTGAATCTGAATCAATACTGAACCGATACGCGATTGCATCCACAGATATCCCTCTGAATCTGAATCAATACTGAACCGATACACACTTGTATCCACAGCTATCCCTCTGAATCTGAATCAATACTGAACCGATACGCGATTGCATCCACAGATATCCCTCTGAATCTGAATCAATACTGAACCGATACGCGCTTGTTTCCACAGACATCCCTCTGAATCTGAATCAATACTGAACCGATACGCGATTGCATCCACAGATATCCCTCTGAATCTGAATCAATACTGAACCGATACACACTTGTATCCACAGAAAACGACCTGAATATGAATGAATACTGAACCTACACACATTCGTTTCCACAGATATTTCTCTGAATCAGAACCGATACTGAACCGATTCACGCTCTTTTCAGGAGATACTGTATCTTTCAGAATCAGAACTGATATCGAACCATTGCCACCATTGCTTATTCCACAGCTCTCTGAGTCAGAACTAATGTGGAACATACCGTGTATCGTACCTGTTTCTACAACTAAAGCCTCTTTACGTTCAGCACATCCAATCATGACTAATATAACAGAGAGGCTAACATGGGCTTTCAAAGCATAACACCCTGTTCCACCTCTCATTTCCACGCAGAGACCACAGATTACAGCAGTGCAGTATTTCGCTTATTTTTTCCTATTGGGACAAGAGAAAGAGAAAGAGAAATAAAGGCTATTATCGATCAGGGGCAAAAAGAAAAGCTTGTGCATTTTCCCAAGATCCCATAAAAAGAAGCTTGATGGTGATCAACATTTCTCACCTCCATCCTCTTTACATTCACAGAAAACAAATCTCTGTTCTGGCATGGGTCAGGAGAGGTTGTGTGTGTTTGTGTGTCTGTGTGCTGGTGTTCGCGTCTTTAGCATCTGGATGCCTGTAAAGGAAGCGAGTGAGCGGGGCACAGATGTCACAATAAAAGACCTGATTTCTAAAGGCAAGAGACAGAAATACGACAGGAGAAGAATTTTAATGCTCTGCAGGTGCATCAGGCCGTTAAGCAGGGCAGTAGAGTGTTGTAACTGCCCTCCTCATTAAGCAGGGCAGTAGAGTGTTCAAACTGCCCTCCTCATTAAGCAGGGGAGTAGTGTGTTCTAACTGCCCTCCACATTAAGACGGGCAGTAGAGTGTTAAAAACTGCCCTCCTCATTAAGCACGCTCATTAAAGTCACTACAGCCCCAACTCTACAGCGAGTCACGCTCATTACAGTCTCTACAGCGAGTCACGCTCATTACAGACACTACAGCCCCAACTCTACAGCGAGTCACACTCAATACAGTCACTACAGCCCCATCTCTACAGCGAGTCACGCTCATTACAGTCACTACAGCCCCAACTCTACAGCGAGTCACGCTCATTACAGTCACTACAGCCCCATCTCTACAGCGAGTCACGCTCATTACAGTCTCTACAGCGAGTCACGCTCATTACAGACACTACAGCCCCAACTCTACAGCGAGTCACACTCATTACAGTCACTACAGCCCCAACTCTACAGCGAGTCACGCTCATTACAGTCACTACAGCCCCATCTCTACAGCGAGTCACGCTCATTACAGTCACTACAGCCCCATCTCTACAGCGAGTCACGCTCATTACAGTCACTACAGCCCTCATCTCTACAGCGAGTCACGCTCATTACAGTCTCTACAGCGAGTCACGCTCATTACAGACACTACAGCCCCAACTCTACAGCGAGTCACGCTCATTACAGTCACTACAGCCCCAACTCTACAGCGAGTCACGCTCATTACAGTCACTACAGCCCCATCTCTACAGCGAGTCACGCTCATTACAGTCACTACAGCCCCATCTCTACAGCGAGTCACGCTCATTACAGTCACTACAGCCCTCATCTCTACAGCGAGTCACGCTCAATACAGTCACTACAGCCCCATCTCTACAGCGAGTCACGCTCATTACAGACACTACAGCCCCAACTCTACAGCGAGTCACGCTCATTACAGTCACTACAGCCCCAACTCTACAGCGAGTCACGCTCATTACAGTCACTACAGCCCCATCTCTACAGCGAGTCACGCTCATTACAGTCACTACAGCCCCATCTCTACAGCGAGTCACGCTCATTACAGTCACTACAGCCCTCATCTCTACAGCGAGTCACGCTCATTACAGTCACTACAGCCCCATCTCTACAGTGAGTCACGCTCATTACAGTCACTACAGCCCCAACTCTACAGCGAGTCACGCTCATTACAGTCACTACAGCCCCATCTCTACAGCGAGTCACGCTCATTATAGACACTACAGCCCCAACTCTACAGCGAGTCACGCTCATTACAGCCACTACAGCCCCATCTCTACAGCGAGTCACACTCATTACAGTCACTACAGCCCCTTCTCTACAGCGAGTCACGCTCATTACAGTCACTACAGCCCCATCTCTACAGCGAGTCACGCTCATTACAGTCACTACAGCCCCATCTCTACAGCGAGTCACGCTCATTACAGACACTACAGCCCCAACTCTACAGCGAGTCACGCTCATTACAGTCACTACAGCCCCATCTCTACAGCGAGTCACGATCATTACAGTCACTACAGCCCCAACTCTACAGCGAGTCACGCTCATTACAGTCACTACAGCCCCATCTCTACAGCGAGTCACGCTCATTACAGACACTACAGCCCCAACTCTACAGCGAGTCACGCTCATTACAGACACTACAGCCCCAACTCTACAGCGAGTCACGCTCATTACAGTCACTACAGCCCCATCTCTACAGCGAGTCACGCTCATTACAGTCACTACAGCCCCATCTCTACAGCGAGTCACGCTCATTACAGTCACTACAGCCCCATCTCTACAGCGAGTCACGCCCATAACAGTCACTACAGCCCCATCTCTACAGCGAGTCACGCTCATTACAGTCTCTACAGCGAGTCACGCTCATTACAGTCACTACAGCCCCATCTCTACAGCGAGTCACGCCCATAACAGTCACTACAGCCCCATCTCTACAGCGAGTCACGCTCATTACAGTCACTACAGCCCCATCTCTACAGCGAGTCACGCTCATTACAGTCACTACAGCCCCATCTCTACAGCGAGTCACGCTCATTACAGTCACTACAGCCCCATCTCTACAGCGAGTCATGCTCATTACAGTCACTACAGCCCCATCTCTACAGCGAGTCACGCTCATTACAGTCTCTACAGCGAGTCACGCTCATTACAGACACTACAGCCCCATCTCTACAGCGAGTCACGCTCATTACAGTCTCTACAGCGAGTCACGCTCATTACAGACACTACAGCCCCATCTCTACAGCGAGTCACGCTCATTACAGTCTCTACAGCGAGTCATGCTCATTACAGTCACTACAGCCCCAACTCTACAGCGAGTCACGCTCATTACAGTCTCTACAGCGAGTCACGCTCATTACAGACACTACAGCCCCATCTCTACAGCGAGTCACGCTCATTACAGTCTCTACAGCGAGTCACGCTCATTACAGTCACTACAGCCCCATCTCTACAGCGAGTCACGCTCATTACAGACACTACAGCCCCAACTCTACAGCGAGTCACGCTCATTACAGTCACTACAGCCCCAACTCTACAGCGAGTCACGCTCATTACAGTCACTACAGCCCCAACTCTACAGCGAGTCACGCTCATTACAGTCACTACAGCCCCATCTCTACAGCGAGTCACGCTCATTACAGTCACTACAGCCCCAACTCTACAGCGAGTCACGCTCATTGCAGTCACTACAGCCCCATCTCTACAGCGAGTCACGCTCATTACAGTCACTACAGCCCCAACTCTACAGCGAGTCACGCTCATTACAGTCACTACAGTGAGTCACGCTCATTACAGACACCCTGGCCCCATCTCTACAGCAAGTCACGCACAATTAAGTCACCCCAGCCTAATCTGCCACGAGTCACGCTCATTCTGCGTGAGACTCGTCTCTGGGACTCCTCTCGGTGACTGACAGCTAATGTCTGGAGACTCCACGCGCAACACTGCCAAATTCTCCCGTTTACTGGACTTTTCCTCTCAGAAGAACTGGAAGTTTCCTCTATCCAGGCCCCAATAAAAAAATAACTCAGCTGAGATACCAACAGCCCATTAATTTTTTTCTACTTTCTTGTGCGAAATGCGAAAAGTTTTCCAGCTGTTCCGCCCGCCATGTGACACTGGCCACTGTCAGAAGAACTGGGGGGGTGGGGGGGGGGGGGGGGGGGGGGCAGGCGCATTAGGGCTAATAGCTCCAGCGAATTGGGAGCAATTTGTCAATCTCTGACCTGGACCTGTGAGGTTATTCAACATTTCCCCTATTTCGATTATTTGATCGTTTTGAGGGGTGTTAAAAAGCGAGAACAGCCAGGGGTTTCGGGGGGGGGGGGGCTCACACCATACCCAAGCTCTTTAATGAGGTCCGGTGGGCCACCCCCCTCGTCACCCCCCGACATCGCCAGCACAGATTAGTCACAGGTATTCCCCACCACCGCCCCCCCCACCATAAAAGCAGAACATTTACTGGCTGCTAACATCGACAGTGAGGCAGCCCTGCTCATAAAATGTGAGAGCCAGGGTCCAGCCCGCACTAAGCCTCTCTTCGTGCCGCTTTCCTGCACCCCATAAAACAGGCCACGTGCGAACTAAAGGGGGACCCCCCCCCCCTCTCTCCCTCACATGCTTCGCACCCACGGAATTGCAGCGCTAGGAGGAGAAAACCTTCGTGACATTAATAAAAAACAATAAAAAATTACATAAATAGACAAGCCATGTGGGCCTTTTAAAAAAAATAATAAAAAATTTAATTCTATATTTCTCAGCATTCAGCAGTAATATTGGCTGCGGACTACGCCAACACAAAAAAAAAAATACAGAGATTGACAAGTCTTGTGGGCCTTTTTTAAAATAAAATATTTCTCGGCATTCGGCATTAATATTAGCTGTTGACTGGGCCAAAAAAAAACCGGTGGGCCAGGTCAGGAAAAACATGACAGGTCTCATGTGCACAAAAGCACTGGAAATCAGAGCAAACCCTAAAAAACTCATTCATCTGATGAAAGGCAACAACACGGGATTCACTTTTGCATGGCAATAAAAGCCAAATATGAAACATAAACTGGCAGCGGGTGACAAAATTTAATAACCCTTCAAACATGTTTCACTGTCATACTCGAGAGAGAGAGAGAGAGAGAGAGAGAGAGAGAGAGAGAGAGAGAGCTGAAAAACAAGCCAAAACTGCTTTTAAATATTTGTTCTCCTTATGAAGTGGCGTTGCGGCATCCGACTACCATAAAGGTGATCTTGTAGCTCCCATGCCGCACCGCGGTTATAAAGCATTATAACTCTTCTCACTTCATCCCCTCATGATGCACGGCAACGGAAGAACATAGGAGAAAAAAACAGTGTAGGTCACAGCGGCCAAACACCTCAATCAACAGTTTTAAAGCAATAAAAATAATAATGGATTGCATTGGAGAACCCACTTCTTTAGATTGCCTCATATTTCCCACCTCCACCTTTAAAAAAAAAAAAAATCAGTTTATGGTTTTAAGTCATATTTTTATGGTTCTATATTTCTCTTCTTATGGCTCGTTATGGATGCAATCTGCACGCATATTCAGAATGTATGTTCTGGCGCTCGGTTCGCGGTTAGCACTGACGCTCAGCGCTGTCGGTCTGACACCGTTGCCCACATGAATCAGCTGAGCACACTTGCTGTATGTTTCTCCAACACTGTAAGTCGCTTTACTAAATTAATTAAATGTAATGCAATGCATTTATACGTACAGCTTCACAGTAAACCCGAGGAGCCTCATGTAAATCACATGGCTTGTGTAACCTGGGTTGACACCACAAACAAATGCTGTTTCCCTGCAGGATTTATAAAATGATACATGACTTGTGCATTTGACACATGTACAGTACCAACAGATCTACTTACACAGTGTTCACAAACTCTGAGCAGTGCTGCTGTTGTCAGCAGAAGTGGGGGAAATAATCATCTACAAGCTCAATATTGTTCAATGTATGTTTTGTTATTGGGTGGCAGTGCAGTAGAATGCTGGGAACTGGGCTTGTAATTCGGGGGTTGCTGGTTTGATTCCTAAGTGACGAGCTGACGTTGTGCCACTGTGCAAGGATCTTAATCTGAATCGCAAGGAACTTAAAAATATCCAGCTGTATAAATGATTTGTGCGAAAAAACCCCAACCGTGTAAATCTATCTGGATTAGAGCCTCTGCTAAGTGGCCAAAATGTAAATCAGAAATGCAGTGCATGACGGGTCGGTTTCTGCCCGATGAAAGCCTCGCGAAAGAGGAAGACGAAAGAGGTTAAAGACCACATGCCTTTTGACTGCTGTACCCAGGACTGCAAAACCACAAACGTATACATCACAGGCTGTGCTGGGCTCGGCCCTGTTTCCTCCGCATCTGCACAGCTAGCAGTCTGCAATGCGTTTAGATGTGGGGCATGTTTATGTAGCCCGGATTTCAGCAAACAGAAAACATCCTGGCTCATGAGCTGGCCAGGTTCACGCCATACCGTTTCACGCTACACAAAATAAAAAAATAAAAAAATAAAAAATAAAAAATAAATCTTCTCAGAAAGAAAAGAAGAAAAGACACCTTGAGCAACGCAAGCCTTTCGAGGAGAGAGGGCGGTTTGCCATGTAGCATCAGTGAGAAGCCCATTGCTGCGTTCCCCCCCGAGATGATTTATTATCACACTAACGTTTCCCAAACTGCACAACGAACAAGCCGTCCTCACACCGGAGCAGGAAAACACATGAATAAGCATTAACACACGACAAGATTTAACTAATACGCCCGGCACCAGAGCCCGTTAATAACCAGAGAGGTCACTAATACACCCGGCACCAGAGCCCGTTAATAACCAGAGAGGTCACTAATACACCCGGCACCAGAGCCCGTTAAAAAACCAAGAGAGGTCTAAGAAACGAGCCACACCCGAGAGGTTAATAAACAGAGAGGGATACAATACACACCACCCAGAAGCCCGTTTAATAACCAGAGGTAAGACTAATACACACCCAAAGCCCCAAAATAACCAAGAACCAGAGAATAACACCAAACCCCAGCACCAGCCCCAGCCCGTTAATAAAGGAGAGAGGTCCGAATACACACCTGCCCGTTAACCGACCAGAGAACCACCAGGCACTACTAGCAATAGAGCCCCGTTCCGTAAGAGAGAAGATAGAATACGCACTAATACGCACCAGAGCCCAGCAGGTCACTAATACCCTTAATACCCAAGTCACACCAGAGCCCCCTATAGAAGACCCTTTAATAAAAAGAAGACCACTTTCTCGCCCCGTAAAAATAACCAGAGGTACACCCTAACCCCCAGCAATTCTTACCGGGTCAACCAGAGACCCTAATAACCCGCCCCCGTTAATATACGCCCATCTCTCAAGAGACCTCTAATAACCCCCGGCACAAGAGCCCGTTAATAAACAAGAGAGTACCAACCCCGTCCAGAGCCATTAAATACCCAAGGTACAGACTAATAAACCCCCACGCCCCTTAACTAATCACCCCAATCAGAACCACCAGATAAACCACCAGAGAGGTTACTAAAATACCCAAGTCCCCCGGAAACCCCCCCACCCAGAGCCTGTTAATAATAGAATAGCACCAGAGCCACGCCCGGAGCAGAGAGCCGACCAATATAAGAACCAGTCCAGAGGACGCCCAGCCAGAGCCCTGACTAATAACCAAGAGAGGACCACTAAGCACCACCCAGCACCAGCCCCCAGAGAACCAGATAGACCCGTTAATACACAGACCAGAGCCCGTAAAAGAGGTTAAGATAGGAGATACACACCACACCCCAGAGATCCGTTAATACCCAAGAAAGCACTAACACACCCGGCACCCCAGGAGAGGAATAATAAAGGGAGAGCACCAAACGCCCGGTCCCAAAGCCCCAAATAACCTGTTAATAACCAGACCACTCTCTCTCTCTCTCTCTCTCCCTCCCGTCTCTGTCTATGCCTCCCTCTCTTTCTCTCTCACACATTTACTTAATTCCCCCACCTCTCTCTCTTGCTCTCATGTGAAAGGAAGTTGGACATCCAGCTGGAGTATCAACTTCCTGCCACCACCGGAGCCACAGCACCAGGGCCTGGGAGTGATGCCCGTTTTCTGGAACCCATTGCTCTGAGAAATGTATTATTTTCTAAATCCTAATTAAAGTCATCCCAACAGGAACACAACTGGAGGTGGGGGGACAGACCAGCTCCTTCCGAACCCTAACAAGTTCCAGAACAAGCCAGAACTTCAAACCCCGTTTTTTCAGAAAACAGGTCCTGGGCATTCCGAGCCCCAGGGGGCAGCACAACCTTAAGCGGGTGCATTTCATTGGACGGGAGACCTCAACCAATCAAATCCAACCTGATGGTCAGTACACTCCTCGCATAAAACCACACAAATAAGCATCGACTTCAGTAGTAACCCGGCGATGCACTGCCATCTCTCGTCCAATCAAATCTTTCCAGATTCCAGTACGCTCCAGTACTCAGAACAGTTCTTAGTGTACTGCATCTCTACATAAGAAAAGCCATAAGAAGAGCCATAAGAAGAGCCAGCATCCATACCACCCTTTAGCCTAGTCATGGCAAACAGCCAAAGCCAAGCAGGGCTGGATTTACTGAATAGATGGATGGGGATCTCCTGGGAAAACTCACGGGCTGCTGAAAAAAGTGTCCAGTAGGGGGTGCTCTTCTTTCCAAATCACATTTGTGGTTTTACGAGTAGTTACCTCCCACCTCAAAGTTTACTGTCGCTCTGAATCCTCGTTTATGCACTTGTCTTATCGCTGTACGTCTACCAAATGGCAGTAATATCATGTCATGTAATGTAAAGAGTACGGTTGTGAACCCTGGTGTCCTGGCCAGAGTCCCAAAAAGACTGACTCTCTACACCTGACCACATCCTCTAAATCTGATTGGCTACATACTCCCTTGCGTTCCGACCCACTTTGATTCCCATTGGTTCTCATTGTCCTACCTGTTTAGAAATGAACGAAATTACTTCCCAGATGCTCTAATCCACAGTGATTTACACGGCTTAAGCAATGTATTTAATACAATTGTTTTGTGATACATGTACACAGCTGGATATTTACTGAAGCAATTTGGGTGATGTTGCTCGGTGGCAATGCCCAAAACCCAGTTCCCATAATGCAACACTGGCACTGAGAGGAAGATGTGTCAACTCTCCAGTCTGTGCAGGAAGACCCCCCTGACCCTGATTAACACAACACAGCCTCGCGCCTCACGCCTCTGCCCCACGCCCCTCGTGCCTCTGCCCCCAACCCCCCCGGACTCCCCCCCCCCCCGGCTGGCCAAGTTTACACTGCCGTAATCCCACAGATAAACATCACTTAGTTCACACACTTCGCGACCGTTAGCCCTGTTTATTTAGATCGGAACCTCTACGTAAGCCGCCCTTAGCCTCTGTCTGCAGAGAGAGGAAATAAATGAGTCAAAAGAAACAGAAAGAGAGTGGGATAGATAGACAGATGGAGAAAGGAAGACAGAAAGACTGAGAAAGAGAGAGAAAAAATAGAGAGAGAGATTGTAGAGACCTTCAGCATTTCTTTCTTTTAGCTGAAAGTTCATAGGGAGTTTTAAGGCGCTGTTCCATCTCAGAATGTCAAGCCAAAATCACATCCAAAAGGTCTCTCCCCTTCTTAATTTCTATTATTATTTTTCATAAAGTTACTGGCCCTACATTGTAAATCAAGTCGTGGTCCGAGACAGGGAATTGTTTCGGGTTTTATTAGCGAGGACAAAGGTGTTTCCCCTTTGTCAGAGTTTAATCTCCCCGCTTATTCAAATCACACACAGAGCTAAGCACCCTGCAGCGGCACGTTCGGAGAGAGAGCAGATGTTTTCAGCGACAACACAAAACTCTCATATTTATAAATGTTTCACGGCGATTCCTTTGGCCTTTGCTGCTACCGCCATATCTCATATCAACATCTCAGTGAGGACTGAATAATGACATCCTATTGGATAGTGAGAGGATGAAGAGGCGTGGCAAAGAAACTGGGAGAAGGGTTAAACACAGTCATGCAAACCCAAGTAAAGATCAGCAGATGCGTCACCCAGGGCGACCAGACGTCCTCTTTTTTCCAGGACATTTCTTCTTTTTGGGACTGAAAATATCCATCCAGGCGGGATTTCTAAATTCCTAAAATGTCTGTTTAGGATTTTCTTGTTCCATAGACCATATATAAACAAACAAATAGCCTAGTATTATGTTCATAATGCCCGTCTAACCCTGTCCTCTTTTTTTGAAATCCAAAAACCTACGTCACCACACTTTAATTGACAAAAATTTTTAGTTGGGGAAAAAAAGAGCTCATCTCAGTATTAATGGCATGTAAGTTGCTCTGTAGCCGAAAGGTTGCAGGTTTGATTCCCAGGTAGGACACTGCCATTATACCCTTGAGCAAGGTAATTAACCTGAATTGCTTCAGTATATAAATTCAGCTGTATAAATGGATAATATGTAAAAGTGCAAAAAGTTGTGTAAGTCGCTCAGGATAAGAGCGTCTGCTAAATGCCTGCAATGTATGTTGCACCATTGTAACGCTATGCCTTTCTTTTAAATTTATTTCAGATTTTCCCCCCCAATTAAGTAGCGAATTGAATTCTAATTCAATTCCCCCCGTGTAGCAACCGCTAGAGAATCACCGCTACACAACCCTTGCTCGGATGTGGCAGGACCGGGGCGCGAACCCCGATCCTCGGAGTACAACTTACCGTTGTACCACCGCAGCAGACGCTATGCTTTTCCATTGCATTTTATTTTTGTGTTTATGTGTTTGTGTTATACCAGTATTATAGTTACGCAAGTAAAACTCATAGCCTGTTTACACAGACCTCCCGTGTTAGCTATATGACAGACAGGTGATTGGCTCATCAGTGGAAAAGTGGGGTACAGTGCGTAGCAGAGCTGGAGATCCCCAGACAGCCCTAATGCTTGCTCTCCTGAGTTCCCGCGCGCGCTCCGGACTGAGAGACGCGTCCTGTTTCCTGACCTTTCACCCCTCGGTGAGACGAGCGCAAAAAAAGCCTCTGAGGTATTTTAAGTGATTCCTAAGTGTCTGGGCCAGAGATCCTGTAATCAGCGCACCGCCGGAGTAGACTGGGCGTGTCGCGCCACGGAGCGGCCGAGTACCTGCGCGCACACCAGCGCACACGCGTGTGCATGCTTACGAGCGCTGTTACATTCCCACACACACATATGCACACACTCGCCCACTCACACACACGCAGACACACACGTACGCACACACTCACAGACAAACACAGACACACTGACACAGATACACACACGCACACGTGCTCTCACACAAACACACACAGGCCTTTCACCTTTCTTCCTGCTGGCATCCAACTGCTGGCATCCATTGTTTTCACAGACCCCCCCCCTCTTCCAGCCTACCCTCCCCATGGTAAAGAGGGGGGGGGGGGCGCTGCATTCCTGCAGCATTCTTCCACTGACCCTCGAGCTATCAGCGCTCCCAGGCCCCAATCCCGCCGCATCCCATCACCCCCAGCTCCCGCGCCAGCCGCCAATTCTCACGCCTGAGAGCTCCAGTCAGATCCCCCCTCCCCTCCCCCGGGTCGGCATGAAGCGCGGTTTGCCCGGGCCGTGGGACTCCTGACCGGAGGGGGTCACGGGTTTCAATCCCAGAGGGGCAAAGCTGTTGCTGTAGCCTTATCCTATACAGCTCCATAGAAATGGCTGGCGCCCCAGTCTGAAAGAGCCTGTGCATACGACGCATCATCAAACGGGGACAAACATTGAGTCTGGGGAGGAGTGAGCAAACTGCAGGCGCACACGTGACCAGCGGTGGAGGCTGGGGCAGTGCCCGCGCATACGACGCATCATCAAACGGGGACAAACATTGAGTCTGGGGAGGTGTGAGCTGACAAAAGCTACAATGAGACATGGAAGTCCCTCCGATTGAGAGCCCTCTCAGGGCTACACTAGTTTTCTGCGGAACTTAAATGCGCTTTGCTGAAACTGCGGGTACAGCAAAGCCTCGAAGCTCATGCTCGTACACGGGACACCACCGGACAGGCCAGTGTGACCAGAGTTACAAGACCAACTCTTTCTCAACTCAACAAAAAGTGAACACGTAAAATACGGGGTCGTTGGACTAGCGAGGCTCCGCTGGGGTCCCCAGCCTCCTTGGAGTTACACCTTACACTTAAGTTTCTACCTGACAAAGAGGGACCTCATACACCAAGACACTGATCCACCCCGAAGTCACTTCAGTTACAGAAATCTGGAACAGACGTGCAATGCGGCGAAAATACCTGCTGTGGACAAACTCTGGTGTGACATCAGTGTGACATCACAAAGCCAAGGGCCCAGGGCTGGATTCAATCAACGCTTGTCCTCAACTCTGTCCAATGCATACTTTTTTTTTATGATATTTTTTTGACTTCATAAAAACAGGTTTGTTGAGTTAAGTATTATTAAAAATTAACTAATTTATTTGGGAAGAAATTCACTTATAAGTCAAAGTTAAGGACAAATTCTGATTTTCTGGACAGCAGGATGAGTTTAAATCACAATGAGAGGTGGGCCCAGCAGGGGACTTGGCACGTTTCTGTACCCAAATGTGGTTGGAGAGGAAACCAACCCTTTCCGATGATCTTATTTAAAAAAAACTCAAGAGTACTGAAAGAACTTCACTTTATTACAAAGAGCCAGCAATGTGGTCAAATTAGAAAGCACTGCCACGCAAAACATCTTTGGCTGCAATTCAATCAACAGCTGTCCTTAACTTTGCCCAACAAGGCAACAGTTTTTTCCCCCCAACAAACATAGTTTGGCGAGTTCAGCAGCAACTAAACCTAACTGGGAAAAAGGATTAATCGCTTGTGTTTACTTCTTTTGAGTCAAAGTTAAGGACAACTTTGATTGAATTCAGTCCACTGACAGCAGCTGTGTTCTTTTTTTCTCCTTCTGGATATTTCCACATACACAGGACACACTGTGCACTGTATGTACACACATGATCCGATTACTATCTCACTCAGGTTTGTGTCTGTTTTTTTTCTTTTTTCGAGCGAGCCAACCTGTCACGTCACATCACCCGAATTCGATTCAGGGCCGTCAGCCTCGGGGGCTGAAAATGAGTTAGACCTCTCTCCGAAACCACGAGAGACTCCTTATGCACCCGTGTACAAGATGTAAAACCATCTGTGGGCTGAAAAACATGAATATGAGATTTTGTTTATCTGTAAATGGCAGGTAGAGAGGACGGGAACGGGGTACGGGGAACACAGGCCCCTGTTTCTGCTGTAGACCCTCAGGCTGCCGTTTGGGTCAGAGGAACCCCATGTTTTAAACTCAGAGCGGCTAAGAGCCCCGTCCCCGAATCCGGAAAGCTAGGTCTGTGCTGTTGCAAACAATCATGTACTGTATGAACACACACACACACACACACACACACTCACACACACACGCTCACACGCTCACACACACACAAACACATACACACACACACACACACACACTCACAAACACGCATACGTGCACGCACATACACAGACACACAAACACACATATGCAAATGAGAACACACACAGACACACTCCTAATTAACACATAAAGCATAAAGCATAAAGCAAGGCCAGCTGCACTGAGCCGTATGTCAGGGAGTAACGGGCCGGGCCGGGCCCAGACAGCCCCTCAAACCCCCTTCAGATTAGCCTTTCGGCCGCAGCGCCAGGCAGGGCGCCAGGCCCCAGTAAACACGCTAACGCTAACCTACCCAAGGCAGCTCATAGCTATACGCTGATCCCTGCTCCTTCCCTGCCCGTAAAAGTTCTCCAAAACACTCTCGCCACCCCCAAAACTGTGCCCCTAAACCCAGGAGGGGACCCATTACTCCAGCATAAATAACCCTAACTCAAACCCATTACTCCAACATAAATAACCCTAACTCTAACCCATTACTCCAACATAAATAACCCTAACTCTAACCCATTACTCCAACATAAATAACCCTAACTCTAACCCATTACTCCAACATAAATAACCCTAACTCTAACCCATTACTCCAACATAAATAACCCTAACTCTAACCCATTACTCCAACATAAATAACCCTAACTCTAACCCATTACTCCAACATAAATAACCCTAACTCTAACCCATTACTCCAACATAAATAACCCTAACTCTAACCCATTACTCCAACATAAATAACCCTAACTCTAACCCATTACTCCAACATAAATAACCCTAACTCTAACCCATTACTCCAACATAAATAACCCTAACTCTAACCCATTACTCCAACATAAATAACCCTAACTCTAACCCATTACTCCAACATAAATAACCCTAACTCTAACCCATTACTCCAACATAAATAACCCTAACTCTAACCCATTACTCCAACATAAATAACCCTAACTCTAACCCATTACTCCAACATAAATAACCCTAACTCTAACCCATTACTCCAACATAAATAACCCTAACTCTAACCCATTACTCCAACATAAATAACCCTAACTCTAACCCATTACTCCAGCATAAATAACCCTAACTCTAACCCATTACTCCAACATAAATAACCCTAACTCAAACCCATTACTCCAACATAAATAACCCTAACTCTAACCCATTACTCCAACATAAATAACCCTAACTCTAACCCATTACTCCAACATAAATAACCCTAACTCTAACCCATTACTCCAACATAAATAACCCTAACTCTAACCCATTACTCCAACATAAATAACCCTAACTCTAACCCATTACTCCAACATAAATAACCCTAACTCTAACCCATTACTCCAACATAAATAACCCTAACTCTAACCCATTACTCCAACATAAATAACCCTAACTCTAACCCATTACTCCAACATAAATAACCCTAACTCTAACCCATTACTCCAACATAAATAACCCTAACTCTAACCCATTACTCCAACATAAATAACCCTAACTCTAACCCATTACTCCAACATAAATAACTCTAACCCTAACCCATTACTCCAACATAAATAACTCTAACTCTAACCCATTACTCCAACATAAATAACCCTAACTCTAACCCATTACTCCAACATAAATAACCCTAACTCTAACCCATTACTCCAACATAAATAACCCTAACTCTAACCCATTACTCCAACATAAATAACCCTAACTCTAACCCATTACTCCAACATAAATAACCCTAACTCTAACCCATTACTCCAACATAAATAACCCTAACTCTAACCCATTACTCCAACATAAATAACCCTAACTCTAACCCATTACTCCAACATAAATAACCCTAACTCTAACCCATTACTCCAACATAAATAACCCTAACTCTAACCCATTACTCCAGCATAAATAACCCTAACTCTAACCCATTACTCCAACATAAATAACCCTAACTCTAACCCATTACTCCAACATAAATAACCCTAACCCTAACCCATTACTCCAACATAAATATGTGAGCCTTGGGGAACGAGGAGGCTGTGCTTATCACATCATACGTTACGCAGCGTAATCGTTTGTGTTCGCCTCTTGGCAGACGGCGGGATCTTTTGGCGGGAAACGAAAGCGGTCTTTGCGATTACATATATATTTTTCATCTTTGTGTTTTGTTTTCTTGTTGTTAATTGTGTCAGAGCAGCGTGACGACGCAGCAGGCCATGATAAAACTCACGTGGGAGGATCACTGAGGATCGGAGAGAGGGGTGGGGAGAGAGGTGTGGGGGGTGTGTGGGTGGGGGTGACCTGCATGCCTGGCCAGCTCGGTTCTCATGCTCAAAAGGACCAGGTGTGTGAGTAACGGCGGGGTCCGCTGCGTGACCGTGACTAGCAGGCTGTTAAAAAGGCATGTTTGATTTGAGAGGTAATGATGTGGGTTACAGAGTAAGCAGGAGCAGGAGTAAACGCTCTCTCAGTTGTGCTCTTTGGAGAGCTGGAGCAGGGAGAATAGCACAATCATCATTATTATTATTATTATTATTATTATTATTATTATTATTATTATGTTGATGTAATTATTACTATAACAAACAGCAACATCAACCATAACAATAATCATAATCATAATAAAGCAATGTATTATTATTATTATTATTATTGTTGTTGCTGTTGTTTTTCTGTTGATGTAATTATTATAATATATAGCAACATAAAAACAATAACAAAAATTATAAGCATAATAAAAACAACATATTTCTTAATTATTATCATAATGATAGTAACAATAACAATTATTATTAATTTTGTAGTTATTATTTATGCTGCTGATGTCATTGCTATTATAATTATAAAAAATGGAAGAGGAGCTATGAGCTAATGTTTTAGCAGAAGCCCACATCCTCCCTGCAATAAGAGATGGAAATAAAAATGACAAAGAGCCTCTGGGAGACAGAGGAAGGCCCGAGCAGAGAGGAGGCCAGCCTCTCCCGTTTTAACACGTTAACCTTTAGCACAGCGCCGTGTTTTCACAGCGCCGTCCGAAAGGCAATTTCCAGGCCCGCGGTTTTCAACTGCGAGAAAAAAAAGGAAAAAAAAGGGAAAAAAATGAGAGAAAAAAAAAAACGGACGTTGTAAGAAGTGGAGCGGAGTAAATCATTATTCGGGCGGTTTATATCTTCATTCTCCTGAAATAACAATGGCTTGGCCAAGAGGGCGGCGCTATACGGAGGAGTCTGGGAACAATCGGGGCTTGTGCTCTGAATGAAGCGGGGGTAAAGTAGGTCACCTTGGTTACGGGGGAACCGCAGCCCTGTATTACTGTTGGTTAAGGTTCAGAGTGGCCCAGTGCTAACCAATCAGAGCGCACAGCCATTTGGACCAAACAGAACTGATATTTGAGTCCTGTTGAGTCAGTCAAAACACAGAGGCTCTTAGGGTGAGCACAAGGAGCCATTTCTGTGTGTGTGTGTGTGTGTGTGTGTGTGTCTGTGCGTGTTTGTGTGCATGCATACTGTGTGTGTGTTGTGTGTGTGTCTGTGCGCATGCATGCGTTAGTATGTGTTTGCATGTGAGTTACTATGTGTGTGTACATATGTGTATGTTCATTTAAATGTCTGGATGCAACATACACACACTCATGTATGTTATTGTGTATGCATGTACAGTTTGTGTAACTGTGTATATGCGTACGCACATCCATGTACAGGATATTGTGCTGTGTGTGCACACGCATGTGTTGGCACGTGTGTGTGCTGCCTGTGTATGTGCGCATACATGCCGTCCAGCTGATTTTTCTCCTTGAAGACAGGTCTCCTAACAGCAGCCAGGTCTCCTCACCTGTAGTCCTGGATCTCGTTTCATCATCTCCAGTATGATGTAACAGCCGATGGAGTGACCAATCAGCACCAGCTTGGCGTCTCGGGGTACGTGCTCCCTCAGGAAGGCCAGTTTGTGTTCCACCTGCCCGTTCAGTCCAAACACGTCTTCAATCCGCATCAGGGGGGATTCTGCAGGAACAGAGAAAAAAAGTGTGTGTGTCACCACATCAGTGTGCGACAGACATACGTGTACAGTCGTATACAAATGTTTGGGCACCTCTGGTCAAAGTGTATATTAACAGAAACGTTCTGTTTCTCTGTATGTTAACAGAAGCTTGCCCGATCTCTACATGGTACAAAGGTAGACAAGACATATTTCTGCAAATTTAGTTCATGATTACCATTTAGCTGCATTAATTACAGATTCAAACCTACAGTGAACATGGCACGTGTAAAAGTTTGGGCACCATGTCAGTTAGTACTTAGCAACACCTCCTTTGGCAGATCTACAACAGCTTCCAAATGTTTCCTTAGGCCAGCTATATTTTTTTATTCTTGCTTTTAGAATGTTTTTCCCACTCTTGCTTGCAGAACTCTCTTCCAGTTCAGAAATATCCATAGGTGTCCTTGCATGCACTATGCATGTTTGAGATATCCCTGCAGATTTTCAATAATATCCAAGTCTGGGGACTGTGAGGGCCATTCCAAAACCGTCATCTTCCTTTGGGGGCCCCGGCCCCAATCTGCCTCCTTTCGTTATGGTTGATTTTTGAGGTATACTTGGGATCAATGGCTTACTGAAAGATCCATTTGTATCCAAGTTTGAGCTTCCTTGGGGGGAAGGGGAGGGCGGAGGGTACCAGTTTCTGAAAAATGTCTTGGTACTTAAGAGTTCAAGATTCGCTTGACCTTAAAAAAAAGCCCCCAGGATTTGAAGAAGCAAAACAAACGTTGTTACTGTAATATTTCACCGCAGATCTAACATACTTCTCAACACGAGCGTTCCTTCTTCTAACACTAAATCCACCGCTGGTGTGCATGGCCATAAAAAAAAGCTTGAGGTCTCATCTGACCATAACACCCGGTTCCAATGGAAGTACAAGTGCTGAGGTCCAGAAGAAGAATGCTTCCATTGAAAAGGACGCCATACCTACAGTGAAATATGATGGTGGATGTTTAATGCTCGTGTTGTTTCGCATCTACTGGTCCTGAGGCTCTTGTTAAGGTCAAAGGAATGAAGAACTCCTGCAAGGACCAATACTTTTTGCCCCCAAAACCTGGTCCCCCCCCCCTCCAGGAACCTCAAAATGGACTACAAATGGATCTTTCAGTCAGATAATAATCCCAAGCATACCTCAAAATCAACCATGAAGTCCGAACAGGAAAAAAAAAGATGGCGGTTTTGGAATAGCCATCGCAGTCCCCAGACTTGAATATTATTGTAAATCTGTGGGAATATCTCAAACAGGCATAGTGCATGCAAAGACGCCTTCTAATATTTCTGAGCTACGGTAGAAGAGTTCTTCAAAAAAGAGTGGGGGGAAAAAAGTCCAAAAGCAAGAATAATAAGACTTTGCTGGCTACAAGAAATGTTTGGGAAAAGATCTGTTAAAGATTAGTAAGGAGGTCTTACTAAAGAAGCACTCACCGTCAGTCACTGACAGGGTGCTACGTTCACTTTAGTTTATTATTTTTAATCTGTCATACATGCAAATAAATAGCACCCATGCATTAAACGTTTCTGGAAATGTTTAACATGTTTTTACTTTGACAGGGGTACCCAAACATTTGCAGACAACTGTAGCTCAGATTCATAGTTATACTACTGTTGTAGTCTAGGGGTGAACTTAAGGACACGTTCTCGGCCAAACAACTAAAGTGTCACCGAGACTCCAAGATTAAAGACCAGATCTAAGGTGCGCAGCACGTACTGTAGTTAATTAAAGTCCAACAAAAAGCAGCCAAACTTGCTCAGAGTTTGACGTTTCCTATTTAATCTGAAAACACCCATCCATTGACCTCTCCCTCCCAAATGCTTAACGTATTTCAAACTGAAAACCATTTACCAAACATTCGATCACTTTAGGTCATCAAGCAGCACTGTGTGTTCTTTCGTTTTATTCTTTACCGAGACAGACGCTAACTCACATCGAGGACATTCTAAAAAGAAATACTAAATTGAGATAAAATTTAGTTCTAAGGTAACTGACATATAAAAACGAATACCATGGTTACTGAATACACATGACAAACGCAAACCAAATTAAGTGCAGAAGCAAAATACATTTTTATACTCCTTCACTGTTCAGCTATAAAGCAGGCTATACATTTTTTGCCCACGGGAACAGTTTGCTAAACTCCCCAGGCATTTTTACAACAGTAGTCCACCTGCCCCGCCCTTCTGGTCACATGATACAGTGAACTGAAGTATCTCAGACCTTTTGTCTCCAGGGTTACAGTGGAGAGCGGCATCTGGACAAACACTGTTCTGCTCACACAATTTCCGCTGCGCCACAGGAGCGCCGAGCGTTTGGCAAACAAACATGTACGCCATCCCACTAAAAGCCTCGACTGGGACACCCTGTGCTGCGCTCCGAAAATGTCCCAACAAGCCTGCCACTGCAGCTGTCAGTAAACACAATGAATCATCATCATCTTCATCATCACCATCACCATCGTCATTATCGTCATCATCGTCATCACCATAATCATCGTCGTCATCATCATCTTCATCATCACCATCACCATCACCATCACCATAACGATCACCATCACCATAACGATCACCAACACCATCACCATAACGATCACGATCACGATCACCATCACCATCACCATCATCACAAATTTATCTGAGCCTGCTAAATAAATGGAAGCCCTTCTGGTCCAACACCTGTCTCTACCTCTGAGAAACAGTTTTAGTTCAGGCCATTGACGATGCTTCAGAGATAAAAACAGCAGCGCAGGCCCGTTTGCTCAAAACTCATAGAGTTTCTGGAAACAAAATCACTCACTGCTGACTGAGTAGTTAACGAACACCCAAGGAGGTGACCCCAAAAGTCTGAGGCGGCGTTTTCCCAGAGACCCCAAAATCTGAGTTGGTATTTCACTGGAAACACTGAGCCATTACAGTTTAAGCAGGCTCATTTAGCAGACTCTTATCCAGAGTGACTTACACAGCTTTAAATCTTCACATATAATCCATTTACACAGCTGGATATTTACTGAAGCGATTCAGGTCAAGTCCCTTGCTCAAGGGTACAACCGCAACGCTCCAACTGGGAATCGAACCCACAACCTCAGAGTTACAAGCCCAGTTACCTAACCATTATACTAGACTGGACTCCAGGGGATGTGACACTGCATTTATTGGAGAATGGGAGGCTGTAGTTAAGCAGAGACTGCACGTTCTGACCTGGTATTTAGCAGGTCTCTGTAAACAGGGAGAGAGAGACATTTACTAGGCGGACGCGAGGCTCTGACAGTGCGGTTCACCAGAAACACTGGGCCCTCCTGTGGTACTTAAGCAGATAAAAGGGGTTCTGACCCGGTGGTTAACCAGAGATCTGGGGCTCTGAAGTATTAGTCTACAGACAATGGGGTTCATGACCTGGTGGAATGTATTGGAGAATGTGGGCCTGGTAGGATGGTTAACCAGAGAATGGGATGTGGTAGTTACCCAAGACACAAGGCCCTAACGCAGCAGTTATGGAGACACAGGACCCTGACATGGTGGTTAATGCGGGGGGGGGGGGGGGGCTCTGCATTCTCCAGCCGGTAATGCACTGTTCCCGAAAGCCTATAGCGAAAGAAAAGAACCATGCCCAGAGAGTATTTTAGTAAATCTGTCATCGCACTCTTTTTATGGGTAACCCCACTGCCAGCTGCCTCCTCTATTTCTTGAGGCCGGAATGCGATCGCTGCTCATTCATCAATATGAAGCAGGGCCCTGACACAAGCCAGGCCCTCCCGCGCTGACCGCCGCGGCCTGGGCCGACACCGGCCCCACCCCAGACCGCCCTCCTGGCCCTCTGGGGGCCCCGGCCCCAATCTGCCTCCCTCTTCTCTCTGCCCATAGCTCTCGGCATCATTAAAAAGCCTTTTATGGTGCAAGATCACAAATATGTGATTAGAATGTGCTTAGCTGAACATTCTAATGTGCTGAGGTAATAATCACTACTGGTAACTAAAAGCAATGGAGTTCTAGAACTTAGAATTCCGGAAAAAAATAATAATAATTCCAGAAACATTCCTGCTCTTCAAAGGGTTAAGAGTAGCTGGATCCAGAACCCCGCCCTCGTCCAGACGTCTCTCACTTGTTCTGAGCGACTTCGGGGTAACACTCAAGCCCCCTGAGTAGCAGTGTGAGGTAAAGGGTCACTGGCCCCACGCCTCTCCTGACCAGACACTTACATTTAGGCATTTAGCAGACACTCTTATCCAGAGAAACTAACAGGCTAAGTGCCTATAATGGGGAGATAATGTGCACAGCAAAATCCCTGGTGAGAAATTAACTCTAAGAGTGTTTATATAAATCCAACCGAGAAAATATGTATTCTGTTATAGTTTTTTTAACACTGAACATTTGGCTGTGTGCGTGATCACATAATGTAGCATCAAAGTGAAATTATGAGAGATCGTGCAATTCGCCACTGCAGACTAACTTCTATCAAAAGTTTTTAGTTTTTTTTCATTAAACACTTTGACGGATCTTCAAACAGAGCGTGAGCGCCCGTAATTTCTCCCCAATGTGCGTGCGCTGAAGGAAGAAGACGTAAGCTGAAATGCATTGGACCACAGCTTTGGGTCTTTTGCTCTATTATCGCTGGGGGTTTTGCACCGTTTGCTCTAAACTCATTGAGTATCTGAAAACAAACTCACTCACCAATTTATTTATATATGCTAGCATAAATGTCCAGTCTTCCATTTTAACTTCCTTCTCTGTTTGTAACCGTCATCTGTGAAGCTCCTCTCAGCATGTGCACACTGCTGACCAATGGCTGATGCCCTGAATTACCATGGAAACCCAGAGCATTAACTTGTCTGTAAAAGTGGTGTTTGGCAAATGGGACCGAAACAAATGCTGCTACAGCCGTTTCAAGCGCGAAATCGATGGCAATGAATGCGCTGTACATAAGCTATCGTGCATCTCGGAGAGGAACAATGTGGGCATATCGCTAGTCTCGTTGTTAGGTGCAGGTATTGTATTGGCATTTAAGAGAAGGCTGAATTCTTCACTTGGAAAAATCTGTCTACGTGTATGACTTTCAGCTAAGAGGCAGTCTACGTGTATGACTTTGAGCTAAGATGCAGTCTACGTGTATGACTTTGAGCTAAGAGGCAGTCTACCTGTATGACTTTGGGCTAAGAGGCAGTCTACGTGTATGACTTTGAGCTAAGATGCAGTCTACGTGTATGACTTTGAGCTAAGATGCAGTCTACGTGTATGACTTTGAGCTAAGAGGCAGTCTACGTGTATGACTTTGAGCTAAGAGGCAGTCTACGTGTATGACTTTGAGCTAAGAGGCAGTCTACGTGTATGACTTTGAGCTAAGAGCCAGTCTACGTGTATGACTTTGAGCTAAGAGCCAGTCTACGTGTATGACTTTGAGCTAAGAGGCAGTCTACGTGTGAGACTTTGAGCTAAGAGGCAGTCTACGTGTAAGACTTTGGGCTAAGAGGCAGTCTACATGTATGACTTTGAGCTAAGAGGCAGTCTATGTGTATGACTTATTCAAACATCTTGATCTCATTTCTTTATTCATTATTTTTTTGGGGGGGAGAAAAGGCTTAAATTACAGGAATATTGAAACCAATCCCTGGGTAAAGTTAGCCTTCGGACAACGCTAAGTTCCCAACCTGCTTCAAGTTTGGCAGTCCCTCACTCCAACCAGGCTGGAGCGGATCGGTAAGCTCAGAGCCGCACGTAAATCACTTTCTTTATATTAAAATACCTGCGGAAATGAACTTCAATTTCAACATCCAAGCCCCATGCAAGATGGCGGTTATAAATCCCCTCCGCGCGGATATGAATCCTCCACCCCTGTCCACAAACCGGTCCCTGTCTGACGGAGCGGGCAGGACAGCTCTAGATTAGCATGGGGGTAATAAAAACACAACGTTCTGGGACTCAGACAGTCCTGAAGACCCATAAAACAAAAGGCCATGATCTCTTGGGCTCTGAGTTAACATCTCAACGCCTCTTTATCACATCAGGGCCACAGGATCACTGTACCAGGAACTATGATCTATGACTCTCCAGGTCCGAGAACTGCTGGTATTCCATCCTCCCTTGACCTGAAAGGCAGGTGTGAAGACAGTCTGGTCAATCTGTAGCACTAATTGTTCAGATATTTACCTGGGAGAAAAAAAACCAGGGCCGGATTTGGATTTGAGGTCAAGATTTGAATATCCATAGTCTATAACTAAAGAGCAAAAACCCAGGAAGAGGTCAATGGCAGTGATACTCAAATCTGAACCAGTAGTACTGCTGGTTTGCATTCCTCCTCTTCAATTCCTCCTCTCACTGATTTAAAACTGACATACCAGGTGAGTAATCTCTGGCCAATCAGTCAGTAATCTCTGGCCAATCACATGAATGAACTAATGGACTATCAGACAGAAGAGAAAACCAGCAATACTACTGGCCTTGAGGGCTAGATGTGAGTATCCTTGCTCTATTTTATGCAAAATGAAAATAAAATCTCACATGGCTATGTGGTGTTTTTTTTATTTATTTATTTTTTTTTTGCTTCTTTGCTTTTGGTGGTACACTCAACTTTTTTTTTCAACTTTCAACTCAACCTCGACAAACTCTACAAACTTTCTCCCAGGGAATATAAAAAGGTACGCTGCTCTTCGGGAGTCTGATCAAAAACTGGTATGAATGTAGTATTTTATTGTTTCACAACTCAGTTAGCCTTCCCCGGGGCCCCTCTACACTCTGGAAAACACAAGGGGTTTGTACGAGAACTAGAGGTGGTTTTGGGGCACTGTGATCGTCTCCTTCATCCTGATGTATAGCACAGATACAATCACACAACATCTCTGGCAGAAAGATTTGCTATTTTTTTTTTTAAAGGATTGAATTCCTGTTTGTGCACCGGATATGGTGTTTAATTTCCAGGATTTAAACTTAAGGGGCCACTCTGCTGCTTGCTCGGATGTAATGAACTGCACATACTCATACGTATGACCATTGACCTATGACCCCTGCAGAGCGAACTTTGCACTGTGTGACTGTAAGCCCATTTAACACTGGCCCTATGGTTTTTCAGACCCTAACAGTGACAAAAAACCTACAAAAAAAACCGGACAATTTAGAAATGTAATGTTGATTATTAATTATTCATGTTGACAACGCAAATTACATTATCAATTTTGACACCCTGGCACAGCATAAAAGTCTATCACATTATATAGACCTCTATTACCCTCTCAGGGTTATTGCTAAGGAAGGGACACACCCAATCGCACCCGTAATGACTTCAATTAGGCGATTACTGGCACCCCCAAGCCTCCAATACAAGACCAGTGTGGTCCTGTTTCAATGATGAGCTGCACAAGGACGACAAAAATATCAGATATTAAAAACAAAGAAGAAGAATGAAATGCGGAAAACAGAAGATGAACCAGGAAGCAGTGTCGGCCCGACACGTATTTTAAATACTTATTTTAAATACTTATTTTTCCCTTTGAAGTGTTTTTCATGAGAATTTTCATTGTTATTTTTAGTAGGATACTAATTATATACTATAATACCAAATCTAATACTAAAATACCAAATCTAATACTATAATACCAAATCTAACAAACAAACAAAAAACACCGCTATAAGAGGTGTGAATAAACACAAGAAAAATGGCATTTGGCAATAAAAACATGCTGTTAGGTCTAATTGCAAATTCTAAGTATAAATTCTCCATCTTAACTCACTGTGACCACAAAGACAAAATGAGTTGGTTTAAAGTGGGGGGAAAAAAATGCGTTTCTGTTTTCAAAAAGTGATTATTTGGGGCCACGGTGGGAAGCGGTAAGAAAAGGGAGAAAGAAAAACAAGAAACGATAAAAGCTCGTCTTTTCCCCCCCATCAGCGGGGACAAATGGTGCGGAGACAAAGGCCAGAGAGAGATCCCTCTCACTTAAGTCGTCTTACTTAAGTATCTGCTTTTTAATTCACCGTCTCCACCTCTTCAGCGGTGTGACCGTGAGCTTGTGACAGCGTTTCTCCCTGGCCCCGGGAACGCCGGGAACGCCGGGAATATCTTTGGGAACGGTGCTTCAGCCCCATCGGAAAGAATAATCGCAACGGCGTGAAATACGGAGCAGGCAAGGAAGGCCTCAGAAACAGCGGGGCATACTTCCGAAAACACAGTTCCAGAGATTTATGACCCCTGACCCAACGCTAAACCCTTTCAGTACTCTGGGGGATAGTTCTTAAGATTCTTTTAAACATGCTTAATTAGCTTCTTTCTTTCAGTACATGGACTCAGATTACAAAAAAACTAGGAGCCTTGCCAAGACAAAATGTCATGCTGTATTTCAGTGGCAGAGAAGTAAAAAAAGCAGTACTGCATGGGTATTAGATGCGATTTATCAGTTGGCAACAAACGCACACAGGTTTTTTCTTCCTTTATTTCGGGGGGGGGGGGGGTGTTGCGAGTTAACATGAGCGTGATTTTGTTTCTTTTTTAACGACTTTCAAACCGTCACAAATTCCCACTTACCACGCAGCTCTCTCCCCAACCTCCACAACCCCCCACCCCCCCCCCCACCCCCCCTCTGGAGCGACATACTAAAAACTTGAGTTTGATGCGAGCGCGGTTTTGTTTGAAAGCTGCCCACTTAACGCAGCGACCTGCGTTTCTTTCGCCCGGGTGAGCCTCGCTGTGATCAAGAGGAGAGGGGTCACTCGGAGAGAAGCTAACGGAAACCCGAGCCTTCTATTGATACCGCTGGGCGAAAGCTATGAAGGAATGGCGAAATTGTGACGAGTGTAGTCTGCCAGAGAGCCCATCCAAGCTAAATACAAAGATGTGATGTGAAATATAGGTCCTGAAAAAACACCATTATAATTATAAATTGTGAAACAACAAGGCTATCCATTACAGGGCGTATAATTCAACAGTGCTCTGTACGGTGAAATCTCACGGTCCATATTGAGGAACTACGCAACTCAAGACTAGTTCCAAATACGAACAGCTCTTTATTTATTACTTATGGCAGAGGGGAGAATGTATTTTTCTTCCATTTTTTATTGAACGAAGGCCTCTCCACCATGTTTGCGTTGCTCCAGGTCAATAGGAAGGCTAACACTTGTTAAATGGCCCTTGCACTGCCTATTTTCCCACTGTCTTCTACCAACAATCTGAAACCAGACGATGAAACATCCAGCCGTTAAAGCCAAGAGTGGAACTGCCCGAGTCTGAGCCCCAGAAATTCAGCTTGTGTGTGTGTGTGTGTACGCGTGCATGTTTGTGGGCGGATGAGTACGCACCTGCAAGAGTATAGTGTGTGTGGGGGTGGGTGAGTACAGGCAGGCATGCATGTGTGTGTGTGTGTGTGTGTGTGTGTGTGTGTGCGCGTGTGTAAAACCTTTCCCACAAAGAAAATTCTTTAAACTCTGCCTACCTCCAAAGTCCATACATGTTACTCAGTACATATGACCATTACATTCATTTAGCAGACACCGTTCTCCAGACCAACTTACAATACAATACAATGACTCAATAGCACTATGTTGAATGGGGCAGTGATTTAAAGATCTGTCCCTTGAGGAGGCTAAATGGCAAGATGAGCATACACACGGTCCAAGAAACGACACGCTTCTGTTAAACTATGTAAAGAAAAGCAACTCGACGCAATGAATGAACTCAATCAGTACGGCACAATTTGCCGGAGGATCCGACTGTATTAAATCAACACTACCACGGCAAAGGGTAATGTGGGCGGTGTGAAGCCATTCAATCATGACTCCTTCATAAATGTAATGTATTTATTCAGTTAACACTCAAATAGGGGTACTTCTGAATCTCTGTGTGTGACTCTCTGAGTCCCGCACTAAGCGCAGTATAACGGAATATGTGCGATTCACTTCTGAATCTCTGTGTGACTCTCTGATTCCCGCACTAAGCGCAGTATAACATAATATGTGCGATTCACTTCTGAATCTCTGTGTGACTCTCTGAGTCCCGCACTAAGCGCAGTATAACGGAATATGCGCGATTCACTTCTGAATCTCTGTGTGACTCTCTGAGTCCCGCACTAAGCGCAGTATAACGGAATATGCGCGATTCACTTCTGAATCTCTGTGTGACTCTATATGCGCGATTCACTTCTGAATCTCTGTGTGACTCTCTGAGTCCCGCACTAAGCGCAGTATAACGGAATATGTGCGATTCACTTCTGAATCTCTGTGTGACTCTCTGAGTCCCGCACTAAGCGCAGTATAACGGAATATGTACTATTCACTTCTGTGAAGCACGTGATTCGCTCCCCGTTTCAAGTACAATATTTGCACAGTATTAAATATATCAGGCCTACGCGGCGCATGGTGCGCCAGATGTTATTGCTACTCTAGCTCACCATGGAAACGGCATTATATGACACGCAGCAAAGTTTAAAAGGAAACGTGTTTCTCGAGAGGTTCTAGGCAAGACGTCCAATGAAATCCGCTCCCCGGCTACGATTGCATCACAATACATTATTTGTTTACTTTGCCAACGCCCTTTTTTTTTTCAGGGTTACTTAAAATTCCCCGCATTTGGAGGGTTTTAAATTAAGTGTCATGGAATCTGGCATGTAACTCACTTACTGTGTAGAACATGCAGTATACAGCAGTTACTCTCCCTTTTTAAAATTCTGGCAACCCCTGAGGACCTTATGAAAGTTGACTTGTGCACTGCATTTTAAGTACAAGGAGGAGAAACCTGAAAATCCACAGCCCCAGAAGTTCTTTGGTGATGTAACCATTTTTCCATGATCTTTTCAGTTCAGCTTTGACAAGCCTGAAATAAATAATGGATTTCCACAGGATTTGACCTTATATTCCTGGAGTAACTGTACTGTTTTGATGGGGTAAAAAAAACTGGCCCCCAAACTGGCAGGCAAATAGGACACAATGCAACCCACCCCTTCGCTTTGGCCGTTTTCAGAATTGGGCAAGGGGAGCCAAAATGGCCGCCAAACTGTCCTTGGGTGTGCAGCTGGTCACAGAGTCAGTGCGTTAGCGAAGAAGAACAGCTCACGTACTACAATTACTAGCTTGGGTTAGTTGGCTAATGACTGACTAAGGCTAGTTGTACATCCGCTCTGAAATTAAATTAAGATGCGTTAACAGGAGTGGGAAAGAAGCCATTTTAGTAGGAAGCAGGGTTGAGCTCCGTCTTGTGTAAAGCTGTAGGTTTTCTTTTGTTTTTGATACTCCGCATCACTGCTTCAGTTTTTAAAATCTCTTTGCTAAGCAAAGCAGCAGCCAGCTTACACCTCAACTGAATGGCCTGTTTAAACATGGAAAATTAAAATTGAAACAGACAGACTTACAGACAGAGAGACAGGTGGTATACAGGCAGACAGACGAGATAGATGGACAGATGGATGATACATAAATACATAAGTGCGTTCCCTAATAACTGTAGGAAGATAGATGGTGTGACACCCCGAGCAAGGTGCATGTGGCAAGCGAACCCCAAAGCAAGCCTGACAAATACCACGTTTAGGGCCCGCAGATCTGGAAACCCCCCGTCTACCCCCTCCCCCCTCCCCCCTCCCCCCTCCCAACAGGACCGCGCTCTCTGCGACCTCTACCGCTAACATGCATCTCTGTCTGTTAGCCGCTAGCCTCAAACCAGATGTGGCGATAACTGGAGCTGCAGGCATGCAGGGGCTATTCCTGACTGCTGAGACAGTGTGTGTGTGTGTGTGTGTGTGGTGTGTGTGGTGTGTGTGGTGTGTGTGTGTGTGTGTGTGTGTGTGTGTGCGAGTGAGAGTCAGATCCGTACTTGGCCGGGGAAAGGTACCAAACTGGGCGGCGGGGCAGGGGGGGGGCAAGGTGTTCAAACTCAAGCATTTCACATCCCACACATAATCCATTCAGTTAAATGCAGTACAGCTGGGGACAAAGGTGTGGGGGGGGAGAGGAGAGATAACGGAGAGCTGCTTCTTCTCTTGACCTTTCTCCCTCTCCCTCTTTCTCTCTCTCCCCCTCCCTCTCTCACTTGTTAAAGGGCTCTGTGGCACACAGCTGGACTCCATTAGGGGTGGGGGTAGGGGTGGGCATCAGCTGCGTACCACTACCCCCCCCTCACCACCTGCATCAAGCACACCAACACCACACCCCATCAATACACCTTCCAGAACTCCGGGGGACAAGCCATGGAAGACTGATCCCTGGAAAATATGAGAGAACAGGAAAGGAAGGAGAAGAGGAGAGGAGAAGAGAGAAGAAAAGGAGTGGAGGAGAGGAGATGTCCACGAGAGCCGACACAGTATCCCATGATGCACCGCCAACACCCCAGCAAACTTCTACGGTAAAAGTCAGGATGTCTAAAACGCTATATGCTTGGATACATTTTTTTAAATAAACACTGCCAGCAGCTGAAAGTGCTACAGGTCACCAGTAGGGGGGGCCCTAGCCTATATGTCAAGCCAAATCCAGCATGGTGAGCAGGACAATGTGATGTAGGAGGTGCCGTTTTTAAGACGAGGCGTTGAAAAACAAGGTCCTGTCTCAGCGCTGTGCTAATGCCTCTCTGCGCAGCTGAGCGCGTTTCACCCGCCAGCCTGAACGGTGGATTGTTAGAGCTGGCAGATTGAAAGAGCCAGGGTTGGGAGTTTAGCCAGGACGCCGGGGGAAACCCCTACTCTTTACGATAAGTGTCATGGGATCCTTAATGACCACAGTGAGTCATGATGAAGACAGAAGTTAGTGAAAGAAGGAAAAAATCCTACGGGGAAATATATGAGATAATGACAGTTTTAATAGCCCTGCAGAAGGCAGTTGTGTAGAGGAATGCATTAGGATTGTAGGAGGGAGGCTACTGTTTGATTAGAGAAGCTAACGCACGTGTGTAAATACAGCTGAGGGTGTGTATCCAGCCCATCCTCTGTCTCAAGGGGCAACCAGCACTGAATAACTTATTTGTATGTGGAACAGTATTAATCACTGTGCACGCACGCACGCACTCACGCACACACAAACACACACACAAGTGCACGCACACACGCACGCGTATGGAACAAAACCACAACTTTCCCAGTACATACAGCCGCAGGCTGGCCATACAGGCCAAGACAAAGCCGAGTGTGTGTGCATATACAGATGAACCACAGTGCCTGGAACACTGACCCCAGGCACACAGAACAGAGAAGGAAAGACCACAGACTGTAACCCGTCCCGTGCGCGGCAGTTTCCGCGCTGCAAGCTGCAGGAGCCTCATCAAGCTGGAAAAACCTCCACGGCGGCCATGTCGGCTCCGGCCAGGAGTCCCGCTTGGCAGTGTACATCTCTACACATCATTAAAGGTGATGGATTCGACACACCGTATGCAGTGCTACACCACCCCATCCGCCCCCATCCACCGCCCTGCACCAACATTATCAACCCTTCATAATGAGAGCATTTAACTTCCTGCCAAGTCTTAGTCAACACGCACGCACGCAGAAACACACACACACAAAAACGCATACGCACGCACGCACACGCACGCACGCAGAAACACACACACACAAAAACGCATACGCACGCACGCACACACGCACGCACGCAGAAACACAAACACACACACAAAAACGCATACGCACGCACGCACAAACACAAACACACACACAAAAACGCATACGCACGCACGCACGCACGCAGAAACACAAACACACACACAAAAACGCATACGCACGCACACACGCACACAGAAACACAAACACACACACAAAAACGCATACGCACGCACGCACGCACGCAGAAACACAAACACAAACACACACGCAAAAACGCATACGCACGCACGCAGAAACACAAACACACACACAAAAACGCATACGCACGCACGCACGCACGCACGCAGAAACACAAACACAAACACACACGCAAAAACGCATACGCACGCACGCACGCAGAAACACAAACACAAACACACACGCAAAAACGCGCACGCACGCACGCACGCACGCACGCACGCAGAGAACAGAAATAACTCTTTGTCTCGTGCTATTCTCAACATCATACTCACTGCACTGTCCAGTTGTGACCCAGGACTCAGGAATTTTCATTTCCATAATTTTTTTTACTTGAAAACCCAGGACTGAGAGGGGAGTGTGGGTTCTCACCTTTCTCACTACGGTTAGTCACAGTCAGTACCTCACAAACTGCCTTCTGGGAAAAATGTGAAAGATGTGAAACTGAGACTAGCATAGCTATTTGATTTCATCAGCTGTGAACTTCAAAAAACAGGACATAAGCTAAATTAAACAGTTTTATTTTCCTATATCATCAGCATCATAACAAAACCCTGTATTTCCAGAAAAACAATTATTCAGGAAATTAAAAAAACATATTTTACACGTTTTAGTTCTGTGGTGTTTTGAATAAACTTTATTAGTCACAGAGCTACGAAACACTCCCAGTACACAAGTGATGATGCAAGCTTTCCAATTATGTATTAATCTCAGAAACATTGAATACAATATGACACCAGTGACATATCAGTGAAATATCAGGGGTAGGTAACCCTGGTCCTGGTGTGCCGGTGGCGTTTCTGGTTTTTGTTCCATCTGAGCTCGATCACAAGAGTTTGATGGATGATTAAAAGTCTGAGCCTGAATATCCTGTATGGTGAAACGCCGAGTGCCTCCCGCACCTGGTCACCTGCATTCATTAAACCTGATTAATTAAAATGAATACAGTTATGTAGTTATAGGTTTGGATGGAGCAAAACCAGAACCGCCTCTGGCACTCTCAGGACCAGAGTTGCCTACCCCTGGTATCATACATCACAGAATTAATATCATTACCAGTCGTTGGGATATAGTTTTATTATAATTTATAACATCTCCTTAACTGCCTGTGAAAATCCGAGGGTTTGTTCTTGTACTCTCAGCCATGTACTCTCAGGGGTATTCTCTGGTTTCGGGGTCACCTGTGATTTAATCGCGACATGCGCCCCCCTGTGTTTACTTAACTTTACAGAGAGGGCAGTGTCGGTTCACTGGCCTGAACACCATTAGCCTGCATTTATTCAGCCTGATAATGACCGTATTAGGACCACCCTATTAACCCCAGTGAAAGAACAACCTGGCAGGGCTCTGTTGGACCCCGCCAACCCCCCCAAACTCCACCCCAGCCCCCCGACGCCTCCCCACCGCGCCGGGCCCGACCCTGGCTGCCTTCCCGTTCCCGCTCGCCTGGTTTTCGGGTCACCCTGGGACCCCGAGCCTAACGCGCTTAACGCTAAGCAAACATCCTGCGAGCCCCTCCTGAACGCTCCGTGGCGTGCGGCGTGCGGCGTGCGGCGTGTGGCGTGCGGCTTTGATGCGTGAGACGCATCACCTGCTGAAAAAAAAACTAAATAAAAACAAAACCTCTTTCCTGCTTCTTTCATTCCTCCCGATATCGAGATTAATCCGTCAGACGACGACTAAACAAATATTTCGGCCTATACTGTAAAAGTGAGAATGGCTTTCGAGCGTAAGGTTTCTGGGGTATTCTGCTGCAGTGCACTGATTTGAACAGAAGGCTAACTCTCCATCGAATTCCACTCAAACTCTCCACTCAAAGATAATTGCCTTTCACACTGAAGACTTTGCAGGCCAACAACTACAATGTAATGTAAAAAAAAACAAGAACCACAGGCTCCTTCGGTTGCAAATGTTCCACATTTCATACTTTCTAACCGGCTTTGAGTCTCCGTTTTCCGCGGTGAACGCGCGCGGACTGGGTCCAGTCTGTCCCTCCGCACGCAGATCTTAATCTAAATCGAGAGAGAAAAAGTCGACACTTGAAGTGACAGAGATGAAATTGGAGAAAAGGACAGGCAGACACCGCGGCGTTCCAGACGGCCTCTCTGCATCCCACGGCAACGATCGGAAGGGTATAAAAAAGGAAGAGGGGGAGGCTTTGAGAAAAAAAAAAAACAGACAACTTTGCCATATGTGGATCATAAGAGAGGGCCGAAATAAGTAGCGCATTATGCGTGCTGTAACAATTACAGGCAGGATTTGTACAGGGCTAATTACACACGTACGGTTGGCGCGTGTAATTCACATCGCTTTCGTGCTCTTTTTCAATCGGCGAATCGCTTCATAAAAAAACGCAGTCGCTGCGCGGCGGCTTCCGCGCTCCACGCCGTTTTCAAAGGCGCAGGGCTTCACACTGCAAAAACGAACAAAAAATAAGTCAATGTTAACGAGCATTTTCATCTTATAAATCTTATTTCTATTACTTTTTAGGTAAGACGACAAGATTGCCAATGAGACCAGAGAGTTTTACTCATTTTGCCAGTGGGGTAATACAATTTCACTTGTCAAGCATAAGTACCTTAAAACAAGCTAATATTTTTCTAGTAAAGATTTTAAGTCTCAATACCAGACTTGCTAAGACAGACATGTTTTTGCAGAGCAGAATTCACAGAGAGAACGCCGGAGCGATCGAGCCAAGGAAGAAAAAAACAGAAAGGAAGAAAAAAACAGAAAGGCAAAAAAAAAGCCCGGGTGTTTATGTACGTGCATAACATACGGGGTCAGGGGGGGGTATGTTTTATATGCGTACATCAAGTGAATAAAAAAAGCATAACTCTCTGACAGACGAGGGAAAGGAGATTTACGAACATGTGCAGGATTAGGAGTTTCAGATACGAGCTGAATCCAAACGCTTGTTCAACAGGCTGATTGGCCCACGTCAGGGGTGTCCAGTCTTATCTGAAAAGGGCTGGAGTGGGAGCGGGTTTTTGTTTTCGTCCAGCACCAAGACACCTGATTCTCCTTATTTGATTAGTTAATTAGTTGAACGAGTTGCTGTAATTCTGGGCTAAAATTAAAACCTGCACCCACATCGGCCCTTTTCGGATAAGATTGGACACCCCCGGTCTACGTTCTTTCATCGCTCCAGGCTGTGACTACTACAGTTACTCTCCTGGTTCTGACCGGTTGGGTCAGAAAGCACAAAAATCCGATAAACTCTTGGCAGCTACCATGCAATTCACACATCTCTACAGGTTACACAATACAATGTATTCCCTGAAAAACAGGTCATTCTAAAATGACATCCACTTGGATCTTACAGGATGGTCTATGACTGAATGATTGCTACATTAGTGAAAATGTATACTTTTTTCCCCCCCTTATGTGTGGAATAATAACGAGGATGTGTTTACTGTGCTGGAGCTGGTAACACAAAATGCAAGGCACCTAGCCCTACCTGGAAAGGAATGCACTTATAATGCTAGATTGATAAGCAAGTTGGTGTTTTCTGTCAGTTCACACCAGGAAATCCCGGTCACCAATTTGCACAACAGGCAGGATTTGTGAAATGCAAAAAACGGTTTCAAAAAAATGTACAAGTATAAATCACTTCCAGAATGAAATTCAAATTAGGCTGCAAAAATATTTGGTAAAAGGCCTGAGATTTTACACGACAAGCTGCTTTCGGCCTTGAGGATTAGCACAAATATCACAGGGGACGATGGTTATATGAATATACATGCATAGAGTGGGGAGAAAACGAGTGCACATTGTGATTAATGAGGCAATAAAGCATAACATATGGAAAAAGCATAGTCCCTCTGCTAAACAGGACCTGGCAAACAGAGAGCACAAGACTGGAGCGCGCAGTAAAACAGCATCAGCTTTTTGCAAATGTGCAATAAATGCATGTCGTTTACTGATCTTTTTAAATCTCACTTGCCGATTGCAACATGCCATTTTATTATTCCCGCTGCGGAGTGGCGCGGTGGACAGTAAACGGTCCCGCGGGGAAGTGAGGGATGATTTTGGCCGAGCGCGCGGGTCCCGTTGACAGGGTCCCGCTATGAATCATCAAAACAACGGCTCTGTTTGTGTGTCATGTCCGCATGGTGTCAAGCTTTGCCTCCAGTCGTTGGAAGTCCAGTATGAAACGGTTCAAGTACTCAAGCAGTAACAATAATAACAATAGCTTTAATAACGGCTTTTTCTTTCATGGTCCAAAGAGTGCATTAAACCATAAACATATGGATGAAATAAAACCGAATAAAGAGGAAAAAAACATTTGAAAAAACTGCAATACGGGTAATTAGACATGGTTAAAAGCGAGTTTAAAAATGGGTTTTGAGTTGAAGGAGAGTAGGAGAGACAGAGGCCCTGATAGAATAGTTACCCCATAAAACCGAAACCCCAGCTGTTAATGCTGTGGCCCCTCTTGTTTTAAAACGTGGGGTTGAGATGCTGGGGAGGCCTTTTGTTGAGTATTTAAGGGAGCTTGGTGGGGTGCATGCATGCTTTTAAAACACTTGCAATGTATGCAGGGGCTAAACCAAGCCTCGCCAAAAACGTTTTAAAATTAAATTTTAAAGAAACCGAAAGCTTATGTAGCGAGGCCGGTCGGGTTCAACAGGGTTTTAGTCTTGAGACTCTGACATAGAACATATTAGCTTGTTTTAAGTTACTGTTTGCTTGACAAGTGAAATTGTCTTACCCCATTGGCAAATCTTGAAATGAGTCAAACTCTCTCACCTCATTGGTGATCTTTTTGCCTTATTTAGTATAAAATGAATAGAAATAAGTCTAAATATAAGACTAAAATGCTTGTTAAGATTGACTTTTTTTCATGTTTTTTGGGGGTTTTTGCACTGAAAGTCTAGGCGACCGCAGTGGTGCGTGCTTTCGGACGTCCTGCGATGCGCGGTATCGCAGGGAAGGGGTGCTCGAATCAGCGGCAGCGTGGATCACGCGCATCAACACAACGTGAAACCCAGGCACCCGGCCAATACTTACGGCAGTTGACACCAGCAGCAAAGTAGCACTTTAACATTAACAGTGATTACATCGGCCATTTTCCTTTTGGAAAACTTTTTTGCCCTTTTGTGTTCAATGTTTATTTTCACAAGATACGCACGGACGATCTGCCAGCGTCCGCAGAAGCCGAGACCGGCGGTAAGGAGAGCACGTCTGACCCGCTGGAGTCAGAGACACGTCAACAAAACTTCTCCTTAATATGCATTCGCTGTGGTATTAAGACATTGGCCAGTCTAGCGAAATGACTTTATTTTTTTGTTGAGTAAACGTCTAGCAGTCTGGTCATTAATGGGGTCATTTAGCCATATCAAACGGTAGCCTTGCAAACGGCTTTCAGACAAAATGAATGAAATTTCAGCCCTAGAGGGAAATCTGACGTCTGACCCTGAAAGGGATATTGACATTGGCATGGGCCGAAATATTCCCCGTGTTTGTCTTCAAGGATATTTTTACTGTAATCAAAAACATCAAGCATAAATTGCTCGCCACAGGAACAGTTATACCACTGGAATATTTTTTTAAATGTATATATATATATATACTTTAAAATCGCTTCTCTCTTTATTCTTTTCTTGGGTTTATTTTTCTCAAAAAAGAGGAACATTTTTTTCCTTCTTCTTCAATCTTCATAGCCTTCATATTACTTGGTAATCACTACCACTATTTAATTTACTGGAGCTAGTTTCGTACAAAATTGAGAATTACATGATAAACTGTGTACAGGTTTCTCTCTCTCTCTCTCTCTCTCTCTCTCTCTCTCTCTCTACATCGCGAACGTTCCCGGATGTCCCCGAGGCTAAACCTTCACTGAAGCGATTCCTCTTTGACCGCCGTAAATCAACGCGAAAATCAGTCAGATTCGATTCAGAAGGGAGATGCCCGAGACCAAAAGCAGAAGCCGCCAAAAAGAGGAGAGGAAAAATGAGACGGAAATGTCTGAGGTGTTTTCCGTCCGTCATCGGGTGATGGGGAAACCCTGAGGTAACCACGGTACAACGCAGGGACGGGGTGTTCCGTCTCACTCCACCATATCTGATTGGCCGGTAGACTAAGTCCTGGGGCCCATCCTATTGGGCCACGAGACCGAAAAAAATCCAAACTGTAATTTTCATTCAAATTTCAACTGAATTATCATTATAATTACAGCGTGTGCAAACATATACAGAAAGCCTTTGTGGCACCACACACACTTCCCTGGCAACGGGAATCTGTTACAGAAGCAGAAGGACTGTTTCTATAATTCAGATGTAGCCTATGGCCTGAGTTAGCAGAAGGCCCAAGGGCCCACTCACGATAAGCAAGAGCGTCGCTCAGATCCTGAATTCGTAGAACAGATTATTGATTGCATCCTTTTATTATTGATTGATTTGTTTTTTCTTATTTCCTGTGTGCACTACCGACAAATAAAAAATAAATCCCCCAAAAAATGAGGAGCCAAGTTGGGCCAAATGGCCTGGTCTCGTCATCACTCTTCTTATGGCAATTCTATTGGATAACTCGCCTCTTCTTTCACCTGCAGATTGTCGGCAGGGGTTGTCGTCGTCAACGGCAACACTTGAGGCAATCCAGACGGGTTTCGCTTTTTAATCAGCGTTCCTGTATCGGCAGAACCAGGCCCCCCTCAAAAAAAGCCGTGCGTTGGCACACCCATGATGATGCCTACTGCGGTCCCTGATGTCACGAGTCTCCTAAACATAAGGAACATCTCTGCAAACAGCCTGTGAGCTCACGAATAATTAATGACAGACGCTTCTCTGAGGATGTGTCATATATTCATAATAAAAATAGGGTCCCTGGAAATCCTAAATCGGTACCGATGACGATGCGATGGTCATCAGTTGACCTTTGAGATCGCTCTGGCTGGAGGTCTCATAGGGTTTCTTTGTATACCAGGAGGTATATGAATGTATGAGCGGGGGTATCGAGGTGGGTCACGAGATATAATGACGAAAATACTCACTGTGCATTCTACACTTTAATCGACGTTCAAAACAAAACGAATGAAAAACTGTACTGTCACAAGCACTGCATTACTCAGTCTGTACATGCAGTTGTTTTGACAGATTTTGACAAAAAAAAGTATTCCAAAAAGCAGGCCACAAAGACGTATTTACCCATTAGCCCGTTATGGGCCAGTCGTATGTTACATTACATTACATTACATTACAGTCATTTAGCAGACGCTTTTATCCAAAGCGACATACAGTCAGTGCATACAGAAACGTCATCGAAGTAACTACAGAACAGATAAGATAAAGCACATTCTTCCCATAAAGTAGCAGCTATCCCTAGTAATGAACATTGAATGCAGTTCACAGTAAGCTGTGGGTAAATCAGCTATACTATAATTCTATTCTAAATACTATTATAAACTACAACATCAAACAGATAAGAAAACACAGTGAACAAGTACCATGAGAAAAGGTCCTAGATTAGTCTATCAGTCATGTTAAAAATGATTTGTATATTTCGTTAAACCGTATCACTTTTTGTGAATAAAAACTATTGTTCAAAAATAATACATAAGATTGCCCCAGATACTTTAAGGGCTATAAATATTGAAGAGGACGCTCAATACTGAACACAATCAAATACAAAAGGAATCGTTATTTGAATAAAAAAAATAAAAAAACAATGAGGATAACTGAAGTGCACAGGACTATCGAGTCTTTTAGTTACCCAGGTGAAGGTTTTATTACAAAATTAAATAGAGTTGTGTTATTGTGCCTTTATAAATCTAGACTGTGAACCATACAGACACCAAAATGCATCTCAACTTAGTTATCAGTTTCGTCTCTGCCTTCCGCCGACATAGACGGTGATCCTGTTTGAGGACAGTACTCACCTGGCAGAGAGGAGGAGGAAAGAGAGGGAGAGACGAAGAGATAGTGTGGGCCATCATACCGATAAAATTACCCAGGGAAGAGAGGTTTCACGGATCCCGCACATCTGCATGCAATCACGCGTCCGCTTCAGGTGAGGGTTCAGAAACGTCTTTCCCACGTACAGCGCACAATAAAAACGTCTTTAGCGCTTTATGGATGAATGTACAGTACTTTTACAAGACTGTGTGCTCCTGGGCAGAGAGTCTGGGTAAGGGAGGCTTCCGGATCATCTTTCCCAAACCATTACTACAAATTCCACAAATGCTTTTAATATCTTTTATACAGTTAGGTATTAGTCCTCAGATAAGATCAATGTCAACCCTTGTGCGCAAGCAAACGCGCGTGTGCACACACACACATTTTACATTACATTTTAATTCTTTATTTAAGTCCACGTTTATAAAATACATTATAAGGGCCCAAAGCCCAGGGGGGTATACTACAAGGCGAGGATTACTGAGTTAGCTGGATAACTGCACTGAGTTAGCTGGATAACTGCACTGAGTAAGAGAAGCAGGATTTCTGAGTTAGCTGGATAACTGCACTGAGTTAGCTGGATAACTGCACTGAGTAAAACCCGGAACCCTCCCAAATCTGGAACATGGACTGATGTAAAAAGAGCTGTTCCGGGTTTTACTCAGAGCAGTTATCCAGCTAACTCAGTAATCCTGCTTCGTAGTATACACCACTGGTAAACCCTGTAGCAGGTGTGGAACCCTGTTTGTGGAGGGCTTATTCCATTTCCGCTATTCAAGCCAATCTCTCCTCTCCGTTACTTCATTGACCAAACCTGTCATGTGATCTGACATTTCAGCAACATTACAAGTTCATGAATGACAGCTGAAGACCACTCTTGCATTCCAATATGAAAGTGTTTTACTGCGTTTTACTAAGCAAACCAGCGTCGGCACACACAGCTAATTAAAAGAGCCAGGGTAATTGGCGGAAACAAAACCCAGAAACAGACTTCGCCATCCAGGAACTGGGTTCCCCTCGCATTCTGCGTATCGTCATAGCAACTCTCATTTACCTGCCGTCATGCACATGGACTCTGGCGGCACGCAGTGTCCGGCATGGCTGACCGCCCACACGGGGTAGCGTCTGCCGAAAGCGTCGTGGACGGTCCGCATGAAGGTTTTGTAGAAGCCCACCACGCCTGGGTTTCCTGGAGAAATAGAGGGGGAGAAAAATGTTTAAAAAATAATAATAATAAAAATAAAAAAGTTTGGCAGGAAGGCCGGAGAATAGGATGGGATTTCCTGGGAGGATCCTGGTAAAAACGAAGGAGGAATGTTTAGCTGAGACAGACTAAAAAAGAGAGGGGGGGTGGTCAGGGGGCGGGGGAATCAGTAGGGAACGGACAGGGTGTCGGTCAGCCAATCAATCAAACCCCGCTTCAGACAAGATGTCAAATCGAGGTCCCGACTGTGGTCATTAAAGATCTCATTACAGTTCTCGAAAAACAGCGCTAACCCCAGACATGCTGGTTAAATCCCCCCCCCAAAAAAATACAGAGCCAAAAAAAGTAAGAAACTGCCTCTGTCAATCCGGACACCTCGTCATTCCCCTCCACCAAGAGTATCCAAGAAGGGCCGTATCCGTTTCAGGATTTCATGCCAACTTCTGCTCTTAATTATTTAATTAGCCCAATCTTTTTGTAATTGATATTTTAGCCACATTTCTTGATAAGTTAATGAATGGCAGCTGAAGACTGTTCCTGTGTCCCGACATGAAACATCTTATTATGGTTCTAATCTACGGTTAAACCAGCATGAGCAAATTCAGCAAATTAGCTCCTTTGGCCAGTGTAATTGGTGACAACGAAAACATGCAAACACACGGGCCCTGCAGGAATGGAATATCCTTACACAATACACTCAATTCCCTTCCAATCTTCATTTCCCCAACTACATTGTCACTGCTAGCAAACTCTTCACAGGAGAACAGTGCGATTGGTTCAGGGACTGCTGGAGTCTCTGATTAAATTTTTGAAAAATAATAACAAAAAAAAAAGGTAGCCCCACTCATTTTCACACTCATGAAGCCGTGCATTCCCATCGCGACTAACCAATCACGTGAGCTTCGTCCACTTCAGGGATTCACAAAGCCTCCTTCTCTAATCATTAGAGAGACACGCTATCGGTCAACACACACACACACACACGCATACACACACACACACACACACACACACACACGCATACGCATACGCACACACACACACCCCCCAGTGCTGGGTAGGGAAGTCACCTGGGGGGGTACTGGGTAGAAGATGGGTCACGTCGGGCAGAAGCCAGGTCAGAACGTCATGACGTCATGGATCTGGGGTCACGGGAGGGAGAGAGGCATGTCTCCCCAAGATTCCCCAACCCCCCCTCCACACACACACACACACACACACACACACACACACACACACACACACACACACACACACACACACACGCCAGCTGCCTAACATTCCACCTTTCTGTTTCCTGGTCCAAACCAACGGCGTCTCATCCTCATCCTGTACTCATGGGATGGAGGACCACGCCGTCCGTTTATCTTGAGCCACCGCCAAGAAAATTACAAGGAGGGAGGGGGGAGTGTCTCGGGAAGAGAAACCGCGGAACTCTGACACAAACGCTCCCCGGCGGAGACAGGAACTCCACTGCTCTGGTGGGATAAGAGAGGAGCAGCACGCGAAACAACGACTCCAAAAATTAATTATCTGCCTGGAAGAGGGGGGGGGGGGGCGGCGGCAGGGTAGCTCAATCGAGCTGCCTAGCCTCAACAAAACACATTTAAAACAGCAAGACGAGAGGCTGTGCGGTCGTCTTTCGCAGGGTTTACTGCATGCATGCTGGAGCACCAGGGAACACGCCGGAAAGGATGGTGTAACGGGTGGGTGTGGTGTGTGTGTGTGTGTGTGTGACTGGGGCAGGAGCCGTGTGTGTGTGTGTGTGACTGGGGCATGAGCTGGTGTGTGTGTGTGTGACTGGGGCATGAGCTGGTGTGTGTGTGACTGGGACAGGAGCCAGTGTGTGTGTGTGTGTGACTGGGGCATGAGCTGGTGTGTGTGTGACTGGGGCAGGAGCCGTGTGTGTGTGTGACTGGGGCATGAGCTGGTGTGTGTGTGTGTGACTGGGGCATGAGCTGGTGTGTGTGTGACTGGGACAGGAGCCAGTGTGTGTGTGTGTGTGTGTGTGTGACTGGGGCATGAGCTGGGGTGTGTGTGTGTGTGTGTGTGACTGGGGCAGGAGCTGGTGTGTGTGTGACTGGGGCATGAGCTGGTGTGTGTGTGTGTGTGTGTGTGACTGGGGCATGAGCTGGTGTGTGTGTGACTGGGACAGAAGCCAGTGTGTGTGTGTGTGTGTGTGTGTGTGACTGGGGCATGAGCTGGTGTATGTGTGTGTGTGACTGGGGCATGAGCTGGGGTGTGTGTGTGTGTGTGTGTGTGTGTGACTGGGGCAGGAGCCGTGTGTGTGTGTGTGTGTGTGTGTGTGACTGGGGCAGGAGCCAGTGTGTGTGTGACTGGGGCATGAGCTGGGGTGTGTGTGTGACTGGGGCAGGAGCTGGTGTGTGTGTGTGTGTGACTGGGGCATGAGCTGGTGTGTGTGACTGGGGCATGAGCTGGTGTGTGTGTGTGTGTGTGTGACTGGGGCATGAGCTGGTGTGTGTGTGTGACTGGGACAGGAGCCAGTGTGTGTGTGTGTGTGTGTGACTGGGGCATGAGCTGGTGTGTGTGTGACTGGGACAGGAGCCATGTGTGTGTGTGTGTGACTGGGGCGTGAGCCTGTCTGTGTGTGTGTGTGTGTGTGTGTGTGTGACTGGGGCATGAGCTGATGTGTGTGTGTGTGTGACTGGGGCATGAGCTGGTGTGTGTGTGACTGGGGCAAGAGCCGGTGTGTGTGTGTGTGTGACTGGGACAGGAGCCGGTGTGTGTGTGTGTGTGTGTGTGTGTGACTGGGGCAGGAGCTGGTGTGTGTGTGTGTGACTGGGACAGGAGCCGGTGTGTGTGCGACGGGCGTGAGTCGGGATCCAGCTGCTGTCCCCTTGGACTCGTCAAAGAGGATCACCGAGAATATTGGGAAAACGTGGCAAATAATGAGACCTTTTCACTCCAAATATTAAATTTTTAGGGCTCGCCCCTGGTCCTCTCCCGTCTCCCTTCTACTCCTGCTAGATAAATTTCAATATGAATGATGATTTAAAAACATATATATACAAAATGGAAACTGTTAAGACTTTGATGGCTGCAAAAGGCTTTTGACGATTCTTTCCGTCGTGTTTCAGAAAGTTTACGCATTTGTCTTGTTATTATAATTTTTTTTACGAAAAGAGAGAAACGTGCTAAAATTTGAAGGCGCTCCTCCGCGACTTCCGCACAGCGTTCCCTTTGGACAGTTTGCGCTGCCTGCCAACGGCTGTGCGTTTTAACGGCCTCGTTTGGCGAGATTTCACGCGGGAAATGTTTTTGCGCAAGAAAAAACGTCTACATGTTCTGTGTGGAAATAAAATGTCATCGTCCCCCCCCCCATTCACAAAACTGCAAAGTGCAAGCCGGAGTCAATGAATTAACTGCATCGATTTTAGAGTGGGCAGGGCTCTTCAGCGAACATTTAAAATGTTGAACGCTCACGAGGAACCAATTATGTGCAAAGAGCTCCATTACACAATGACAAGCACGAGTACCCCGCCAGGTGCGTTGCTTTAATCGCCCTAACATCTTCTGCCCACTCGCTTTGGCAAAGACAACAAACGGAATCCCAATATAATCCCACCAAGCAAGGAGGCCGTATAGGAAACAGATTTTAAGCAACAGAAATTCCCGTGAGACGATGCCGAAAAGGTCACGGCGTGGAAAAGCGTTTTTAATGAGCGACAAATTTGACGTGACTTTTTTTCCCCTGGATTTTCTTTTTCTGAAAGGCGTTCCTTTTGCTTGTTTAGGGTATTTTACGGTTTAACAAGGAGGAAGGGAGAGGTGAAACTTCCTGAAAAGGGATGTATGGCTCTTCTCTCTCTCCGAGGCTCCTGTCAGGAAAGCCGAACTGCCCATCCCGAGAGAGAACTCAATGACGCCAGCGTCGTGTACCTGAGAGAGAGGCCAACTGTGACCACCGCCCGGGACCAGTGGTGCTAAAACCTGCATTGCTTAGCGACGGTACGGGCAGTTCTCTTAGCCAAACCTACCCCACGTTTCAACGTGAACTTTGCATTGCTTCAGTACCTGTGTTCCACTCATGTTTCAAGCGCTGACTTCAGCCGTGTTCTCATAAAAAACATCTACTGCCAAATAATGACATAATGAGACTACAGCGGCAAGTTAAAAACTAAAAACTCTTTACAAGCAGAGATCACTAAAACTAACTCGCAAAACTGCAAAGAAAAAGTGGAACATTTGTGTTTATTGTAAGTAAAACTTAAGGGTTTCTACTTTCTGACCGCTGGACTTTCCACCTCAGATCATAACCTTTGTTCGGATCTGAATCTGTATTTTGTAGTGCACTGCATTTTCCTCTGCTAATATCCACATCACTGATGATGACAGTGAAGTCGATGTCGTCCGTGACTCAGTGAACAGTGTTGTAGAGGACGTAGACTTACAAAGTAACCGTCTATGCCATCGGTGAATGAGCACACTGGTTCTATAAGCAAAGATAATTTAAGGTAATGCTGATTACATACTGATCATATTAAACCTGCTGCAGCATCGCTGGCTTGTGGTTGCCACAGGTTGTGATACGATAGAACTTTATTGTCAGATTAATTAGTTTTGCAACATGGCAGCTTTAGCAGGTTTGTACCAATGTCATTCCTGCTTTTTTTTAGAAATGGAGCCACACCTGTAGTCATTGCATTGGTTTATTAAACTTGACATTGTTAAAACAAGAGCCCCTCAACGTTATGTAATTTAGATTTCTCAATTTGTTTGTTACAGTGGCAATGGAAATTTTACCGGAATTAAATCTATATTCTTTCATTCTCGGAGGCCAGGAAGACTCCAGACGGATTTTCTTTTTTGTTTCACCTAAAAAATTCTGAATTTAAAAAAAGCTGGTGTCTATTCCCATTCATAGACAAATCAAAGCAAGAATTTTCTTTATTTAATTTGAAATTAAGGCACAAACTGAAAGGTCCACACTGTTTTTGGTAAACCAGAAAATCTTTCCATAAAAACACACAGTAGCCAAGACTATTGAGTTCAGCTCGAACCACCAATCCCGGTGAAAGGTATTCCCTGGAAAAGGTTTGCTTTGGGTGTCATTGGGGCAGGGAGGTACATGCGTAGATTTAGCACGTCTTTCATCGAGTCACAGAAGTCAAAAGAAACACCCCCATCAGTCACTGTACCCAAACAAATGCCAGGCCCGCTGCTCCCCCCCCCCCCCCCCCCCCTCCTGTGTTACTGGGCCCTTCAGTAACACGATGCGCTAAAAGGATTTACTTTAGCAGGAAACGGTTTAAGTGACTTTAAACAAACACTTCCTCGCTCTGAGCTCTATCATCGTTCGAACCGGTAGATCCATTTTCCTTAATTTTTTTTTGTTTAAAAAGCATCCCCACCTTCCGTCCCCCTAACCCACCCGCCTTGTTAAAGCTGGCCTGTCCCGCCCTTGACTTTGCAACTGTAAGGCCGTAATAAGGTAATGTAGAGAAACAGGGGGGTGGCAGGCCCCACCCATCACTCAAAGTGGGCGGGGCCAGAGTGAGTGTTCTCAGGACTTTTCTTCAGGTGCTCACGGCACTTGTGACTAATGTCTTCTGGGGACAAAGGAAGACTTTTATCCCGCAGGTAAATGGGCCAGACTATAGAGGACCCGGAGAGATAAGTCCAAGGCCCGTCTCTTTACACACAGCTGGTGGAGAACAATGAGCAGTGTGTGTGTGGTCAGGCAGCACGGCATTCTGGGACAACAATGACAACAGGGAGGTGCCTGAGAGCAGAGGCTGGCTGTTTGTGTGTGTGTGTGTGTGTGTGTGTGTGGGTGTGTGAATGTGTGCGCGTGTGTGTGAGCATGTGTGTGCATGAAAGTGAATGTGTGAGTGTACTTGCATGTACTGTATGTGAAAGAATATGTGTGTGTGTGTGTGTGTGTACGCATGTGTGATTGATAGATTGATGGAATATGTGAATGTGTGTTTCTGTGAGAGGGAGAATGTGTGTGTAAGTGTGGTGTGCGTGAGAGAAAACGGGGACGGAGAATGTATGTGTAGGTGTGTGCATTTCTCAGACAGAGCGAATATGTCCGCGTGTGAGAGAGATAGAGAATGTATGCATTTGTATGAGAGAGAATATGCGTGTGTGTGTGTTTGAGTGAGAGGAAAATAACTGTGCGTTCAGTGTGATTGTGGTAGGCATGTACAATCAGGACCCTGTATTTATACATGTCTGCACATGTGTAAGCGTGCATGTGTTAGTAATGTATGTATATGCGTGCGCATATATGCACGGAAGTGTGTGTGTGCATGTGTATATACAATGACAGAATGCGTGTGTGTGTGTGTGCGTCTATAGCATGAGCATATTTTAGTAGGCGGATGAATTATGTCTGAGCAATTGCATTTTATGCTTGTGTGTGTATGGTATATGAGAAAGAATATATGTGTGAGTGTGTCCCCATGAAAGCTATTGAGAGAAAGCGATAAAATGTGTGTGTGTGTGTGTGTGTGTGTGTGTGTCTGTGTTAGTGGAAAAAAGTGAGGGAAAGTGTATGTTTATAAGACGGAGGGAGGGAGAGAGGGTGCGAGAAAAACAGAACATGTTGCGGATGAAAAACTGGTAATAACTTTGTGGAGTCGGCTCTGTTCTTGAACCTTCCGTCATCACCAGGCGCTCTGGAAGCGCTGACTAACCGGGCCTTCTGTGGCATTTTCCCTGCCTTTTACAAGAAGAGATTGAGATGGAAAAGAGGGAAAGAGAGAGAGAGAGAGAAAGAGAGAGAGCTACAGGTGCGTTGGAGCCCAGCACCAATGCTCTGGAGGGACATGAAAACCCTTCTGCTCTTATTAACAGATCAGGGGCTAAATCAACACCCAGCCAATCAGCATGCTGCAATACTCCAGATTTAAAGGCTGCATGCTGGCAGATTACTTAAAGCAATTTTAAAATGCTCTTAAACTAATATTGAGGGGGAAAGTGGGCTCCTATATGATGGCAGCTATTAAAACATTTGGTTTCCACTTATTCCTTTTAATGGATTTTGACGCCTGACGGTTTAAACGGCAATGTTAAAAAACATGTGGCAGGGAAATTAAACTGGGGGAAACCCCACATCTCATCCAACACGGAAAATCCAGGCCATTTAAAGCCATGTTCAATTACACAGACTCCGGCAGCGGCCAAACAAAGCAGGAACCTGCAGTCAAATCGGAGTGCGGTCGAAGCGAATCACGCCCGCGTCGTTAGCTAGCCTTCTCTCACTACGGTAATTAACTGAAATTCGGAACAGGAAAGAGTGATCGAGTCACTTTAGCCCTGTTACGAATGGCCGCATCGGGTTGGAATACTCTCGAGTTGGACCCCATCCTAAAACGTTTGTGCCACCCGAAATCCCACAAAATAAGGAAGAATTATGTTTAAATCACAGAGGCCTACATCCTCAGAAGCCAATGTTTTTCAGGCTTAGTTCAGGAGGCTTTCAGAGGAAGAAAAACTATAGAGGTTTACCATGTATGCCTTTAGGAGACGCTGTGATCCAGAGTTACAGTTTTTACATAGAATCCATTATCCAGCTGAACACCCAACCATCCATCCATTACTTAGCCCACTTATTACTGTTCAGGATCACAGGTGGGGCTGGAGCCTATCCCGGCATGCATTGGGTGAGAGGCAGGAATACACCCTGGACACACCAATCCATCGCAGGGCACACACACACCATTCACTCACACAGACACCCATGGGCGATTTAGAGTCTCTGGTTAACCTAACTGCCATGTCTTTGGACTGTGGGCGGAACCCGGAAGAAAACTGAGTGGAACGTTTACAGAAGCAATTCATGTCAAGCACCTTGTTCCAAAGGCTGTGTCCCATTTTGGAATCAACCCTGCAGCCTCTAAGATACAGACCCAGATCAATACCCGCTACACTACCCAGCCGTCTGATACATTGCTGGTGTAATCCTATATACAAATCTAAAAGCCTTTATCCTGAAATCACAGCCCTTGAGGGCCAGGACTGCTGGTGTTCCACGCTCCCTTTACCTGGGAGTCAGGTGTGAAGACAAGCTGGCCAATCAGGAGAACTAATTGTTCAGGTAATTACCTGGGATAAAATAAAACCAGGGCCGGTTTTGGATTTGAGGGCCAGACTTCAGTATCCATGCCTAAAAGGATCTACTCGGACAAGTGGATTGAGAACAAGAACCACTGTACATATTATTGGGTATTCAGAAAGAAAGAAAAAAAAGAGAGAGAGCTGAGCTGTGCTATTGATTCCCTTCTCACCATGGGGCTAATTTCAAAACACTTGCTCTGAGTCCCAGAACCATTTAGATATTTTCATTTGAATATCCCGACTCATTAATCAAGGGCTAAACACAGCTGAAAGTGTTACACAACTCCTGTGTTTGTGTGTGTATGCACTTGGGTGGGTGTGCTTGATTGATTGTGCGTATGCGTGTGTGGTCTCTGTGAGTGTATGTGTGTGTGTGTGTGTGTTTTTACGGGAAAGTGTGCAAGTATGTGTGTGTGTGTGTATGTGCGTGTGTGCATGCACTTTGGTGGGTGTGTTTGTTTGTGCGTACGCGTGTGTGGTCTCTGTGTGAGTGTATGTGTGTGTGTTTGTGCCTGTGTTTTTACGGGAAAGTGTGAAAGTGTGTGTGTGTGTGTGTGTGTGCACGTATGAGTGTTTGTGTGTGTGTGTGTGTGTGTGTGTGTGTGTGTGTGTGTGTGGTAACATGAAAGCGTGAGGAAATCCTAGCTGTGGGTCTGGTCCCTGTATCCTCCTTATTAATATAATGCACACAGTCCACAGATAACAGCCACCTGCTTCACACGCTGATTAGTGACCCCAGAGAGGAGAGTAACGACAGAGCGACAGGCGGAGAGAGAGAAAGAGGGAGGGAGAGAAGGAGGGAGGGAGGGAGGGGAAGGTGCTGAGCAGCCAGGAGCCGGACACACTCCTAAGGGCCCAGCTCTACAGCCACTGGATTAATGAGGTTAGCCCTGGGATTTACTGTGTGTGTGTGTGTCTGTATGTTTGTGTGTGTGTGTGTGTGTGTGTGTCTGTCTGTATGTTTGTGTGTGTGTGTGTGTGTGTGTGTCTGTATGTGTGTGTGTGTGTGCGTGTGCATGCATATATACAAGCACACATCTCCTCTGTGTAAGAGAGTGAATGAGAAAATGTGTGTGCGCATGTGTATCTTTGTGAGTGCTTGTACATGTACGTGAGTGAGTGAGTGAGTGAGTGAGTGAGTGAGTGTGCAGTGTGAGAGTGAGTGAGTGAGTGTGCAGTGTGAGTGAGTGAGTGAGTGAGTGAGTGGGCGAATGAGTGAGTGAGTGAGTGAGTGAGTGAGTGAGTGAGTGAGCTATCTAATAGCGCTCTTCAACAATCATATGAGTCTTAATCAATCAATCAATCAATCAAAGAATGAACAAGAAGGCTCCCGATTAAGACCTGACATTAACCTGTGAACCAAAGAGTACAGTGCTTCTGTCGTCACGGCAGCACAGATGTTGCCATGGAAATGTCAGAGGTTCATATTTGAATAAAACCATTCAAATTAAATTGAATTACTGCTGTAGCCATCACGACAGGACAGTCACTGAGGGGAATTGAAACTTGGAAATCTTGGAAAAAGGGGAGAGGCGTCGAAGAAGGCCCACGTTCTGCGACGCTGCCTTGTGTGCCGAGACCTCGCCAGACCGTCGTTTCCCTCCTTTATGACGGAGGCCCAAATTATAATGTAGAATTCAGAGGCCCAGAGCAGCGGGGCTCCCACCAGGCCCACAGGTACAGACTCCATTCCAAGAAGAATATATGAAGTGAAAGACGCGTCAATACAAACACATTTCCTCGCATGAAACCCCTGTCACAGTGCTCTCTCTCTCTCCCCCCAGCCCGGCCGGTTCCTCCAGGGCACGCGCACGTCATCACCGAGGTATGCGCGGTCCTCTTGGGCCTCCCCCGGCCGCGCGGCGTGAAAATACGATTAGCATTAAAAAGGAAACATAAGGTAAAAGATACACCCTGCCCCGTCTGAGAGCGTGCAGGTGCAGGAAACGGTTTTGAGAAAACCGGGCCGAGAAACGAGAAGGCTCGACCGCACGGTCACCCCCCTCCTCCCCCCACCACCAGCGCCGCTCTATTCTACACGTCTTAACCCGGCACGGCAGGGTACGGCACGGCAGGGTACGGCACGGCAGGGTACGGCATGGCAGGGTACGGCACGGCTCGCCCATTGAGACCAACAGTCTCAATTTATTAACCTTTATTTATACAGGGTAGGTTGACTGAGCACACATGCTCTTTTACAGCAACGCCCTGTTAACGCCCCTCCCAGTTAGCCTAACCTGCATGTCTTTGGACTGTGGGAGGAAACCGGAATACCCGGAGGAAACCCACGCGGACATGAGGAGAACGTGCAAGCTCCACGCAGAAAGGCCCTCGGCCGGATCTTTGACAGCGATCTCCCACAGCAGGCCTCTCTTTTTCTCATTAAGTCAAGACAAAGACAAAGAAAGAAAGGGAGGGAGAGAGCAAAAGAAGCACGAAGCATCGAGTGTGGAAGGAGCAAATTTAAAACTCAAACTGGACTGAGCCACTCTGGGCGGAGCTCACTCTAGCCAGTCAGAGTGCGTGTGTTCACTCACATTGGACAAGCCACGATGCCGTGTCTGAGGACCACGGAAATATTAACACAAAAAAAGCCACATCTGATGGATGGGTCTGGCATCATCTCCAGACTGTGCCAGTGTCCACTGTGGCCAGCAGGGTGGGGTACAGCTGGATCAGGAACGGGAGGGGTTAATTCCACCGGGATGATGTCACCGCACATCAGTGACCCCTGCTGGACAGTGGGGTATCCGCAAGTCCACCAGTTATTAAGCTGAACATATAGAATCTTCCTCCGCCTGTCTGCGTTTTGACTTACTAACTGCAGTGTGTAATAAGAAGCGATGCTTCAGAGGAGACCTGTGCTATACACACACACACACACACACGATTCAGCATTCTAAATTATGGAGAAAAAGAGAGGGAAAAGCATTAAAACTGGACCATGGAAAGATGAACACAATAACGCAACGACTGGCACAGAAAGAAAGAGTTGCGTTACGTTCGGGGGAAGCGGGGAGAACATTCTCACTTATCGGATAAAGGCCATTTTCCGTCCTGCTTTCATGCTGTCGTGTGAGAGTCTAACGAAGATAAAGGGCAGCTCTGCGGAACCCAAAGTGCTTGCAGATGAGGGACTTTTTTCGCGGACTTTCACCGGCACTTAGAGTGACCTGATAAGACACAGAGCCGCAGGGAGAAGGCCAGCGGAACGGCAGTTAAAGTTTTTTAAAAACTGCGCTCGCCGCTCTCAGGCCGACGCACCCTGACGGAGGCCAGGCCCGCTCTAGAGGTGAAACAACAAAAAGAGGTTATCAATCACCGTGTCACTGATATTACTGTGTGCCCGCATGCTTGAATACTTCAATACTGAAGGGAGATTAAAGCTAACTCAATGCCCCAAAGACAAACAGGTAATTACCCTGTAACTGTCTGTCTGTCTCTCTCTCTCTCTCTCTCTCTCTCTCACTCTCTTTCTCTGAGGGTTGAACAGAAGTTAGTAAATTAATAAAGATCATGAATCAGTTGAGGCGATAACACCATACCACCCCCACACACAGACACACACAGTGGAGGCCTAAACCAGGAGAAACGGAGGGAATGTAACATTTGGCAGGCGACGGTGCCGCTCACCTGCCTAAACAATCTGAGGAGGGAGGAATGGAGGCGAAAACGAGGGATGAGGAGGAAGGAGAAGAGAAGCCGTGACCTGCTCCTGCTCAGGGACCATGCCATATCCCCGCCCTGCTCTGTGAGGTCACAATGCACACAGCCAAGCAGAATCACTGTGGGGGTAACGGGGCGGGGTTAGACTGCACACGGCCAGAGGTGCACTGTGATGTCAGACTGCACACAGCAAATCTGGTGTCAGTGGGGCAACTTGTGTCAAAACCCCACATATCGCAGACGACAGGTCTGGATTCCCTCTCTGAATGCCCTCTGCCACTTTTTCACCCTCTCTCCTTCTCCTTCTCCTTCTCCTTCTCTCTCTCTCTCTCTCTTTCTCTCTTTCTCTCTCTCCTTCTCCTTCTCCTTCTCTCTCTCTCTCTCTCTCTCTCTCACAAACAAACGCAACACGTGCACACACGCACACTAGGCACTAGGCACACGCACGCAGGCAAAAACACAGACACCCAAGTATGCACGCATGCACACACGCACACACATGTCCCTTATTTCTCTAACAAAGGTTCAAAAGTTGGGAAAAACTGTAGCTTTGTCAGCACGCATCAGCCTTTTAAAGGAGACAAATCGCAGGATCAGGGCTCCGTCTGACCACAGCTCTAAAATCCGTCACACGAGTTCTCTTCTTCCAAGCACTTCTTTCTTTAACAGAAAAAGGTCTGACTTCTTCACATCCCAAAACACATATTACACTGGCACTGCTGCACCCATGAAATAAGAAAGAATGGGGCATAAGCCAGCGATGATGATATATCCATATTCACAACACAGTAGCTCACACTGACACTGCAAGACAGACATTTATGGCAATCTTACAAGAGGTGCACTAAAACCTCCAAAATGGTTATTTTAAAAAATACACTCCCGTTTTAAAATACCGTATGCAGCTTAGACTCTGGGACAGATATCAGAGAAAGAGAGAGGGAAAGAGAGAAGGGGGGAGGGGGTGGGGTCAGCATTCAGAGGTGACCATGACAACCACTACATCTCTGTTTCACATACAGGTCTATGTCTATTTAACACACAGAGCTAACTGTGGTTAGCACCAGAGGTGTCCGGCCCAGGATAATTATTATGGCCTAACGGGTGTTTCATTCAATCTGGGAAGAAGGTGTTCAGTTCCGGAGTCTTTAAAAAAAAAAAAAAAAGATCTACCAGACAGTGTATCAAATACCAAGAGAAAGGGCACACGTGTTACAGTAAAACCGTTCCTCCTGCAGGTGGGAAACAGCCCCGGGGGGACCCAATATGCAGGCGCACCACATCGGCTCACAGCAGCATCCCTGGCAACAGCATGGCTTCCAGAGTGAAAGGCTGACATCCCCCTATCCTTTCCTCTTCCTCTGTCCTCCTCCTCCTCCCTTCCCTCCCTCCCTTTGTGAAAAACAATACGTTGGAACCATGCTGAAAGATGTTATGAGATTTTTATGATTTGTAGAAGGGGAGCAGCTTTAGATTTATGGGGTGGCGAGGTTCCCCCGGCCTCATATTCTCATTGAAAAAAAAAGAAGAAGAAAAAAAGAAAACATGCGGCTTCAATCTTGTTTTCCCCAGGATTGCTATAACAATGTTAATGATGAGTTAGTGTGTTTCTGCTGCTAAATTGGAAAACGTCCACGAAAACCACATTAAAAGGAAGAGAAGAACACCCCCCCCAATCCCTTCAAAACCTTTTTTTCCCAAACTGAAATTCAAAACTTTGCATCCAAGAGTCTGATTGGGGCTCAGCGGAAGACGTTCCTCGCGCCCGTCTTTAAACGCAGTAGAGATGCGCGCGTCGCGACAAACCGCCGTGTGCGCACCATCTGTGCAGCGAGGGCGAGCCGAGGAAACCGTAGCAGCCGTAGTTTCTAACCCTCATCCTTTCACATGCGCCGACACCCTCAGACAACTGCCAGCAACTGAACTAAAACAGCACATCGAGCCAACAGTGCGGAGACCTGGGAAGACCTGCAGGCAGAACGTCAGTTAAGATTTAAAAAAGAAAAAAGAAAAAAAAAACAGGCTGGTAACTAGAGAGTTGCAGGTTCAAATCCCCAAGCACAACTCAGCTGCTGTGCCCTTGGACAACCTACAACTGCTTCAGTAAAAACATGAGGGAAATGCCAAGAGCAGAAAAAAAAGTGGAGAGATGCAAGTACCCCATCATAAGTGTGTCTGGAAAGCAAAATAAACCATCTTAATAGAAAAATATAAATACCTCGGCAGTCAGTGTCGGCTTAAGGGTCATTACATTTCTAAGCTTCTGGCATTCCAACCATGTGAAACCTGAAGCGCTTACAGACACACGGAAGGCAAAAAGCACAGAGCCAGAGCCAGAGAAGGACCCACATGAGCAGGGGTACCACTTGCGCTAAGTGTAAAATATAATGAGTAATTAATACTGGAACGCGGATCTGATGCTATCGGCATGAAGGCCCACAGGCAGTGTAAGGAGCCTAAAGTGCACACACCACAAACCCCCCCTGCTGAACACCCAAAAAGCGCCGTTTTAGACATCACAGAGGGCTACAGTACTAGACAAAGGAACCAAAAACAGCCCGCTATTGCATTTCAACGCAGTTTGCCAAGCTCAGCATGTCAGACAGAGCAGTATCGGTATCATCCACACATGTCACACACATCATACTTTAATTTATATCCTTCAATCCGCCACTGAAATAAAGAAAGAAATACATATCGGTGGGATTTCTGTAGGATTCACTTACAAAACGGAGCTAAAAATATGACAAACCTGTCTGTCAAATGAGAAATAGGGCCTAAATGTTTCAACAACACTTACAGACACGCCAAACGTATGAATCAACGGACGTGTTTGTCGGACGCTTGAACCTTGGCACCGTGCAGGGAAATGCCTCGTCTATCTGACCTTCACACGGACATCAAGCTCCCCTAGTCAAGGTCATCCTCTCAAAAACACACTTATATTAAATACATTTTTTCTTTTTACAAAAAATATCCGATGATTTTGGTGTACATGTAGGAAAGGGCGTGTTTACTGACGTTGAAGTTGCACTGACCTGGTTACCCAAACACAGAAAAACGCTAATCCACACTCCGGAGAACGTGTGATGTGAGAAGGTCAAGGTGTTCAATTAGCTTGTTTTTTACTGCAATTTAATGGTTCACTAGCTTTACTGGCGACATTTTGAATACTCTACCGATAAAGCAAGAGAATACCGGTACGGACTGCTTTGCTGACATGTCGCTATGCTAATTTTCAAGCATTAGCATACACACTCCACATGGGCTAATGCTTCATAATATCTTTATTATTTTTAGTTTGCCCGACCCTAAGCTACGCCGCATTACAAACTACGCCTGCTTCAGCACTGTTCCCTTCTCATGTCAAACCGCTGAAGATAAGCAGGGCTTGGCTCGGTTAGTACTTGAATGGGAGACCTCCTGGGAAAGGTTGCTGCTTAAAAAGGTGCTGATGGGCCAGTAGGTGGCGCTCTTCTCTCTGAACCAAACAGAAACCCAATGTCTCAGGCAGCACAGTGATGGGAGACACTGCACCGTGAAAGATATCGTCCGTTTGGATGAGACGCTACACCGAGGTCCTGACTCACTGCAGTCATTAAAGGTCCCAAGGCACTATTTGAAAGAGTAGGGGAGTTAACGCCAGTGTCCTGGCCAAATTCCCAAACACTGGCTGTCTACATCTGGAAACCTAATCACCCCAACATCTGATTGGCTACAGAATGCCTTGCATTCCCCAGGCCATCACTGAGACAGATAACTGCTGACCTGCCTGGCAAAATAAAAGTATAAAAACTGAGACCCTTACAAAGTAGATTTCTAAGTGTGAACAGGTTAATGTATGACCTGGACATATAATCACAGCAAAACTGTTTCCCCAGGTGTACCCAAATAAATCTTCACAGGGCTAATCCGTCGCTTGATTGATTTTACATGAGGATAAAAAAAAACATATCATATATATATAACACATATCCCCAAAGAACTGGTAGCACTTAAAAAATACTGATGATAATGCGACATCACAAAACGTATTTCCAAAGAGCAAAGAGTTTCTCCCACATACTCACATTTCCCAACTCCTTTTTGCATTTTCAGAAGCATCTAGCAACACTTGCCTTCTGAAATCAATTCTTCCAGGATTTGTGATGTAACAGAGTCATGCCGACAGTGTGGGAGTGCTCCATAATCCCCTCTCCACGTGAGGAATACACCAGGAAAAATATCAGCATAATGCAAGGTGGAGAAATGGCAAAGCCTTCCGCTTTCTCCTTACACTTACTAAAAATGCTCTCTTCATATTGTCACTGCTCTTACTTTGCACATCCTCTGCATTTGTCTTCTAAAATAAACTTTCTGTGACCTTAGTGCCATATGCTCAACTAATATTAATTCTGGAGTTGAAGTAAGTGCAGGGATATTGGTGAACGCAGGTCGTCCCACCCAATCTCCCAGCTGAACGCAGACTACAAAATGCTCCCAATGGTGCTTAAACTTATTTTGTATCTTCTCCTCTAGTGTCCTAATTTGTTGCATATGTGCAACTGTCATTCCTCTTTTGTGCAACACATTAAAATCATATATATTTGAGTGTAGAGCTGACATTATTATCAAACTGTTAGTTGAGTGGTCTCGGTCGGGGTACAGATTTCAAGACTCAAGAAACATTTAGACTAATGTTCTACGTTGCTCAGGTACACTAATGGTAGCAAAACAGAGTTAGTGGACATGTAGTTCACTCTGAATTGGTGCTTTGCAATAAAAGTTGTTTGTACAGTGTAGAATTTACTTGATTATTATTTTAATTTGGAACAGATATTAAATAAAATATTGTAAAAAAAATAAAGAAAAAATAATAATAAATTATATATATATATATATATATATATATATATATATATATATAAATAAATAAAAATATATATATTTTTTTTTAAAACCTTCACTGTGGAAAAAGTGCAGGGAATTTAGAGAAAGCATTCACACATATAATAATATGACTTCATTCAGACATTAATGTTTTATTCTTCAAGATATCCTCTCCTTTGTCTCAATAAACAAGAATAAAACTGGGAACTGAAATTCATTATTATAGGTATTTAATTTTTTATATTAAATTTTTATAGTTTTATAGTTATAATCTGATGATTTTATTTTTGAAAATGTTTTTGGATCTGGAGATTATTTGGGTTGCGTCGGCTTGGACTCTGGTTTCTTCTGGTGCATTTCTAATCGGGCTAGGGGCATAGTTTCTGAGACTGGTCAAGCTACAGTCCTAAACTGAAACTCATATCTAGACAAGCCAATATATTCACTTTTGGCTTCACAGGAGATATGTTTCCAAAGTTCCTATATCGAATGTCACATTGTTCATCATTAGTCACCGCCATCATTGTACACTTAATTGACACACTGCAGAAAAGGCACAAAATGGCGGACCCAAGAGCAGGGAGAAGACGTCCCAGTGTACCGCATTTCGTTGTCCCTCCGTCGTGATTTATTTTCTTCAGGGAGCGAGACGGTTGTAGCGCACCGGCCAAAGAGATGCCGCATGCCTTTGAAGCCTACTGGTCTGGGCTAGAGGGGAGGAGGCCCCGTCGCGTTTGGGGATGCACCATTTCCCCTACACCGCCCCCCTTTTCTGGTTGACAGGACCAGTGAATCCCCTAAATTCCGTTCCTCTGATCCGACTAAAGAAAACAAACGCTGGGAAACTCCTCATCAGTCCTACGTCTTGTTATCTTGCGCTCTCGATTTTTTTTGAAGGAGAAGAAGAAGGGGAAGACCCTGAGGGGGAAGTCTATAAATTTGGGGGTGCTCAGATGAACATTTAGCAGACCCCCTCCCTAGCGGCTCTGACCCGGCGGCCGGAGGATCATGATGCTGACGTAGCCCTGCAGGTGCAGACTGTACACACACACACACACACTCACACTTACACTTATACTTACACACACTCACACACACACTCACACACACACTCACTCACACTCACTCACACACTACACACACACACACGCACACGCACACACACACACACATACACACACACACACACACACGCACGGCCACACACGCACACACACGCACACACACACGCACGCACACGAGCACACGAGCACACACACCAACGCATGCACACATGCACACACACAAACACACACACGTGCACCAATGCACGCACACACACAAACATACAGAAATAAATATGTGAACACTTAAACACATATCACACACATACACACAAGCACACAACACAGACACATATTTCATGTGCTCTGTTTACAACTGTAGAGCTACTACACATCTGATATGCAAACACATACACCAACACAAACGCAAACACACAAACACAAACATACACAAACACAAAAGCAAACACAAAACAAACACAAAAAGCACAGGGTGCAGGTGTGAGAGAGAGGCGTGGCCAGCTGGAGGAAAAGCTGAAGAAACAACATTGATCTGAAGTGTGGTTTGGGCAGAGAGGCCTTGTACAGTAGCCAACACTGGAGAAAGACGTCCGGCGAAAGCGCTGAGCGATGATTGAGCGTTCTTTTAACGGACGCCTAAACATCCCTCAGAGGAAACATTTTGTAACAGCTTAAGAAAATAAACAACTTTTATTTCATCATCCGAAGGCACCTGAACAAGTCACCGTATAAGAGTAGCACAGGGCAGTGTGTGTGTGTGTGTGTGTGTGTGCGTGTGTGCGTGCGTGCGTGCGCGCGCGCGTGCGTGCGTGTGTGTGCGTGTGCGTGTGCTTGTGCATTTGTGTGTATTTGAGTGTGTTTTTCTGAGTGTGTGACCAAGTTAGAGAGTATGACTGAGTTTGAATAGCGTGCGAGTGCACAGTATGTTAATGTTAAGCACCCTACCGTGGTCTCATATAAACACCCTGAGGTGTTAAATGTACACTAGTAGCGTTAGATTTACACCAGAATTGTTGTTGTGTGGGAGAGCGTGAGATGATAAAATTGAAAAAAGATCAAATGAGAGTGAGTGATTCAAAAACAGTGAATGAGTGTTAGCAAGACTCAGAGTGAGTGAGAAACCAAGTCTGAGTGAGCGAATGAGTGATTCAAAGAGTGAGAAAGTGAGAGAATAAGTCCGTTAATGAGTGAACGATTGATTAAAAGTGAGAAAGTCAGTGAATGGGTGAGTTATTCAGACAGAGAGGCAGTGAGAGAGAGTTAGAGAGCAAAAGATGGAGTGAGGACGTGAGAGAACGAGTATCTGAGTGTGTAAATGTGTTAGCATTCTGACAGCATTGACCAATGGCTGAGGGTGAGAACATTGTGAGAGAGTATCCAATGAGATGCTCAGGAATTACCTTGTGGGAAGGTGTCAACCATGGCTCCACATGACACACACACACACAAATTGGGTGTCGACATGACAGTCAATCAACAGCGAGGCACAGCAGCTTCCATGTGATCATGTGTTTTTTTGATCACGCGGAAGCTGCATCGCTGTGCTTCTGGTTGGCTGTCCTGTCGACACAAAATGGCAGCATTTCACGCCACCTCTGAAGTTCGGAGGGGCACTATGGCATCAGGCATGTTTATAGATATGGAAAGAAAGCCGATACGACGCATTGGCGGCAATGATTATTATCGCATTCAAAAAATGATTATTGTCATGGTTCATCACTCAGTGGTACTTCTAAACGGCAGTTTTTTTCCCCTTCATATTGTAGGGATTGAATCCCCATTTCCCTCAACCTAATTCCTTAATTTGCGACATGCGCACTAAGCTTGATACTTAAAAGTTTTTATCTTTTTTTTTTTTTTTTTTTTACCTGGTAGCATTGCACAGCTGCCCGGTTTCATGTGAAATATGTTGATAAAAAAAAGGCTACATGAGCAACCGGGAAGCAATGTTCTCCATCTTATAAAAATGATACAACGTGTCACCGTGAAGTCGCACATGTGTTACCAATTACCCCTAAAAAAGGCAGAAAGTTCAATAAAAATACGGGAGGAGTTGCTCAGACAGAGGGAAGTAAATCTTAAAATAGACGCGTATCCTCCGCTAACACGGGAACTACAATATCGTATCTATTACCGTTCCATAACATGTCTCCCCACCCCTCCCCCACTATCCACCCCGTCCACCGACCCAATTCCTCCTCCAGCCCACCACACCCCCGCCCCCCCCACCACCTCGTTTCGCTGAGGCGAGTTTACAGGAAACAGCTAAAAAGGATGGAAACCCTCTCAGCTGGCGAAACCGCAGAGGCAGAACAAGTGGCTACCTTCAGACGAAATATCTGTAGTACTGTGGAGCACGGAGCCAAAGGCCGGCCGGAGGCACAGGGGGAGAGCAGCCCCCACCCCCTCCCCAAAATATCGCCTACGCCGCGGCCATCCCCAGAGCCTCGTACTCGCGCTGTTATTCGCGCCGTTACCATCTGCTGAGCCCGCCCTCCCGAATGCCTGAAGGAAAAAACGTGTTTCCTTGACGAGACCCCACTCATCACTGTCGGCTAAGTATGCGGGATGAGCCGGCGAAGCTGACGGGCCCGCGGACGCGTTCTGCTTCAGCTCGGGCTAAACGGATTTACAGTAACACGCCGCGCAGCCAAAAGAAAAAAGAAAAAAAAAGAAAAAAAAGAGAGAAGCCTGACTTAATGGAAGACCAGACCGGACCGGACCGTACCGGACCAGACCGGACCAGACGCATTGCCCAGACACAAGATTTAGAAGGTGTCCGTAGGTATTGATTGATTGTTTGAATTTATTTGATAATCATCAGAAGAAACACAAGAGGCAGTTGAAGGAACACCAAGTACCGATCTGAAAAAACGATCAAAGATAACACGATAAAGCTGAAAAGCTTATTTCCATTGTGGTATGACAATACTTCAACTTAAAAAATGAGGTCCTGTTTAAAAGTGTAGCAAGGTGGGAGAGGGATCACAGAGACTAAAATAGGACAGGGGACAGCGCTTCAGAACGGAGAAAAATGGCTCTTAAACCAACCGATGAAACGGTGAGTTGCGCTTAAGAACACACGGACGGAGCGGATCACCGCGCTACCCTTTCGGGCAGAGGACGAAGCCGCCTTTGTGAGCCCTCGCCGCAGGTGAGGTACTGAAGCTTGCGTAAGGCTGTTAAAAGGTTAGCGGCCGGGGCCCGGATTGGCGGGAACGCGTTCGCCGTTGACGTTTGGCGGGACGTGGTTAAAGGTTAGCGCCCGCCCGGGGACGTCAGTGTGTGAAGTGGAAGCACCTGGCCGGGGTGGAGGGGGGCAGACACCGTGCCCCCCCACCCCTAGGGGAACAATCGCCCGTTTGAGAGCGACTGGAGAGCATTCGGTCTGGCTCGCACACACCTGCAGCCTGGCGGGGGGGGTGGGGGGTAACTGAACCCAAACCGACACAGGCGCGCGATAACAGCCCAGAACCCACCCACGGGACGCCCCAGCGGACTCTGCACGGGTCAGAGCCCGACCCGGACCAAGCCCCGTTTTCAATTTGAACCCGAGAACAACAACAGTTACACTAAGAACTGCCGTTAAGTTTGTGGGGTTTTTACGAAACCACACCATACATACAGGGAAAGAATTCAATTCAACCTGGGTCATTACATCAGGGGTTTTCAACCTTTTCTGATCCAGGGACCCCCACCCTGACTCAAGGGCATTCCGGGGACCCCCACCCTGGCTCTAAGGCACCCAGGGACCCCCACCCTGACTCAAGGGCATTCTGGGGACCCCCACCCTGGCTCTAAGGCATCCAGGGGACCCCTTATCATAAGTTTAAAAAAAAGAATTAAAGTTAAATTTTAAAAAGTCTCTATACATAACTAAACCCAGGCTTTGCATCATGGGACATACATATCTGTGTTGGAGGTCTAAACACAGCTAAAACTCAGGAGACTATTAAAGATACATTGAGCGTAGGAGGAGATTAACATATGGGCAACCTGGAGCTACAGTAGAGTCTGTACTGAACAGCTCCCTCTACAGGTCGGCCTTGCGGGCTTCATGCTGTAAAGCACTAATTCATTACAAATGATCATACGCTTTTTAGTGTAATATTGTCAAAAGCACTAACACAAAAACTAGAAAGCGCTACGTTGCAATGAGGCTGTATTTTTTGAAAGAAGAGGCAGGCCGGCCAATCAGGCTCGAGGGAAACAGACGGCCGAGCCGAGCCGTTATGTTCTACATAAGACATGCTCATGTGTCAGTGATGGGTCATGACTAAAACTTTCACTGTAAAAATTCAAAATCAACACACTCTCATCATCATCGCCATCATCATCATCATCATCATCATCATCATCATCATCACACCATCCTGCTATGAATCTCCCCTTTGCATTATTTTCCCGCAAATGGACAAATTACTCACAGCAGGGAAAGCGCTAAATACGCATGTACTCATATATTCTGGGACAGTCATAAGATATTTTCAGTCAGGAACCATCATCCAGGTCCGGTGTTCCGTTCTGAACTCAATGGACATAGTTTCCAAAAAAAAGAGCAACTGTCCCAAATCTGGCAAAGCACGGCCCAAGAGGCTGGCTGGGGGCGGAGGGGAGGGGGTTACCCTGACCAACCGTTTTGTAGATCTTGGCATCTGAGCCAGCGCAGATCTCCCGGGCCGCAGTTTTTGGCGGTCACCAGTCACACGGTACATACTCCACACGGACAGTCACACGATACAAAATCCCACACGGACAGTAACACGGTACATACTTTCACATGGGCGGTCACACGGTACATACTCCCACACGGGCTGTCACGCGGTACATACTCCCACACGGACAGTCACCAGTCACACGGTACATACTCCCACACGGACAGTCACCAGTCACACGGTACACACTCCCACAGGGGCGGTCACACGGTACAGACTCCCACACGGACAGTCACCAGTCACACGGTACATACTCCCACAGGGGCGGAGACAAAGGTTTCCCCACACGCACGCGGCGGTAACCAGGCCCTGTCCGTCAGCGCATAATTACTGCGCCTCACACTGTTCATTAAAAAGGCTTTAAGGGGGATCAGGGACCGTGTGTTTTCGGGGGCGACCGGGACAGAGACCCGCCCAGCGGGGTGCAACTCGGTCCCTCTGTTTTAGGCACAAAGGCGCAGGAGGGGAGCACGAAAGCATGCTTCATTCAATTAGCCTGTCCGACAGCTCCCTGGCAGCCTTAACCAAGAGAGGGAGGGAACAACACAAACACACAACCCCAGGGAAACAAGCCACAGCCATGCTAATGAGCTTAAATATAATCAAACCCGCGCCCCAAAATCTGACCAGCAGCTGCCACTGCTCTGTCGCTCCTGCTTCTCCTCTCTCCAACTCCTCTTCCTCTCTCCTCCTCCTCCTCCTCTCTAACATCCGCCCGTTCCCACACTCCCTTTTCTGATTAAAAAGGTGAAAATGTCACTTGTAGCCAGGAGGAGGATAGCGGAGAATGAAAACCGCAAAAAAAACCTAAAAACATGAAGCCACAGGAAGTATTACGAAATTCCACCTTACATGAAAGCAGTGGTTGAGAAAAAATTAAACAATAATCCAAAAATAAAACTCAAAATTCAAGCCACCTGTTAATCAGACTAACAGTCAGATCCAGCTCTATTACCAGTTAACAGTCTGTTAAGATCTCTGTACCAAATCCAACAGTGCGGCCGAGGTCAGTAAATTACTGTGGAGCACTGTTTTCCAACAAGTGTAAACTGACTACACGTTAGTTACACTTCAGGACCAACTCTTTTTGTATGGCGACCTACAAGTACTACCCATCAGCAATGAACGCTGAGTGTTCTGGACTACTACTACTACCGGAAGCCTAATCCTATGACAGATGATCTGGAATAATCGTAGGCTGAAGTATGCAGGATATAAATCACAAAGTGCAAAATTTTAGTCTTACGGTGTACGGTGTCGTAAAATGGATTTCCATATCGCTGCGCAGCGCCAGCCAGCATGATCTGCCAAGTTAATGTGATACTGGAAAACAGAAAGCGTATTAAAGCTATTTCAGAAACGCAGCCCATTTCAGGCCCGGTTTCTTTTCTCTTCCCTATCCTGCTTAATATACTTGAACCTGTTCACCCAGATTAAAGCTCTATTATTGGATCACTTGACTCTAAAACGGACAAAAGTACACTTACTGGCAGGTTGAGCCAGAACGTAATACTGGCCGGGAGGCTGTGTGCAATATCCAACCTATTAACGGACTAGGCAGGGCACAGACTTTTTCTCAAGACCTCATATCTGCCAGGGACTTGGAGGGTGGTCGTCACCTGGCAGTTTCGCTAAACTCATGGTTTTTATGTGACCAGTGACAGATAACTGGCTCCCAGCCACCCCAGCAGATCCCTTAATACTGTGTGTGTGTGTGTGTGTGTGTGTCCAAAGCAAACTACTTTCCGAAGAATACTTTGCATATAGAGAGACTTTAACAACAAGTAGTGTTGGATACTGGGATAGTGCACGGCACGCAGTGTTGAATTCTGGGATACCGCACACTGTTGAATTCTGGGATACAGCAATTCTGAGATATTTTTAATATGAAAAGGACACAGACTCACAGTGATGGTCGGGCACGCTTACAGAAATAAGAAGAAGGAAAAAAAGATGAAAAAAAGAGGGGAAAAGGGCCAGCATTATTTTCAGCTGTTATTAAAGACATAAATCTTCAGATAGCAAACCTGATTAATAAAATGACATCTCCCTCCGGTCCTGCAGGAAAATATGGATACATTTCCCAAGATGAGAAGTCAGGCATTAGAAAGCGGGGTGGTACTCAGGGCTATTGAATACACCTGGGAGCAGGAAACAGCTGCTCAGCAGGTCAGAGCTTCAGCAGCAGGTTGTTGTAAATTACAAGCAGCTGCTACAGATCTTGTTCCGATTTTGCATTTTTATGGTTTTAATATTTGGCTTAATAAGCAACGATTCTGGATACCGATAACAATAGATAAATAGCCTTTTCCTTAATTTGTACCGGGCTAATATGTTTAATTGCCATGCACAACATACGCACGCTCGCCTGCACGCACGCGCACACCACAATCACTAATGGAGAGAAATTACCTTTGATCTGACCTTTCATCCACAATTTATAAATATAAATATATCTCTACCTTGAAAATCTAAAGGGAGACTCAGAAGGATGTATGCGTTTGGGAAAGATAAGTGGGGTGTTGGGTGGGAAAGATAAGTGGGGTGTTGGGTGGAAAGAGAAGGGGGGTGTTGGGTGGAAAGATAAGTGGGGTGTTGGGTGGGAAGAGAAGTGGGGTGTTGGGTGGGAAAGATAAATGGGGTGTTGGGTGTGAAAGAGAAGGGGGGTGTTTGGTGGAAAGAGAAGTGGCGTGTTGGGTGGAAAGAGAAGTGGGGTGTTGGGTGTGAAAGAGAAGTGGGGTGTTGGGTGGGAAAGAGAAGGGGGTGTTGGGTGGAAAGAGAAGTGGGGTGTTGGGTGGAAAGATAAGTGGGGTGTTGGGTGGAAAGAGAAGTGGGGTGTTGGGTGTGAAAGAGAAGTGGGTGTTGGGTGGGAAAGATAAGTGGGGTGTTGGGTGTGAAAGAGAAGGGGGGGTGTTTGGTGGAAAGAGAAGTGGGGTGTTGGGTGTGAAAGAGAAGTGGGGTGTTGGGTGTGAAAGAGAAGTGGGTGTTGGGTGGGAAAGATAAGTGGGGGGTTGGGTGTGAAAGAGAAGGGGGGTGTTTGGTGGAAAGAGAAGTGGGTGTTGGGTGGGAAAGAGAAGGGGGGTGTTGGGTGTGAAAGAGAAGTGGGGTGTTGGGTGGGAAAGAGAAGGGGGTGTTGGGTGGGAAAGAGAAGTGGGGTGTTGGGTGGGAAAGAGAAGTGGGGTGTTAGGTGGGAAAGAGAAGTGGGGTGTTGGGTGGATCATCCTGTTAAGACAATGGGGCACATGCGTCTGGATCGACTCCTCACTGCGTAGCTGCCGAAATTGCCCTCATTTTTGAGCCAACATGGTGGTTGAATCTTTGTACCTGACCGTGAGCACCTGAGGAGCAGCATTATCCGGTTTCCTGCGGCGCAGCTGATCAGCGCCCTGTCCAACAATGACCCAAACGAACAGAAGAACTTTGCACTAGGACCCGCATCGCAAAGTCAGCTGCGCGATTGAAAAAACACGGGAAACCAAAATGTCACATTCCTTTCATTCACAGACACTTCACCCTCTTCACATTCACACACTGTATAAATATCCTAATGATCTCCCTCTCCATCCATCACCGTTTAATGAGACCAATGTTATGAGTGGAAGAACTGCCTGCGAGAGCCAAAATGGCATCCATCACTGTTTAATGAGACCAATGTTATGAGTGGAAGAACTGCCTGCGAGAGCCAAAATGGCACTGCATCATTACCTGTAATGGTAGTAGTGTAGCAGTCCGCTCTCCTCAAATACACTTATTTTAATACGTCCACAAAGGGAAACGGACATATTACAGAGGGAATCAGCTAATGAGAGTGAGGGAGAGAGAGAGCGAGAAAGTGGGCGAGAGAAAGAAAGGTTGCCAGGATTAGATTTTTACCTGTAAGTGGCGTTAAAAAGTACCATAATCAGCGGAGATACACAAAAACGGCAGCAGATGGAGGGACATCAGAAAGCTAAAATACAAACAAAGTGGTTAAAAACCAAAAAAAGCTATAGGATTTATCATGAAATTAGGCTTCGAACTTGTTGATGTTCAATCAATGTTAGCTTTGTCAATGTTCAATGATATGCGCATAGAGCATGTACACTGTACTGAAAACTGCATAGCTATGGCTATCGATACGGTCACGCAATCCAGGGTGTTTCTTTTCCTTGCCGCTGTCACCCCTGGCCTGATTTGTGGGGGTTTAGGCTGGGGTATGCTGGGGTATGCTGTGCACTGCGACAAATTATTTGTAAAATGGGTAACACTTTATTTTGAGTGTCCCATGTTGATCTCAACTTGATATCAACTGAATGTTGAGATACAGCAAACAGTCAGTTTATACTTTGCTGAGTGTTAATAGAGTGTTTCTTGAAAAGAGTGTTTAGTGTCAATACAGTGTTTCTTGACACTCACTTCTTTGTGGAGTTTGTGGACAATCACCTGCCATGCAATTGACTTTAAATTAACACTGAACTGATATTCAATTGATATCAGTTGATATCAAGTTGAGTGTCAACATGGGACAATGAAAATAAAGTGTTACCGTAAAAAATGCTCTTTATGAAAATAACTAAAATTTGATTTAATCGACGACCAGCCTGTAACTCACTGTGACCCGGAACAGCAGCTTCATCATTCAATGTTTTTTGATTTAAATATTTAGATTTTGATAGCTTAAATCGAATCAACATCCTGATAATAAGTGGTAAAGTTCACAACTCGAAGCATGAAAAAAAAAAAACATATATCTAGCAGTGAACAACCTGTACATAATTCATTGTGACCTGGCACACTAGCTAAGCAAGTAAACACATTTATGAGAAAAACATTTTGATTTTGATCATCAAAATCAAAAAAAAAAAAAAAAAAAAACAAAAATGTGTACCCCCCCCTGTGTACTTGAACACCACCCCCCCACTCTCCCTCAAAGGCATCCAAGGGATATCCATAATAATAATAAAAAAAAAAAAAAAAAAAAAAAAAAAAAAAAAAAAAAAATTTTTTTTTTTTTTTTATATATATATAATATATATATATATGCATATGATGCAGGCACTCTCTACAGTCACAGTACCAAACCCCCCCCTAGACCCCCCCCCCCCCCCCGAAAAAAAAAAAAAAAAAAAAAAAAAAAAAAACAAGCAAAACTCTAAATATGGAAGGCCAAGCAGCCAGGGTTTATGTACACTGAAGGGGAGAAAGAGTCGAGCAGCTCAGGGCGGGGCAGACGGACACATCAGTGCCACCAGCAGCTAGTAAAGGACAGGCGGTCTACAGTAACAGGGCCCCTCTGGGGGGGGGGGGGTCCCCCACATCGCCAGCATCCATAAAGCAAACATTGAGCTCATGTTCAGTGACATTCAGAGCACAATGAACAAACGGTACAAGAGTCAGCAGAACCCCCCCAAAAAAAGGGCGCTAGGGAACCCTCTGTCCCTCTCCAGTCATCCCCTTCATCCGCCTGACATCTCCCTAAAGTGGGGGGGGGCACAGGGGTAATGTGGGGGTCTCCTTAAACCCGTGATCCGATGATGATACGGGACAAACGCCTCATTGACCCTGCTGACCAAACCCGCCGGTCTTCTCTTTTTTTGAGAGGGGGGGGGGAGTGGGTGTGGGTGGATTGGGAAGATGGGTGGGGGAGGTGGTCAGTGGTCAGTCACCGGTCAGCGAGCCCTGAGTAACCATGAAGTTTTGATCTTTATACTGCAGATGAAGAAATATATTACGGGGCACGGAAAATTCGGAAAAACCCGCCAAAAAGCAATCGTTACGGGCAGGGCGGTCTATTTATATACACTAAAAAACCTGCTAGAGTATAATGGAAACATTCTGCTCTCTCTCCACCCTCAATGGCTTTGAAGCACCTGATTTGAGAGACCTCATGTCTAATGCGATCAGAAACCACAATTAGGGGGAAAAAAAAAAACATTTTAAAACCATTGCCCTCTCCCAAAAAAAAAATAGGCAGCAGCCCCTTCAATCTTCTCCCAGTTCTATTTTTGGACACTCTCTCTCTCTCTCTCTCTCTCTCTCTCTCTGCCCGTCTCCCCCAACATGAGCCCACTGTGTTTTCAGCCCTCTCCGCCGTGTCCGGGTAATGGGCGGTATTTTAACGGCGGTAATTGTGACTGCCCTGTTCCATTACGGAGGCAGACCTGCAGTAACGCTGAGTGCTCTCCACCGCTGCACTACCTCCCACTCAAACTAAGATGATTGAAACAGACAGTGGGGGAAAAAACAAAAAACACTAATCAAGTTACGGAAAAGGTAGCTTAACTCCTGTTTTCATTAAGTATTAAAATGGATCAGTGTCCCAGATGACGAATACCTATAAATATGTCCCGCAGCGTTCCCCTGAGGAGTGACTCGAAGAAAAATCTAATAAAGTAAAAGGTTTTTGTTTTCTTTCAAAAGGTTATATTTAGACAGATTTTCATTACATTTTGAAACAATTTAAAATTTGCGGTTGATAATGCAGAGTGGAATGAATAGGGCACAGCAGAGAGACGTGGAATAAAGGTACTCTTGTTTCATTGCTTGCAGGTGGGGGGGGGGGTCCGACTTCAACAAATTCTTATTCTTCTGGCTGAAGCGAAAAAAGTCAGATTTACTGGCAGCCTGATTCTACGCCATAAGTCATTTTTTTACCCTCTTTTTATACGTCTCACTGCTGCGTACTGTCATCTCAGTGAACTCCTACCGCATGACACACCCTGGCAAAAAAATCCCTCTCTCTCCGCTCACCTCCCCAAAACTGAAGGACCCGTACATGTATGCAGACGGAGAGAGCATATTTCAGCTTAATGCTCCCTTACCAAAAAATGAAAAATTAAATACATTTTTGGTTCGGGAAAAAACACATGACTCCAAGAGTGTTTGACTCAAAGCGTACAGCTAGAACCACACTTACCTCACACACTGCCAAACACATTATCTACCTCACACACTGCCGATCACACTACCTAATGTACACTCTGCCTAACGCAGTACCTGCCTCACACACTCCCTAACATAGTACCTGCCTCACACGCTCCCTAACACACGACCTGCTTCACACACTCCCTAACACACAATCTGCATCACACACTCCCTAACATAGTACCTGCCTCACACACTCCCTAACACACGACCTGCCTCACACACTCCCTAACATAGTACCTGCCTCACACACTCCCTAACACACAACCTGCTTCACACACTCCCTAACACACAATCTGCATCACACACTCCCTAACATAGTACCTGCCTCACACACTCCCTAACACACGACCTGCTTCACACACTCCCTAACACACAATCTGCATCACACACTCCCTAACATAGTACCTGCCTCACACACTCCCTAACACACGACCTGCCTCACACACTCCCTAACATAGTACCTGCCTCACACACTCCCTAACACACGACCTGCCTCACACACTGCCTAACACGCTGCCTAACACACAACCTGCCTCACACGCTCCCTAACACACTACGTTCCTCACACACTAACATTTGTCACTCACAGATCAGTGGGGTAAACATCTATGATGTCACAGTTTGTCGTTGGGATTACGGTGACCGCCGGTTTCTCTTTATGTATGCCTGGCCAGGAAAAAGCGGCCGGCACTGGTGGAGAGACAAAGAGACTTCTTAGCCTGCCTGCCTGCCTCACGGTCACTCACGCTCACTCACGGTCATTCACGCTCACTCACTCACGCTCAAATGCACGCATGCTCGCTCGCTCACAGAGGGAAAAACTCACTCACTCTCAGACTGAAAGGCTCACTCAATCACTCACTCACTCCCTCACTCACTCACAGAGGGAAAGGCTCACTCAATCACTCACTCACAGAGGGAAAGGCTCACTCACTCACTCACAGAGGGAAAGGCTCACTCACTCACTCACTCACTCATAGAGGGAAAGGCTCACTCACTCACTCACTCATAGAGGGAAAGGCTCACTCACTCACTCACTCACAGAAGGAAAGGCTCACTCACTCACTCACTCACTCTCAGAGGGAAAGGCTCACTCACAGTCACTCACAGAAGGAAAGGCTCACTCACTCAATCACTCACAGAGGGAAAGGCTCACTCACTCAGTCACTCAGTCACTCACTCCAGATCTGTATACCATTGGGGAAACAATTCTTGGTCTCTTTTACCTTCATATACAATCTCACATCTATATATTAAAACTCAATTTCCAATTGGCTCCTTTTTGCTAAAGCGTGTATCTTAACACTGCAACACACTTCAGGTGATAGGAAGGAAGTACAATTATCACGAGCCATTACCCAGAGCCCACCACAGCCCAGCGACCAGCTGTTCATCCACCTCGATTCACTTGTCGTCAGCCCTGGCTAATGATCCGGAAACCCCCACAGGGTAAACTGCACGCACCCCCCACACGCAGGCCTCATGGGGTGGGGTGGGGTGGGGGTCAGAACTGATTATCACTTCCGCCATCGCCAGCACATCGAGCGATGAGCTTCAGAAAAAAAAGGTAACAAAGATCTGGGAAAAAAATACAGAGTGGGAAGCTGACTGATTCACTGATTCACTGATTCACTGACTGACTGATCAACCGAGAGGTGGCCAACCCAGGTCCTGGAGAGCCATAGGGTCTGCTGGGGTTTTTTTGTTTTCACCTTAAAGACAACAACCACATTAGACCCAAGAAACCCGGGAGGAGGGGGGTATTTCACAAAGCAGGATTACTGACACTCCCAAATCTGGAACATGGACTGAAGTAAAAAGAGCTGTTCCGGGTTTTACTCAGCTAACTTAATTTATCCAGCTAACTCTCTAATCCTGCTTTGTAGAATAATCGACTGATTTAAATGATCGATTAAGTGCAGAGTAACCACAAAAACCAGCAAACCCTGCGGCCCTCCAGGACCTGAGTCAGCCACCTCTGGCTTAACAGAACTCCTTCCCAACAGTACCGCCCTCTGACTGATTGAGTGAACCATCTTAACCGGATCAAGCATCAGTTCTTTTTTTACTTTTTCTCTCAATTTCAGAATGCATTATCATCGTCAGTCGCCATCGCTGTGAGTCTGTGACTCACGCGATCGACCCAGGAGAGCGCAGACAAGCACACACCCCCCTCGGAAAAATGCGATGACGGTCACTGATTCTTATCAACGCACTTCGCAAGTCAGAGAAGCTGGAGGAAGGCACTTCATCTGTAACTCAACTGGCAGACTTGCGGGCATCCGGACATTCCCCAGCATCCACACATCCCCCTGCGGAGATAATTGATTGATTGACAGTCTGCCCTTCTATGGTCTCCAGCGCATGGACACCTGTATTCACTACACCTAATTAATCAAAATAAACCCAGTTATGTCTTCATAGGTTTGGATGGAGCAAAAACCAGGACCATCTCTGGCACTCCAGGACCAGGGTTGCCCTGCCCCCTGGTCTGGATCATGGTCAATACCAGACCATGGGGCCCATCAATGCACTGGAACAGTGCCTTAACAGGATGAGCCACCCAGCAACCCCGCGTTAAACTTTACTCTTCGTGTGTAACAGCAAAAGTATATTACCATGAGTAAAGGCCAGATAATAAAACCAGAATCTAATCGAGAAATAAGTTTTCAGGACAGCAGTGAGCAAGGAATAATTCAGAGGTCTTCTAAACTCTAATGTCTGCCAAAAAGCGCAGTCAGCGCAGTTGTACTCCGAGGATCGGGGTTCGCGCCCCGGTCCTGCCATAGCCGAGCGTGGCCGGTGCCCTGTGGAAGCGGGGCGCGGGCGCTTCCGGGGGGGGGGGGGGGGGGGGGAGAGAGAAGAGCTGCGCAGAACGACCGACTGGGGGAGGAGGTGTGAGTCAGGTGGAGAGAGAGCCACCTAGAGGCCCGGAGCCACCCTCCTTCCAACTACTACTCCTAGTTGACGGACTACGTGGTTGGTTGTGTTGGTTCTGTGGTTTGGTACATGGGGGGGGGTTTAATTAGGGGGGGGATTATTATAAATGTTCAATTGGAAAAAAAAAAAAAAATCATCATCATCAAAAAATTAAAAACAGTGTGAGAGTGACAGATAGATGTTCATGTTAAGCGTTTTCGGTTGTGGATTAAAATGTTGAGATGACACTGGGGAAGAGGCCGAAATGTGTTATTGTAATTAGCATTTCATCGCAACACTTAGCGCTGGCTAAGGGAGCTTCGAGCGACCTGGAAGACAACCCCCCACAACCTGCTCGGCAGTGAAAACTCCTAAAATAAAGATGCGTTACAGCTCCCCCTGGGAATCGCAGATATTTCTATTCATTTTCCTGGCCCCAGCTTTCAAAGGTTCGTGTGATCAAGTGCGTTTCCAGCCTTAACATCTGCTGAAGGTCAGCACAACTTTTCCATAAGGTCACTTTTGTTTGGTTTACACGTCAGATCTGTAATAGAGCTACTGGCAGATGAAAAAAAAATCACAGTTGCTTTGTACTTATGTTAAGGTACAGGGAGCCAAAAAAAAACTAAAAAACCATGGAACCTCCCCCAAATTTTCCGCAAAATAAATCTGTTTTTTTTTTCTCTTTTATTATTCAGACCCTGAGAGTGAGCAAGGCTCGAAGTTCAGCGCTGACGGAGGTCTCCCTCCGGATCCTCACCTGCAGGAACAGAGAGAGATCATGGGTAGCTTTAGCTTCTGGTGACATGGAGAGAGTCTTTGTTTGGCTTACAGCGCATAGCAACAAAAAAATAAAAAAATACAACACAATATGAAATAAGTAAAGCCCCTTCGCCATTACATAGGAGTGAAGGGCCGGATTTATGGGTGACGTTTATGGGTGACTGTGGTGACATCATGGCCTTTTGAAACAGGCCTGGCATCCCCAAGGCACATCGATTCATTACCTACAATGGAGCTTTAACGCCGTTTAACAAAACTCTTGGCTTTGAAGTTGGCGTGTGCACGGACGGCATACTGTTTGCTAGCCAGGAGGCTGACACGCGCATTAACAGCGAATCGCACATTACGGAACAGTGAGCAAGGGGCCTGTACGTCCTCGGAAAAGCCTGTAAAACGCACCGCATTCATCTCAGTTATGAGATGGATGTGCATTATTTATACGAATATCCTGCTTGAGCGTAAATCCTCAGCTGTATATCTGGCATGTTTGGTCCACAGGGGTTTACAGTACAGAGAGAAAATTGAATTATCACAAAAATAGAAAAGGCTACAAAATTTATTTATAGTACCCACTACCCACAGTGGATTTCACCATCAAACCGTTTCATAATTCTCTCGTTCGCCATTCGGTGACTTTTTCCAGGGAGTTGAAAATATTCTGGGAAAAAGCTTAGATGTTTCTTCACCACTTACATCCTTGTTTCCCCAAAACAGGTGTCAGAGAGGCAACCACCAAAAAGCACTTTTCCCTCCTAATACGTCAGCGCTCATGACAAGCTGTACTTTATAAAACAGAAGGCTGCTGGGTGCCTCTCTGTGGAGCAGAGGTGGGCAATGAGGGCCGTATCCGTTTCTGGTTTCCATGACAACTTATGGTTTTAATTACTTAATTAGCCCTAACATGTACGCCATCTGACATTTTAGCTACACTCCTTGATAAGCTCATGAGTGACAGCCGAAGACTGTTCTTGCGTGCCTATATGAAACGTTTTACTGTGATCTAATCTACGAGTGAACCAGTGTCTGTATATACAGCTAATTTACTCATTTAGACAGGGTAACTGGTGGAAACAAAAGCCGGCATTCACACCACCCCTGCAGGACCGGAATTGCCCGCACACGCTGTGTAGTATAATGGTTAGAAAACTGGGATTGTAACCCAAAGGCTGCAGGTTCGATTCCCAGGTAGGACACTGTCATTGAGCAAGGCACTAATTTCAGTCAATATCCAGCTGTATACTGCCAACTTTACATTACATTACATGACAGTCATTTAGCAGACGCTTTAATCCAAAGTGACATACAGAAACGTCATCGAAGTAACTACAGAATAGATAAGATAAGATAAAGCACATCCTTTCCATAAAGTAGCAGTTATCCCTAGTAATGAACATTGAATGCAGTTCACAGTAAACTGGGTAAATCAGCTCTACTACAATTCCATTCCAAATACTATTATAAACTTCAACGCACAGTTAAACAAGAAACAATGAGAAAATCATGAGAAATCCTAGATAAGTGTATCAGTCCAGGTGGAGTCTGAAGAGGTCTTCAGGCCATGACGGAACAAAGGCAGGGTTGGAGTAGGCCTTTATGTTAGGGCTAATTAAATGTGTAAACGGATAAGAATAAGTTGTGGATAAGAGTGCCTGCTAAATGCCTGTAATGTACTGAAATTCTGAGGCCCCATTCTTGTGCTTGGATGGAATCCGGACCATGGCAGTGACAGCAGGGATGCGTAATTGGCTCTAGTGTCACCCAGGGATTCCAGTAGGCCAGGATTAAAGTGCCTCATCGCAAACCAGTGTCCCCTGCTGGTCAATCATGTGAACTGCACATGAAGCATTTTCCTCCAACTCATGCAGTATTGCGAACTGCGGCGCGAGACGAATCGGCGGCTGACGTCACGTGCCTCGGAGCAGAGTCTGCACTCTCCAACATTGATAGCGGAGGCATGTGGCAATGATTGCTGGCAAAATGCAATTAGAAATTCCAAACTGGGAAAAAACGGGGCTAAAAGCATTGTTTTTAAAAAGTCAGACACAAGTGGTTTTTATAAATCTCGCTCACATCCCACACTGTCTCACGTCCCACACTGTCTCACATCCCACACTGTCTCACGTCCCACACTGTCTCACATCCCACACTGTCTCACGTCCCACGCTGTCTCACATCCCGCACTGTCTCACATCCCGCACTGTCTCACATCCCACACTGTCTCACATCCCACACTGTCTCACATCCCGCACTGTCTCACATCCCGCACTGTCTCACATCCCACACTGTCTCACATCCCACACTGTCTCACGTCCCACACTGTCTCACATCCCGCACTGTCTCACATCCCACACTGTCTCACATCCCACACTGTCTCACGTCCCACACTGTCTCACGTCCCACGCTGTCTCACATCCCACACTGTCTCACATCCCACACTGTCTCACATCCCACACTGTCTCACATCCCACACTGTCTCACATCCCACACTGTCTCACGTCCCACACTGTCTCACGTCCCACACTGTCTCACATCCCACACTGTCTCACATCCCACACTGTCTCACATCCCACACTGTCTCACATCCCACACTGTCTCACGTCCCACACTGTCTCACGTCCCACACTGTCTCACGTCCCACACTGTCTCACGTCCCACACTGTCTCACGTCCCACACTGTCTCACGTCCCACACTGTCTCACGTCCCGCACTGTCTCACGTCCCGCACTGTCTCACATCCCGCACTGTCTCACATCCCACACTGTCTCACATCCCACACTGTCTCACATCCCACACTGTCTCACATCCCACACTGTCTCACATCCCACACTGTCTCACGTCCCACGCTGTCTCACGTCCCACGCTGTCTCACGTCCCACGCTGTCTCACATCCCACACTGTCTCACATCCCACACTGTCTCACATCCCACACTGTCTCACGTCCCACACTGTCTCACGTCCCACACTGTCTCACATCCCGCACTGTCTCACGTCCCACACTGTCTCACATCCCACACTGTCTCACGTCCCACACTGTCACACATCCCGCACTGTCTCACATCCCACGCTGTCTCACATCCCACACTGTCTCACATCCCGCACTGTCTCACATCCCACACTGTCTCACATCCCACACTGTCTCACATCCCACACTGTCTCACATCCCACACTGTCTCACATCCCGCACTGTCTCACATCCCACACTGTCTCACATCCCACACTGTCTCACATCCCACACTGTCTCACATCCCACACTGTCTCACATCCCACACTGTCTCACGTCCCACACTGTCTCACATCCCACACTGTCTCACATCCCACACTGTCTCACGTCCCACACTGTCTCACATCCCACACTGTCTCACATCCCACACTGTCTCACATCCCGCACTGTCTCACATCCCACACCGTCTCACATCCCGCACTGTCTCACATCCCACACTGCCTCACGTCCCACACTGTCTCACATCCCACACTGTCTCACATCCCACACTGTCTCACATCCCACACTGTCTCACATCCCACACTGTCTCACGTCCCACACTGTCTCACGTCCCACACCGTCTCACGTCCCACACCGTCTCACATCCCACACTGTCTCACATCCCACACCGTCTCACATCCCACACTGTCTCGTAAAACACCTGCTGGCAATTTTGCATCGCGGAGCTTGTCCCTCATCACCAGCAAAGATCATATGCACAATTAATTCTGCTTTATTCTGCCTCCAAGTTCTCAAAGGTCTGTGAACTATATTCCCCACCCCGCTGTAAACAAAAACAGTGTTACCAAAAAACTGACCAAGTATTGGAAAAAGCCTACAGTCCCTACTACACAATATACAAAATATACAAATACATACTATACAATATACAAAAACCTACCATCGCGACTAGGGCTACACAACTGTAAATTGTGCCAAATATACAATCTTCCACATATTTAAGGCTGAACATGGCCAGGGGCGATGGAAAAATCCTCTTGACTTGGAGGAGTGTCAACAAAAAAAAAGCGGACATTGTCTACAAGGAAACTATTTTAAGTCAAGATGTGCAATGTGGAAATATATTTGAACTTACTGAATTTTTAATTAAGAGTTCACTATTAAGCAGAGAGTCTAGAGAGCTACAGAGTCTCCGCACAGCTCTGCCTGTGAGTTAGAAATTATTCATTAATAAAAGAGGATCAGATGACTACAATTACACTACTTTTTAAACACGAGTCTTTCATTACAGCATCAGGGGTGCGTCACAATGCGTCTCCTCTCAGGTGCGTGCATGTTGCTCCTTACTATCAGTCCATCATATCAGCCATGATCTTAGCATCAGGCCGGTAACCATGGCTCAACTGCAACATGCTTAGCTGGAGTTTAAACGTCAGGTTTAAGGTTCTCTAACTCAGGTTTAGACCCCTATCTGTGAAATAAGAATTCGCTGTTCCAGTTGTAATGCGGCTCTGTGATCGAGAGGTTCAAACCTGAGGTGTAAACTCCGGGGAAGCGCGCTGCAATTCACCGTTACATCACATTACATTACAGTCATTTAGCAGACGCTTTTATCCAAAGCGACATACAATAAGTGCGTACAGAAACGTCATCGAAGTAACTACAGAACAGATAAGACAAAGCACATCCTTCTCATAACGTAGCGGCTATCCCTAAGTTTGCAGACCGGTAAGTTAACGTAGCAGACAGTTAAGTTTGCTTTGAAACTATGAGTGGTCGATACCAATACAATCTCCATATTATCATGCATCCCCAATTTTAAGAGCGGACACTGCAGGAAACTCGTTCAAAGTAGCAGTGAAAGGGATAAGGAGCTGTAATTTCTGGCAAGCTACCGTGACTCGTTGCAATTCACATTTCTCAGGGATATCTGCATAGAGAACAAGTTTGTGTGTTTTTTTCTGGCAAGTCATCGCGACATTGCACACTCTGGAAAAATGTATACAAAAAATGTCAAAAAAAACAAAAACCTCAGTGTAGGTACTCCTAAGAGACGTGAGCTAGACTGAGTTAAACCTTAAGGGGTAAGATCACAAATATGTGATTAGAATGTTCTTAATGTAGTTGCCGGAACGGTCCTGGGATGACATCATCTTTGTCTCTCCATCACGGTGGTGAATCATTCTGTCCCTCTGCCCAGCAGGGTCAGCTGAGCTGAGCTGAGCTGAGCTGAGCTGAGCTGGTCTGTCTGTCTGTCTGTCTGTGCGTAAGCTTATCCAGAGTGAACCGGTCTGCATCCTTCCCGACTCACACATCCCAACTATTCAAATAAATACGACACACACGCTCATATCTACATACCTTTATACATATACTCAAATGTGTTAACACAATGAGGCCAAAATGGACGAAATGTGCTCTATCAGTGTCAAATGTTGATTTAACACTGATCACTTTGTTGTACGTATACCATAAAAACCTTGAATCGTAAAAACAGTTGAATTCTCAAGAACAATAAAGAAAAGAATATTTATTTAATAGGGCATTATGGTTTAGTCACATGCCATTTTTGAGTCATTACTCGATTTCTGAGATATTTAGTGTGCACAGATCTTGATGGCAATATCAATGGCCTACTACTAGTGCAAACACTTTGAATATGTAGTTAAAATACCGGACACAATGCAAAATGACTAAGAAATACAAAAATATTTGCATGACATTGCTGCAATATTTGAAAAATGGGCTTGAAATGGCTTGTGAGTTATTTCTCTTTTTCTAACCCTTTAACTTGGTGTAAGATCACAAATATGTGATTAGAATGTTCTTTGTTGATGCAACAATCAATGGCGTTCTAGAACACTGACTTAGAATTTTGAATACATTTTATTTTTTAAACATTCCAAAAAAGGTACTATTTTAAATGACAAGGCATGCAACAATCTATTAGCGCGTTCCAGTGCAGCTGCGTAAGAACATTGATATTCACACTGACTCATGAAACAGCAGTAACATCCTGCCGGCTCCACGCACAGCTGTGTTCTCACTTTATAAATCCCTCTAATGACACAGAAATGTAACCGAAGGCATCCAATGTTAATGAACATTAAAAAGCCCTAATAGGATGATGACCTGAGTTAACATCGGGTTTTAACATTGATTTCTACAGTCTCAAAGAAAAATGTCTTGCCCATTCATTTAAAGTGTACTAACTATCAACTGTATGTCTCCTTTTTTCTTCCAAAGTCAGTCTTTTTTAACTTTTTCAACAGGTAAAAGCGTGCATATTGAAAACTAAAATCCTGGAGAGCCACTGTCTGCTAGTTTTTGACATGTTCCTGCACTTAAGTGCTTCATTTAATAGAATATAAGCTTCTTAGCAGACGTTATTATCCAAAGCGACGTGCAGTTTATGAATGCTAACATTTTTCAGTACATGTAGTCCCCTAGGGTCGAACCCACAACTTTTGTGTTGTTAGTGTAATGCTCTACCGACTGAGCCATAGGACTACTGATAAGCCATTGATTGGCTAACGGCACATCTTGTTTCAAAGGCCTAAACTGGTTACTGATTGAAAGGAAATCAGAAAACCCAGCAGACGTTGCGACCCTCCAGGTCATTATAACCCAACATTACATTCCGACGGCCCTGGCTGGTGAGGTAAAGCGAACGCAGAACAGTGTACCGCACCTGGAATGAGGAGAAACAGTACTCTGGGAGTACTGTGAAGCCTGCCCGCGGTGTGAAGGTCCCGAGCCCCAAATTTCAGCGTCTCCGTGGCAGCGCCTCCGCAGTAGAAGTGCTCCGTGCACCCCTCACATCCGTCCTCTGAACCGGGGGTCCCCATCTCATGAGCTGGGGGGGGGGAAGAGACAAGCAATCAAATCAAACCACCCTCAGAAAGAACAAGAAGACTGCTCTAGACACAGGTCGCCAGAAAGGGCCGGATTCACACCAACCACAAGGGTTCATTTCACAGTCAAATTTTCAGGCATATGTTTAGTCAAAAAAACACAAATTACTTAAATTTGGATCTATCTTTTGGGTCAAGTCTGGTAGCTGACTTTGAGAGCTAAAAGCAAACAGGCTCAAATGCCTGTGAGCCGGAAATTAAGAAGGGAGAACTAACACCCGTAAATGGATCATTGCTCTCACCCTGCTCTTCATTATTTACTCTTTCTTGATTTCAAAGTTTTATCTTCTTCTTTCTTGATTAACAATCAACCAATAAATTATGAAATATAATAAAACAACTGAATGATGAATTTTGGCAGTTCTCTGTCTTTTCTCTCAATAGCAGTGTTCTTTCTGTGTTGTTTTAGTCCATGTTCTCATGTTCACAGATGATTGAAACATTGAGAAAGCTTGCTTTTCTTCACCTGTTCACCATCACAGGTGCTCATTACAAACATCAGAATGATGTAACACCAAAAGGTTGCAGGTTTGACTCTAGAGCTCTAGACGTGCAAGTCAGTGTTCTAGAACGCCATTGATTGTTGCATCAACAAAGAACATTCTAATCACATATTTGTGATCTTACACCAAGTTAAAGGGTTAGAAAAAGAGAAATAACTCACAAGCCATTTCAAGCACATTTTTCAAATATTGCAGCAATGTCATGCAAATATTTTTGTATTTCTTCGTCATTTTGCATTGTGTCCGGTATTTTAACTACATATTCAAAGTGTTTGCACTAGTAGTAGGCCATTGATATTGCCATCAAGATCTGTGCACACTAAATATCTCAGAAATCGAGTAATGACTCAAAAATGGCATGTGTCTAAACCATAATGCCCTGTTAAATATAAAAAGGTGGTTTTCTTTATTGTTCTTGAGAATTCAACTGTTCTAGAACTCTATGACCCACCGTTACTATCCGCCATGAATACTGTGACGGCACGGTCGTAACAGCAAGGCAAAAAAAGAGATATCCAAAAATGGAGCCAAACAAGCAAAATACATTTTTGACCTGACACAGGGAGCTTTAGCTAACTTTAGCTAACTACTTACCCTGCACGTCTGCAAGTGTCCACTCAACGTGACGACATTAATGTAGAACAACGCTTTTATTGCTGCCAGGTGCCACAGAACACCACAGTCACACATTGCATGGCACTGCAAAAATGCAAAGTCCAAGTAGGTGTATTCCATTCCATTTCCAACTGCTTGGAAGAATGATACAAACATACTAGTTAACACTCCCAGTGATAAAGACAGTGTGGTTTAAAGGTAAATGTCAATATGAGGGCAACACACCACAGACGTAAACAATTAAACCACTCAAATTCTTTTCTCCAAGGTCAGCCCTCATAAAAATAATTTTTGGAGAGGATGTTAACTTCTGAAATACCACTTGTAACCCAAAAAAGAAAAAAAAGAAAAAAAAAGTGGAACGAAACGCTTTAATACTTTCCCACAATGCCTCACTCCTGCTGAGAATATTATTGCGAGCCACAAGAATGCATCACACACTAGGGGGAAGGGGGGGAGAGGCGGAGTTTAAAAAAAACTTGCTCTCACTCTCTTGCGCTCTCACTCTCGTAGAATGAAAAGGAGACACAACAGAAAACATTGCTGGGCACCCTTTTTCCTCTCTCTCTCTCTCTCTCTCTCTCTCTCTCTCTTACCTGAGGAAAAGGCCCAGAATTCCAGAATCAGATACTCTGGATGAGGGCGGAGGAGGAAGGCAGGGACTTTAATTTGCGGGGGGGCGCTCAGGGGTGGGGAAATAACTGTGCTGTCCGCCACACATCCGTTCCCAGACGGCAATCTTAATAAAAGCGTTGCGTGTCAGGAAGGCTCTCCAAAGTGATAAAGCAGGCCGTTTATTGAAGTGATTCAGAGGTCAGAGGTCAGGAACACTACACAGCAGGGATCTGTCCAATGATGTGCCGTCTTTAATGGCTTTGTTCCTGCATAATTAGCCATATTTTCACGTTTAAGAGATGCCTTGGGTAAATACGGGAAAAAACACCAGGTTTTTTGTTGCTATTGTCATCATTGTTTTATTTTTTATTGTTTTATTAACCTGAAGGTAATGGGGTTTGTCATGTTATCATGTTTATGGATTACTGACAATGTCCGGAATCAGGCAACTAAGAAATGGTTTGAATCAGGTACCTGGAGCGGTTCCTGAAAACAAAAAATTAGATTCACAGTTTTTGAGAACTTATGACGTCAATGCTCAAAAAGTCTAAGCTAATAATACAAAAAAATGTTTTTCTGCTTAGTTGGTTGATGTCCTTTTTTTTTTGCGAGTAGAAGTAAGCCCATGTTTGGGCCATAACGTCACCTGGGGCTATAGCTTAAAGTGTAACTTAACGGAAAGTGTAACAGTGGGAAACGGTGTTCCTTACTTTACAATTTAGTGAGCAAAGCACAGAGCCCATTCCACAGCTGAGAAATCTCCATTTCCTTTTCCTGACATCAGTATGTGACATTTCCTCTCTCTGATGCATGACTGGTGAATTGGAATTTGTTCTCTAATGCCCTCAAACAAGCCTGATATCCATATGAGCCTTCAAAGCATGTACAAGTGGCCGCACTGAGTTTTTGATTTCATTGAAATGTTGATACTTCTTACATTTTTGGCTGAAATCCACTGTATTGAATCACTTTCTACCCTGTATGTCTCCTTCACACAAAAATTTGTTCCCTTTGATCACAACCCAAAAATGATTAACCCTAAACAGTAGGGCTGCCAACCAATCTTTTTTTTTTAAATTAGAAAAATTTGGAAACTTCAAACCTCTTAATTAATATGAACATAAATATTACTTGGAATCCAATTCTAACTGTAGGAGGGCTTCTAACCCTGTCCTCAACCATGTCAATTAGCTGGTCATCTGATACAGTCCAGACTGCAAATGAGTTGATTAAGTGTTTTTTTCTTTTCTATGCACTTGGAATCAGCACACTTGCCTGAGTATGCCAGTTGAGTCTACATTTTAAAAAGCTGTTAAGTACGTGACAATTCTGAGTATTGAGTGTTCTTAATATACCCAGATGATATACTTATTTCTCTGTTTTCGCTGATAATAGTATGGAGGACATTTTTTTGCATTCTGCATGTCACTAAATGGTAGACAGTAAGCAGTATACAGTGTGCTAGTACACAGTACAAAGGACGCAGTAGATATAACTCTGATTTGGACACAGCTCTAGAGTCGTTTGCTTAACGGTACCTGCCAACAGCCCTGCTGAATCAGATGTGACATATAGGCTTAATACTGCATCACCTCTTTATCCACACAGGTGAATGTGCATGGATTGCATACTGTAAGAAATTTTAAAACTAGCAACCAATGATGCCATTTTTAAGATAGAATAGGAGGAGGGGTCATATTGGAAGAGCCAACCGGCATGTTTCTTCTATTGTAATGTAAGCAATCTTGCTCCGACTTTTGATCAGAGAGCTTATTAATAGGTCTATCTGTTGAGAAAACCTATTAGACTAACTATCATAATTAGCCTACTGTATTACATGAACAATCCAAAATTGGTCAGACACTGTCAAATTGTAAGCTGCAAATGTGACTCTTAATGTTACTCCTTACACCTGAAATAAGATGGGAGATGGTAGTGAAGAAATTATTGATTGCACACGAAATTATAGCTTCACCAATCAGCAAATGCATCCAGCATTTTTTAAATTTATTATAAAATAAAGTAAGAGCAATATGCGCTTGTTGTGTAGCAGGAAATTCTCATCACGACTTTCAAAAACTCGCTGGGCTGAAGTCATAAATAGACATTGACAGTTTGCTTTCGCGTAATTCTTTCGCAACTGCAGATATTGACAGCTTGCGTTCGCGTCGTTTTTGCCCAACTAATGTCATGCAAAAAAAGTTAATTGGCTTCTTTACCTCTGTTGAGGACGCTGACACGCTTTTTTCGTTTCAGGTGGAAGAAGACCGATCCAAACGGCGTTGATATTTTCTCCGAGAGCAACAGGCGCACGATGACAGCTGTCGGCACAGTTGACAGAAGCTGGAACGTGGCGGTACAGAGTCCACAGACTAGCCTTAGGCTACAGCGATGCCAGTGCGCTTTCCACAGGTAACGTTAGACAACGAGCAGACACATATTACTGGATGAAGGGTTTTTTTTTTCCCAGAACAATGTTGCTAGCGAGTCAAAGCGATACTCAGGAGCAGTAGCATTAGATCAAGCTAACTAATCAAGCCAGCTGGTTCGCAAGCTTCGTGATCAACAACGAAAATCTGTATTTAACGGGGATGTAGCTACATTAGCTATTTGGCGAAAAACTTAAATGTTTAGCAGGCAAAGGTGAAGTTAAATGAGTTAGCTAGTTAACATTTATCATCTCTGTTAGCTAGCTATTTCAACCATTAGTATGCAAATTCACAACTTGAAATTAAACGATCCAGTTGCAACAATCGTTTAATGGAATATTATCTCACTGATGTCCTTACGTACGCAGAACACCATGTCCAAAAGCTAACATCTATTAAATGAGAAATTGAATTTGCTAGCTAACAGGGCTAAACTATCAACCCAGTAGCACATGACTAAAGGTTGCAACTGCTAAATACATCCGACTGTAATATAAGGGCTTGGTTAGATACGTTCCCATTGAATCAATTGTCACGGTTGTAGTTCTTTTTTTCCCTTTTATTTTTAAGGAGAACTCGTGCACAAATGGCGGTTAATATTTTATTTCACACTACAATTGTCATGGCTTGATTTCCAACTGTAAATATCACAGTACTGAAGGGTATTACATTTTGTATTTCATTACGTTAAATTGCTTGTCGTGAAATTTCGAGGATCAATACATTCTACACATCTATACATTCTGAAATGCTTGCATCCTGACAGAAACTATATGGTCATCATTTAAAAGTGTCCAATTAAAAAGTTCCCAGCACATGGTCTCTAGAACAGTACAGCGGGCCGTAACATCACTGCAGTCCAACAGCATGCTGCACATTCTTCTATTCCCAAACAACACACCACAGCCAGACTGGTTAATATCAAAGTCTTTCCAGATAGCTGCCCGTCATCTGCACGTTGCTTAATTATCTGGTTCAAGGAGCGGCACTGATTGTTGCGAATGAGAGCATTTCGGTTGCCGTGCTAGGTCCATAAACGTAAACCATTATTGAAAATAGCGAACACATTTTTTATACAACCTCGACCCCATTACTTCACCAACTGGAAGCTGAGAAGTGTGACTGTGATCAGTCAGAAAGTATGTCCAAGTCATATGTATCTGAATGGAATAATTAGTAGTCTTTGTTTGGAATTTAAATATACACTGATAAGATAATATTATTGAAATGCCCATTTTGTTTTTAGGCTTAATTATAGTTGCTTTTTTTTCTTCAAAAAAAAATTCATGTGCATTGTATATATTGGCAAACACCTTTTTAAAATAACCAGGGCACTCAGTCAGATCTGAGTAAAACAATTATGTAAGAGCCAAGATCCGCCCACCAGTTCACATCTGGCAACATTCTGTGATTCTCACGCCGTGTTTTCGTATGCCGGTATTAATAATAAACCTATCCTTTCACTACAAATGCATATGAATCGGACACTGAGAGGGTCTCTCCAATGAAAATGTAAACAGAGTTTAGGACTGTGCGTGCAATGGCAGCAGCCCCCTCCTCCCAACCCCCCCTAAACATAGTGGAACCATTCATTCATGTTTGAAGAAACCAATAATGTCCACAGAGGGGCCTAAAAGACACGACACGCAAGTCTCAAAGACCGAGCTTTCTCCGCTAACGTAGCGCATAGCGCAGGCACTTCACTCAGTGTCCAACAGCTACGGTTTTAAAGAATTACCATTGTTGTTTTCAGGATAAATATTTTGACCACTGTTTTGCAAGAGGAGTGAATTTCTTTAAGGTGGATTGCAGTGCATCCCAAGTTCTCAAGCAAATAGCTTCACAAAGTCTTGTGTCTGTGTGTGTGTGTGTGTGTGTGTTGTTTATTTGTTGGCTTTACAAAGGCGTGCATTTCAAATTTTTGTTTTAATCTGATATTTAATTTTCTTTTGATTTGGGGCAGCTTTGCTTGCTGTTAAGATCAGGCTACAGATGCATTTTCAAACATGCTCAATGTTCAAGGTCCAAGTCAAACAAAAGAAGAATATGTTTTATTACTGCAATATATTGTTAAGCTAACGCGCAGGTGTGATGTTTGGAAGCGGGCCAACGAAAATACGGCAAACTCAGAAAATGAAAGGAATGTGCAAAAGTTCAGAGGTCAAACTTTTAACCACTTACAGGACCACTTGTTTATGCAGAAAAGAAAGGATTTTAATCTTAACGGAAAGTGGCAGTTTGTTTCAGGGTTCCCAGTGCATGCCTCTACAAATGTAGTTGAAATGTAGTTTTTTTTGTGAGGAAGGGGGGGGGGGGGGGGGGGGGTGATAGAAAAAGTAAACATATGGACAATCAGTACTTAGGGCAGTTATTAAAGCCAGCTCTAGTTTTAAAGGCTGACAACTGGTATTATCAGGCTTTATGGGCATAATTTAGTTAAACACTGACTCAAGTCATATGGGCGCTGCACGGCCGGTAGGTGGTGTAATTAGTGGGGTTCTTATGCAAGGCCTGATAGTCTCAAAGAGGGCATCAACTCTGTTATAGTGTTGTTCATTATCTGTGTGAAAACTAAGTACGGCACTGGCTTCCATGCATTTGAGATTCCACCGTAGTGCACCAATACGGAGAGGTGCAAGCCAACAGAAGGTACAAATGCAACTGCCTTCCTCATTTTGCTTTAAATTTGACCGGGAGAAATGATACGAAAGATTGGACTGTCCCACTGGACCAATTCCTGAGTGATTGCTGTCAAGAGTTCAATCAACTCTGGGCAGCTTCTCATGCTGCTGGTGTTCAGAATCGTACGCCTCCTATCTCCACTTCAACTGTCCAACTCAATTAAGAGACAGAACACAGAGTATTTTTCGGTGGCAGAAGAGGGGAAAAAAAAACAAATAGCGCATCGCTAAATCAAAACAGATGGGCTGAGCTTGTCAAAAAATTCTCCAGTGGTACAAAAGAAGGGGTTTGATTCTCCAGTGGTACAAAAGAAGGGGTTTGATTCTCCAGTGGTACAAAAGAAAGGGTTTGATTCTCCAGTGGTACAAAAGAAAGGGTTTGATTCTCCAGTGGTACAAAAGAAGGGGTTTGATTCTCCAGTGGTACAAAAGAAAGGGTTTGATTCTCCAGTGGTACAAAAGAAAGGGTTTGATTCTCCAGTGGTACAAAAGAAAGGGTTTGATTCTCCAGTGGTACAAAAGAAGGGGTTTGATTCTCCAGTGGTACAAAAGAAGGGGTTTGATTCTCCAGTGGTACAAAAGAAAGGGTTTGATTCTCCAGTGGTACAAAAGAAGGGGTTTGATTCTCCAGTGGTACAAAAGAAATTCTCCAGTGGTACAGAAGAAGGGGTTTGATTCTCCAGTGGTACAGAAGAAGGGGTTTGATTCTCCAGTGGTACAGAAGAAGGGGTTTGATTCTCCAGTGGTACAGAAGAAGGGGTTTGATTCTCCAGTGGTACAGAAGAAGGGGTTTGATTCTCCAGTGGTACAAAAGAAAGGGTTTGATTCTCCAGTGGTACAAAAGAAGGGGTTTGATTCTCCAGTAGTACAAAAGAAGGGGTTTGATTCTCCAGTGGTACAGAAGAAGGGGTTTGATTCTCCAGTGGTACAAAAGAAAGGGTTTGATTCTCCAGTAGTACAAAAGAAGGGGTTTGATTCTCCAGTGGTACAGAAGAAGGGGTTTGATAAGCTAGCTTGTTAACTCTACAGACAAAAAATGTATCAGTAATTGTGTTTTCATTTGCACAGAATTTATTGGAAGATATAAATGTAATTTAAAATAAGTTGCCATTGATGCGTGTGATGCACACATTTTAAAGTGCAATTATTTTTTGCAATAATAATAATTTATTTTTACCGTTGACCTTTTAGCCTTCTAAACACCTGCAAATTCCTTCAGGTTACTGATCCTTTTTATTAAAACATCTTTTTTCACCAATATTGTGAACTAAATATTTTTCAGATAATAGAACATTATAGTTCCAAGGGTCAGCGGGAGTGTTTTAGCGTGAACTAGAGGGGTGGAATCGCAAACGCAGAGCGGGAGAGGTAAAAAAACCCCGGCCCTAAAGTAACCCTAAACCTTCAAAGGCTCTGTAGGGGACATATGTCCCTTTTTATCACTTCATTCTCAGTTTTTTGGTAAATGACTGATGACCCTTGCAGTTTCTCCCCCAGGTTTCCAGACAGAGGGCTTCCTTCGAGCACCCGCAGACATGGTTTCTTACACACCGCACACACACTGCTCACACACTGCACACACACTGCTCACACACCGCTCACTCAATCTCATCACTGTGTGATCCCAGCACAGTTCTCGCTCATTTTTACTGACTCTTGATGTATTGATTGATTAATTTACTGAATGATTGATTGATTGATTACTGATTGATTGATTGAGTTTTTCAGTTTTTTTTTAGTTTGAATATACAGTATATGTTTCATATTTCCAGTAACATATATGTAAATTGTAACTTTTTTTTGTATCGAGTTGAAAATATGCCTTAAATGGTCACACTCCATGCTGGTTTTGTTTCCACATATTACCCTTGGTTTTATTAGCTAATTAGCTCTATCTAGCCATGCCAGTTCACATAGATTAAACCCCAGTAAAATGTTTCATATATTGATACATAGGTCATATAGGGTTATCAGTCATTCACGAGGCTATCAATAGATTTAGCTAATATGTCATATCATGCTTATGATTACGATAATTAAATAACAAAGAACACTAGTTAGCATAAAATCCAGAAACGCATTCACCCTACCTTAGCCATCCCTGCTCTAACCATAAAGGCTTCTATTATTATGACTTTTTTATTTCCATATCCTCGTTAGACAGAACAGTGGGCCTGCTGAGATGCACGCTGGTGATTTTAAAGAACTGCTTTAAGGAGAATTATCTGAATCTGTTTTCTACTTTCTTTGCTCTGTCTCGTAAAGACCTGGATAACAAAGAGAACTTACTGTGAACCAGCTTATAAAACCCCCATAAACATGTTCCTTACATTACTTACATTATTTCCACGACATCAAACTGCTACAATCTGTTTTCTATCAAACTTTATATCTTTACTGATGGAAACGTGGTTTCTTTTTTTATTCTTCCACGGTTTCTTTTTCAGTCACTGAACACAATACTCCAAAGATCAGAGGGAATTAAAGTTTTCCACATCTACAATTTATGGATTTTTCTCTTCAATACAGTATCTATTTCCGACTGGTTGGTGAGACCTGCGGAGCAGACTTACGTCTCTCTCGGCTAAATATGCAGTGTAATGTTTTAGTAAATATAGTGTAGCCAAGAACCATTGTATGGTCCTCCCACATGACCTGGTTTTTATTGTTAACATAACTCTGCTAATAGCTGGCACCAACTTGCTTCAGTCAAGCCAAATATCAGATCAACTTGTGTCAACCCCCACCCTTCCATGCAACTCCTGGTTTCTATTTGTGAAGCAACATTTGTCTCATATAAAAAATATGAGCCCATGAAGGCCTGCAGAGGCCCAGAAAAATCTCCCAAGGCGAAATGAGGCCCCACCCCTGTCTGCGAGGAAGTTTCCAGTTTGGCTTACAAATTATTCAAAGGGATAATTGGTTATAAAAATTTGAAAAGTGGCAAAGGGCAATCTTACATGCTTCATGCAATATCAATCATTCTTGCTTTTTTTTTTTGGTACAAGTTACGACGTCAAATGTGCCTTGTTAACCTCTTCTTCAGGGACTGGCCAGCTGTTTTCTCTTCTGTTTTTTTTGGGAGGTGGGGGGGAGGGGTGGGTCAGTTCATCCCAGCTTGGTTTATATTATTAATGTGTGTATTAATTACTGAATTCATTAATTGTATGAAGCATCCCTGTGATGTTGAGAGTGAATACCAATCCAAGTTTTACCTCATGTCCCTTCAGGGCAAATCTGGAGTTCAGCGTTTTTAATGAGTCACTTACTCCCTTTTTAAAAACCCTGTGATTTGAAACAGCCTGAATCCTTCTTCTTCTTCTTCTTGTTCTTCTTCTTCTTCTTCTGTTCACATTCTTAATTTGATGTTGTTGGTCTTATGCAAGTCTTACTCTAAAATTGGCAATCTGGGGGACTGCGATTTGACACGGTACGATCACGAGTGTGGACCCTTTTGCCGACAGGTGCATGAGTCTATCCTCGGGGGCCCAATCTGTACGCATTTTCCCCTCAAAAATCTTGTCTGCGCCCCCAAGGAATAGCATGGGGAAGATGCCGTTTCTGTCCTTCATGTTCGCCGAATGAAAAATGGGTGCATGGGCTGTGTCCCTGCGCAGCGCTCCAAAAAACCATGGAAACGGCCCAGAGAACACCATCCATCCAAGGAAGCGTTCCAGAAGAAGATTACTGAAAACCTGGAAAGGACATCTCTTGACATTTCTGCGTTCTGTATCCGATAGAGTCAAGCCACGGTCAAATCCGCCCGTGGCGTGGCCGCAGCAGACGAAGACGAAAAACCTCTCTCAAACATATTGAACACGTGCTCCGAGCACCATGGAAAAGATCCAGGAAAGGGCCATTTATCTGAGAGGGAGAGAGAGAGTTCCAGACAAAATATTACGGAAAACCTACAAAAAACATTTATGAATTTTGCATTTGACCGTGTTACGGTCAAGCCATGGTCAGCTCGGTCAGCGTCCTGGTCACTACTGAGAAAACACGTTTCAAAGAGAGTACGACCATGACCATGCACAGAAGGGAAAGGGTTGTGCCAAAGCAGAAAGTGAGAGAATGTGCCCCCCCCCCCATTCCACCCACAAGGAAGGCAGACCAATTACAGCATTGGGCTTGGGAACTGGGAACTCAAAGGTTGCGGGTTTGATTCCCAGCCTGGGCGCTGCCGTTGTACTCTTGAGCAAAGTGCTTAACCTGAATTGCCTCAGTGAAATATCCAGCTGTGTCACTGGATTGTGTGGATAAAATGGCACCTGTGTAAGTCGCTCTGAAGAAGAGCATCTGCTAAATGCTGAAACCTAAATGTAACCTGCCTGCCTGGTGGACAGCATGCTAAAGGGAGGCCAGGAACCATGGAAACGATGTTGCCAAGTGAACACGAAGCACACAGTCGCATGAGCATGCTTTGAGCACATTAATGTTTCAGATCAGATTAAGTGTAAAATGTGGAGCTGGCTGATTGTTTTATGCGGTAGGTAATTTCCAAAGAAACCTTTCTCCTTCATGTTTTGCTTGCTTGTTCCAGTCGATCTCATTTTATCATCTACGGGAAGGGGAGGGGGAAAATGTTGAAAAGAAATAGCTGGGGCTTTAGTTGGTACCATATGTTGTGTTAGCTTGTAATTGTTTTTGTTGTCACAACAACCTGAAAAATATTCCATCCCTTTTAACCAGCCTCTGTTGGGCCTCTGTGATGCAGACAGGTACGCGAGGATTGGTCGCCCCTGGCAACGGTGGAGGGGTCTGGCCACACAGAGTCAAATGCATTTTTAACGGTTTTGTGTGAGGGGAAAAACGGTAATATTCTGAGCACCTGTGAAAACACATTTCAGCATAATGGCAAGCGCGTTGTTCCTAGCGGGAATCCGTTACCCGTTTTCAAACGACAAAAAAAATGTTTATAACGATAAGTATTTCCTGAATTTATTTTGATGGATGACAGAGTAAATATCTTTCACTCATTAGAGAGCATATTGATATGATTTAATAAATTAATTTAATGCCCAGATGTTCAGCGTTGTTTTTGGGAAGGGAATTACATTAATCACATTCTTTTACAACCGGAATTCTTTTTTTCTTTTCTTTTTGTAATAAGAGGACGGAAAATCGGTATGACCAAAGAGGCCAAAGATGTTTTAATTTCACATGTAAAGCATTGCAGTGCGGGATCCCGTATAACACATGCAGCTTTCATTGTAATCAAGACGGCTGACTTGTTTATTCTTTTGTAAACAGGAACACATCAGACCTGAGAATCAGCTCCCAGTTCTTGGGGAATCAGACCGACTGGAATTTGCAGAGAACACGATGTGAACAATAAAAAACAGAAAATCTGGGGGGGGCAGTTTTACAAGTTGAACATCTTCATCTCGTGTCTTCATGTGAACTGACAGAGTTTATAGAGGCAACTGGACTTGTAAAATGTGGATTTTCTGCTGTCTGACACGAAAACATCGGGGTTAGCGGTGTTTCACGCCCTCGCGCAGGCCACAGCCAAAGCCGGAATAAAGCGAGTCACGGAACGGGAATCGCGAGCCATACAGGCGTTTTTACGGTCAGAATTTGGCCGCCCGCAATCTCGTGCTATTAACCGCAATGAGATCAGTTGCACTTTGCATTCAGTGTGGCTTGAGTAAAACCTTTATAAACATGGCATTACTACTTTATAAAGCGGTCATAAATGAACTCTAGTGTTTTACGGCCGCCGAAATATATTGATATATTACTTTTTAATATGTCTAATCATTTGCAGGAAAATATAGGGAATATTGAAACTTTTTGTTTTATAGCGCGGGCTATAATGTGGCAACACGTTTATTTTATTATGGTGAGATGTGCACTTTGTAAAGGCATTGCACATAACGTGTGACTGATTAGTCTCAATTCTGTTCTCCAGGCTGAGCTGTTCCGCTCTGCCGCAAAACTATAAAAACCGAATAAAAACCGAATATAAACCTTGGCTTGACGTAGGTCATAGCAGTCCCAGAGGACTCAATCCAGGCCTTACACAAAAACGGGAAAAAAGTGTCCCTTTTAAGACGCTTTCATTTTTCATAAATGAAACATGTTAGACTTTAGGTTCAAATGAAATCTATTTGTCAGGTTTACACGTTCTTAGTAACGTTCGTCTTATTTAGATTAATGATATGATGACATCATCATAGGAACATAGGCCCATGCGTTACTGTGCAGCCTGTGGTGGGTGTTAGGCAGAGGTGTCAAACATGAAGAACATTTTTCAAACATGAAATATTGAGATATTGATGTGCAGATCCTTAGAAACAGGGGTAGTCGCTTTAGTGGGGCTTAAGACAAATTATTATTGGACCCCCAGATGCTGGTTACCCTGCTAGCCTTACTGTGCTCAGTTAAACCCTCCTCAAACAGGCCACAAAACGTCAAATGTTAGTCTTCTTTTCACTCTCATTGTCTTTGTGTCTCTGTTTCTTTCTGTCTCACTCGCTCTCACACAGATCACTCTCCCAGCCTTGGTCTATGTCTGTCTCACTCGCTCTCTACGTATGTCTCACTGTTTCTTTCTCTATCTCTCTCACTCATTCTCTCTCAATCCATGCTCTATGTCTGTTACACTTGTCATCACTCTCTTTCCATCTCACTGTCTCACTCCTTCTCTACGTATGTCTCGATGTCTCACTATCTTTTTCTTTCTGCCTTGCTCTATGTCTTTCTCACTCTCTCGCTCTCTTCTCTCTCTCTCTCTGCCTTGCTCTATGTCTTTCTCACTCTCTCTCACTCTCTTCTCTCTCTCTCCTTGTTCTATGTCTTTCTCACTCTCTTCTCTCTCTCTCCTTGTTCTATGTCTTTCTCACTCTCTCTCACTCTCTTCTCTCTCTCTCCTTGTTCTATGTCTTTCTCACTCTCTCTCTCGCTCTCTTCTCTCTCTCTCCTTGTTCTATGTCTTTCTCATTCTCTCACTCTCTTCTGTCTCTTTTTTTTCTCTCCACCTTGCTCTATGTTTTTCTCACTCTCTGCATCGCCTTCTCTCACTCTCTTTCTCTCCGTCCGGTGAGAATCTCTTGTTTCCACCCTCCCTTCTCTGTCTCCCGGTCTCTACGCCCACGGATGGCTTCATGCTGCAGACAATGGGTTCAAAAAGGTCAAATCGCTTAGCCCCCGAGAGCCTTCTGCCTAAGTGGTGAGAGAGTTCCTGTTTTATCTGTCATATCCTGTTACACAGGCTCCTTGCGCAGAGAGAGTTCTGTGAAAATTCACCTTGTCTTCTCTCTCTAAACCAAGACCTTTTAACCCTTTGAGGAGTAGGTTTTTTTTGGGAATGTTTTTTTTTTCAAGATTGTAAGTCAGTGTTCTAGAACTCTAGAAATTGCTTTTGTTACATCAGCATTAGAATGTTCAGTTAAAAACATTCTAATCACATATTTCTGTTATTATTTCTTACACCTTGAAGGGCTAAAAAAAAAGAAAGAAAAACATTTACATTTTTCTAATATTGCAGCAATGTCATGCAAATGATAATGTTTTTGTATATCTTAGTCATTTTGCATTGTTTCCGGTCTTTTCAATACATATTCAAAGTACTAGTAGTGATGTTTTCATCCAGATCTGTGCACAGTAAATCGCATGTGAATAAGCTTTTGATACCACATATGAAAACATGAAAAATACATTTCAACCATTTTGGACTCACGTGTGTGTATGAGAATGTGTGTGTGCATGTGAGTGTGTGTGCGTGTGCTCATGTGTGTGTGTGTGAGTGTGCGTGTGTGTGAGTGGTATTTATTTGAATAGTTGTGATGTGTGAGTCGGTAAGGAGTCGGACGCCAGCCCGGTTTGCTCTGGCTAAGCTCACGGAGAGAGAGAGAGAGAGAGTCCGAGAAAGAGAGAGAGAGAGTTGCAGTACACAGACCCAGCTGCACAGACGAGACATAACCTAAGAGCCACAGTTTCGACCCTGTCCCACTGGCGAGAGGGACGGCGCGTGATTCACCCCAGTGATGCAGAGACAATAAATGATGTCATCCCAGGAGCATTCCGGCAAATACATGGCGTGGCCTGCGCATTGTAAAATATCTGCGGAGGCTCTCAAAACTGACTTCAAGGAGAAAGTCTGAGAGCCAGGCACGCAAGAAGAACAAGGGGAAACAGAAAATTTCCGCTATATAAAACTGTACCTGTCATTGTCACGTCAACTTTTTATTTTTTAAGAGCTATTTTTTGTGTATGAGGAAATTACTTGTGAGTAATCCTCGATCTTTTGCCTTTGGATTTGCTGAGTGAATCACAGCCACGACGCACAGCTGTTTTCTGTCACATTCATGACACAAATGGGCAGAAATTAAAGTATCGTAACAACTTAAGAATGAATAGAATTAATGACCGATTCCACACCACACTGGAAAAAAATTAAATTGAAAGTACTTAACCCGGCCATATTTATTCATCGCAAGCATTTCATATGAACAAATTAAATATATCTGGGACATTTAAAGCAATTAAATCATGTGGAACCACTGTCCACAATTCTATGGATTTTTGTCTGTGATGAACAAAAGGCTCGGAAAGAAAATTTACTAAATTGCTTTGAAGTAATTCTGCACACATTTTGTCCTGCAATTACATTGCCAAGACTCTGCATCAGCATTGCTCTTAGCGTGTATGTATTATTGTTTAAATCAGTGGTAGTCAACCCTGGTCCTGGAGTACCGGAGTCGGTCCTGGTTTTTGCTCCATCCAAACCTGTAACAACAAAAGTGGACTCATTTTAATGAATCAGGTGTACTGAATGCAGGGGACCATGTGCTGGAGGCACTCTGTTTTCACCATTCAGAATATTCAAGTTCAGATTCGTAATGTCCATCCAACTCTTGTGATCAAACAAAAACCAGGAACATCACCGGCACTCCAGGACAAGGGTTGCCTACCCCTGGTTTAACTACTATACTGCTATATTGCTCTACTTCGGTATCGGTTCATGTATCCTAATTATTTGTCAATGTGGACCGCAGACGGAATTCTGCAGAACTGCGTGTCCAAGCACAAGCTGGCTCACAAGAAGTCCAAGGTGCTTTGGAGAATCTAACTACGGGCTGATGTTTCAGCGGCTGTCATCGCTTCGACCCAGACGTCGTTACCGAGCTCCTGCATCCCGCGTCTGTGGATCAGCCCACAGAAGCTGTCCTTTCAGCAAGGATCCAGGTCAATGTGACACCTCGGTTTTCGGGGCTCGCACATGACAATGTCTGAAGTCATTGTTAACATTTAAACCCCAATGAATCATTATTGGTCAACCACTTCTTCTAATTCCCTATTCGTGCTCTGAGAATACATTCCAGATTATGGGCCGTTTGGAATTTACAACCCTCCAAATGTAAACCGTATCTGTGGGCCTTAACACGCACACCCTCAACACTTTTACACAAACACTTTCATATTTACCCACCTTTAACCAATTATCTCCCTCCGTTCAACAGTTCAGAAATGTTTAGTAGTGCAGGTAATAAAGTAATCACCTTTTTCACAGTATGTTTTACGGAGACATGAGATGTTTGATGCATTCACTGGCCACAGTCGACTTGTAAAGAAGGCACACCGCTCGAGCGCGAGATTTATTTTATTTTAGACAAATAGTTTGTTTGGACTTGGTCTGGATCTCGTTAGTATTGCAACAAAGCCTCCATTATGAGTTAATAAATGATGGATGTAGCTGGACAGCAGTCTCTCCATTCTCACATGCATGGAATTGCACTCAAAAAAAGAAATTAATTGTTGGATAGTTGCATGCAATAGTATTTAGTATATGTGACTTCAACTGATTAAGTTCAATTCATCACATATACTTAATAATGTTGCATGTGACCTCTGTCCATTATGTTAGTAAGTAAATCCAACAATTTATTTGAATTTTTGACACACAAACGCACGCATACACCCTACATGAGCTATAATGTAAATGATTGACTCGTATGATTGTACTATGCTGTACGTAGGTAACAACTTTTCCAAAGTTTTATTTCGTAAAAATCCATTAGAGTTCTGTCATTTCAGCAGGGGCTCTCTTAAAGCGGCTTTGCCATATAACGTCTTGCTATAAACTTTTGTTAAATGCTCCATTCTGCCCACTTTTATGAGAAGTAGCCAATGAAAAATAAACAGGAGGGGGAAGGGGAATTACCTTTTCTGAACTTTAAGGAGACACACAGTTACCTGTTTGGGGTGGGGGGCTCTGTGGGTATGACATCACTCGAATGATTGACTCCAGCACAGGTAATGTTACAGTGTCCAACTCACAGGCTTGCAAGCTGACAAAGGCCTCTGAACTCTATTCATACGCCTCTCTTCCCCCATCACACCCCCCCCCCCCCCAACCCCTCCTGGACCACCCTTTTTCCACTGCAGGGAGGGCTTGAATACTGTGAAGACGTCCCTGTTATCGTTATGTCTGCCCATCCCTTTTTTCTTTTCAAGTCTCCGCCAAGACCTGACTTCTCTTCTTTTCTTTTTTTAGGCCGGGCTGTCATTACCGCGGTGATGAGTGAGGAGTGAGGAAATTACCGCCGAAAGGCTGAGAGGCTAATTGCTTCTCACACAGGTGTCTGGATCCATGCCCTCCTGATGTTGTGTTTTTTTGAAGATGTGGTGGTTTTTGATGAGGAAGTTGCTCATATATATTCCAGACATTCATATATGTAGCGAAACATCATTTAAAAATGGCCTTTTGCCTTTCAGCTGTTTTTTCCCTCTTTTTTTCCGGCCGCTTCTCCCAGAGACCCCCCTCCCGCCCTCCCATTCATTTTCGGAGCGCTGTGGACATTTTTAACACACCTCGGCAGAGCTCCGGCGCGAATCCCCCGGGCTGCGCTCTGACATTCCGGCTCAGTGTTCTAAAGCTGAGCAGAGAGGCAGGAATGTGGCGTCCGCTGAAAGAGAGAGAGAGAGAGAGAGAGAGAGAGAGAGAGAGAGAGAGAGAGAGAGAGAGAGAGAGAGAGAGAGAAAGTGAGAGAGAGAGAGAGAGAGAGAGCTCCTGCTTTCTGTACTTGTCTTGCACGTCCAGGATGGCGGACACCTGATATAAGAATCGGGATTGCACTTTGGGATGTTCGACACTCAAGAATGCAAACTCTGATTAGTTTTTTTTCCGAAGAGAGGTATGGGAGGGTGGCTTTCATTTAAAAATGAACCAAACCAGATTGGGGCCCGAAGCTGATTGTAATCACATTTGGAGAAGGAAAGGGGCCCGTGGACGGGACAGGTGTAACGAGGCTCGATAATGCCATTTGGGAACTTGCACGAAAGTTTTTGTGCATGTTCTTGCACGAGATCATATCTATTTAGCCCCCCCAACTTTCATTTTAAGCACAGGGAATCTGCCCGACCCTGTCCAGACGTTAACATCAACCCCCCCCTCCTCGAAAGCAGTTTATTTTAATCCTCCTTCTCTCTCATTTTCTCAAATACCTGATTTAAAATTTTCTGAATTCCACTCTTTTGCTCTCTGGAAAAGCGGGAAAGAAATCTATCAGCTCCCAGCCCACCCTGCACACAGGCACAGTGTGTGTGTGTATATGTGTGTGTGTGTGTGTACATGTGTGTGTGTGCGTGTGAGTGTGTGTGTGTGGGCTTGTGTGTGTGTGTGTGTGTGTGTGTGTTTTCCCCTCTTCTTGAAATGTTTATTAGACAGATATGCTGAACCTCGATCTCCCACTGTGAAATGTTTTTTTTGATAACGGAAAACGGGTATTATCCCAAGTGCAACATGAGCAGTTCATCATCACACACTTCTCACCCAGTACCCTGAACTCTCCCTGTATGAAAATTCATATTTCAACATCTATTCCGATTGCTTTCATAACCCATATTGAAATCATTAAGGCGGGGAGCATGGAGTCGACAGCCCTTTCCCTAAAAAATACTCCTTGATAATGTATTTCTTTTGATGGTGTGTGGGGGATGGGGGGGGGGGGGGGGGGGGTATTGTCAGCATCAACCTTGATTTGAATATCTGAACAATATACTGTAAAACATATGAAAGGATGTGGCCTGTGACTGTGCGCGCCAGAATAATCAGAGGATTCCTGTTGCGCAATTAACAGTCAAAAATGTTTTTAAGAAATCTGGCTGACGCACTGCAGATTACGCATGATTTTCTGCAACGCGCATTCAGGCAGACCGCCGCGCAGCGGCTATACAGGGTGACGAAAAGTGACCCGCTGCCAGGTAGACGAGGGAGCACCCCTGCCGAATTCTGCTGGGACGTCCTTCCAGTAGAGCATCAACACTGAGGCAGGGCGGGTGGGGGGCGGGATAATGAGAAAATTTGCTCGTTAACCTTCCTACTATGTTAGCGTTTTACTGCCATTTGTGTTAAGATGTTGTTACAGGTCAATATTAAAAAATATATTCCAAATCCAAAGTTCCAAATATTTTTATTCCCTAATTCTTTAAGATGTCTCTGAAAAAAATTGTCAATTTGAAATTATACAAAAACAAAAAGTAATTTCGGATTTCGGGTCATATAGACGCTAACATAATAGAACAGTTAATTAAAACAAAACGCGTGCAACCTTGCAGCCCGGATGCACGTATTCCACTGACCTAACAGCCGAGCCGAACCCAACAAGGTGAGCTCAACTCAACAGCCGAGCCGAACCCAACAGGTGAGCTCAACTCAACACGTCACAGAGAAGCTCTGAGATTCTCTGGATGAGAATGGAAAAAAAAAACTTTAAATCACAGCATGGGACGGCTTTCCTTTACGAAGCAAGATGAGCGAGAACAAAGATGAGCGAGAACAAACAACAGCTACAACTAAGATGTGCAAGAAATGCTAACGACAATAAATGGTGACCAGCTCTAGCAAATCGAGACGCATACCGCATGTGCTGAATTTGAGCCATAGCCAGTCAAAGCAAAAAATTTTACCATCTGGTTGAATGGACAAAAAAAAGCTTTCATTTTTCATTCTATGATGCATCAATTAGTATTTTATTTTACGAATTTGCCAAGAACATATCAGACAAACTAGTCAGATTCCAATTTAATATCATTATATCATTTTGGGAATAATTTACTTGATTGTTCTGCTTCTCTGTCAGTTCTGGAGTTGAATGCATTGTGTGCACATGGATTACCACGTATGCAAAGCATAAGAAAATATGAATTATTTTTACGTCATTGTGGTGATGGACAGGATAACGCAATCCTTCAGACAATAACTGATTTTAACTTATAAGGCCATAGGGTTTCAGTTGGGAAAAAATATATATTTGGGTTTCTTGTTGCTGTTATAGAACATATTTGGTCTAATTTTTGTGGCAGTTGAAAATAAAATGACAGGTAGGGCCAGGGAAGCAACATGAAGGAGAATAAGTAGATCTACAGTAAGTGTTTATATTAGTGGCCTTGAATGGCTGAACCAGTGGAAATGCAATGCACTTTGGGAAATAAAATCCAGATTGTCGCGGGAGTGTTCGGGCTGGGCTTACCGTGTTATTGTTCTGTTTGTTTGGGTATTGTGTTCTGTTTATTTTCTGTTACTTTATTATTTTCCTTACATGTGTTTGTTTGTGTTCGTTAGCATTACTGGTTACATTCCCATTTGACACTCCACTTCAATTCCCTTGTCTGTCTACGTTTCCATGTTATCCTAGAATCCACTTCCTGTATTCGTGTTTGCACATTTCGGTACATGTGGGGTTTCCCTTTTATTTCAAGTCTCGTTTTCCTTTCTCCTTAACTAATTATTATTGTACATATACGAGATTGAAACTATTAGAGACCAGATCTCCAAATTGCCTGCTCCTCTAGGCATCACTCCTCCCAAAATCAATGAGCAGCCCAGATCTTAGTCAACACAGGAAGATGTATCAACAGTGGCACACGCCAATCGACATGGAGGAGCTGTCTAAACTGGTTATGTCCTCAAAACCGACTACCTGTCTACTCGACCCAATCCCTACAAAATTGGCTAAAGAACTTTTTCCGTACTAGGCCAGCATATGTTAAAAATTCTTAACACATCCTTAGTACCAGGATATGTACCAGAGTTACTAAAAATTGCGGTTATTAAGCCATTCCTAAAAAAAAAAAACCTCGAACCTGACAAACTGGAAAAATATAAACCCATTTCAAATCTTCCATTTTTATCAAAAAAATTTGGAAAAGCTGTTGCGAAGCAACTTGATGCATACCTTAGCTCAAACCATATCCATGAATTATTCCAGTCAGGATTTAGACACTACCATAGCACTGATATGGCACTTGTTAAAGTTATTAACGATTTACTGTTATCAGCCGACTGAAACTCTGTGTCCTTTCTTGTACTCCTTGACCTAAGTGCAGCTTTTGATACAATAGATCATGAGATTCTACTGAACAGACTCCAGGGCTGTGTTGGACTTAGTGGTGAAGCACTTGAATGGTTCAGATCAGTTATTATTTAATTTTTTTAGTAGCTTAAAATTATTATTTTTTATTATTATTTTTTATTATTATTTAATTTTTTAGTAGCTTAAACATGTTATATGTTGGCCTTGCGTTGTCTGAGATAATTCGAAATGGCTTCTTCAAGTGGAACAGAAAGCAAAGAAAATTCGGTTATTTCTTTGCAAAAAGAACCTTTCTCGGTTCAGATACATACTTATACAATAGGAAACAGTTTGTTAAATTAAATGAAGAAGTATCCAGTTACTCAGTAAAGAAATATGGTATTCCACAAGGATCAGTGCTAGGTCCAGTACTCTTTTCATTATATATGCTACCCCTTGGTGATATTATTTGGGCACATGGGGTAGATTTTCACTGCTATGCGGACGATACTCAGATATACATTTCCATGAAACCCGGTGAGGCACTACCACTTTCTCGATTAGAGGCTTGTATTGCAGATATTAAAGCTTGGTTGCTCTCCAATTTTCTGCTCCTAAACTCAGAAGACCGAAATGCTGGTTTTAGGTCCAAAAAAACAAAGGGTGTACATATACTTGTTGTGTACATTGTGTACATATACTTAAAGTTTTGATGGTTGTTTAGTTGTTCCAAATTCAGCTGTGAAAGACCTAGGTGTCACTATAGACCCATAAAAAACATCTAGAGTAGCTTTCTTTCAGTTAAGGGACATAGCTAAAATGAAGCATTTCCTATCAGAAGGGGATGCAGAGAAATTGATCCATGCTTTTGTTACGTCTAGGCTAGATTACTGTAATGCTCTGCTATCTGGCTGCCCTAAGTCCCTGCTAAATAATCTCCAGCTTGTGTAGAATGCAGCCGCTCACATTTTAACTAGAACAAAGAAATATGAGCATATTAGCCCAGTACTAGCATCACTTAATTGGCTACCAATTAAGTATAGGATAGACTTTAAAGTTTTGCTTCTGACCTTTAAAGCTTTAAATGGACTTGCACCAGTGTACAGTATATGTAATCTGCTTTTACCATATAAACCAAAAAGATCCCTTCGTTCCCAAGATGCAGGCTTCTTAATAGTCCCTAGAATATCTAAAAACCTGACGGGTGGTAGAGCTTTCTCCTACAGAGCGCCACTGCTGTGGAACACCCTGTCAAAATTTATAAGAGAATCAGACACAATCTCAATGTTTAAGTCTAGATTAAAAACGCACCTTTATGATCAGGCTTATAACGAGTTTTAGTCCGGAGACAGGACCAGAAAAGCCTTTAGTCATAGAGTAATGTGGAGTGGCATCCTTTCCTTACTGTCACCTGTCAACAGCTGTGACCTGGGCTGGCTCTTGATAGGTGGGAAAGATTGTTTACCCTTTCATGACTGGATGGGTTCTCAAACTCTGTCTTCATAGCTATGCAGCCATAAATGACTCCTGGCGGGGAGTAATTGGTGTTCCTGCTGCTCTATTACACTTTCCCTAACTGTTCTCTCTCTCTCTTTTTTATACATTCTGCCGGCAGGGCTCATGCCCCGCATCTTGAGAGTCCAGCTTCCTGTCTATCGCCGCTTGCCCAGGCCGTGTGTTTGCATGCATTCCAGTCTGTGTCTTCTGTTCCCCCTCGTTATTGAATTATTGTTTCCTATTGTGTTCACCTGTGTCTAGCTCCTTACTCCTCCCACCCACACTTGATTCCTTTTCATGTCATTACTTCCCTGGTGTATATAGTCTGCCTTTCACTTGTAATCTCTGTCAGAATGTTGATAAATGAACTGTGCCGATTTTTTGTAAGCCTGTGTTATTTGAGATTCTTGAGACAGCCTTTTCCTTCTGTACGGCTTCGAGCCTGCCTTCTCCTTCTGTACGGCTTCGAGCCTGCCTTCTCCTTCTGTACGGCTTCGAGCGTGCCTTTTCCTTCTGTACGGCTTCGAGCCTGCCTTCTCCTTCTGTACGGCTTCGAGCCTGCCTTCTCCTTCTGTACGGCTTCGAGCCTGCCTTCTCCTTCTGTACGGCTTCGAGCCTGCCTTCTCCTTCTGTACGGCTTCGAGCCTGCCTTCTCCTTCTGTACGGCTTCGAGCCTGCCTTCTCCTTCTGTACGGCGTCGAGCCTGCCTTCTCCTTCTGTACGGCTTCGAGCCTGCCTTCTCCTTCTGTACGGCGTCGAGCCTGCCTTCTCCTTCTGTACGGCTTCGAGCCTGCCTTCTCCTTCTGTACGGCGTCGAGCCTGCCTTCTCCTTCTGTACGGCTTCGAGCCTGCCTTCTCCTTCTGTACGGCGTCGAGCCTGCCTTCTCCTTCTGTACGGCTTCGAGCCTGCCTTCTCCTTCTGTACGGCGTCGAGCCTGCCTTCTCCTTCTGTACGGCTTCGAGCCTGCCTTCTCCTTCTGTACGGCTTCGAGCCTGCCTTCTCCTTCTGTACGGCTTCGAGCCTGCCTTCTCCTTCTGTACGGCTTCGAGCCTGCCTTCTCCTTCTGTACGGCGTCGAGCCTGCCTTCTCCTTCTGTACGGCTTCGAGCCTGCCTTCTCCTTCTGTACGGCTTCGAGCCTGCCTTCTCCTTCTGTACGGCTTCGAGCCTGCCTTCTCCTTCTGTACGGCTTCGAGCCTGCCTTCTCCTTCTGTACGGCTTCGAGCCTGCCTTCTCCTTCTGTTTTGTTTGCCGTGTCTTTCTGTGTTTTTTTACTCTTGCTACGTTTATTTTTACTACTCTTTTGGATCTCGATTTTGTTCCGTCTCAACTCTGATTACCTGGCTACTGATTTTAGACTGTGAATAAACTACGTTTTTGCCATTGAAAATGGGTTTATGATTAGTCTTTACTCCTGCATAACAAACATATTTTGCAATAATTGTTTAAGAAAAACGTTCAAGGATATTTTACAGGTATGATGAGGGGAAATTAGCTTTAAACCTTAAAAAATAAATAAATAAAATTATAAATATGTAGTAGTAAAACCGCATTTCTACTGTTTAGCAGTTGATTAATGTTTCGTTTTAAGTGCTTATACATATATTTATTTTTTTAATTTGGTGTAAATGGATTCCATAGTTTATATAAACTAATTTGGTATGACTGCACTCAATGTAAATATGGTTTGGATAACTGATGAAAATCCCAGACTAAACTTTGGAGGTAGTTTTAGCAGGAGATCCAACTTTTACCAAAAAAAAAAAAAAAAAAAAAGACAGAACACATTATTATTTTTTTATCATCATGAATCACTTTAATTGCATTTCATGATTTGATGTATCAGTGTCTACAGATTCACTTTTTATGTAATAATACCGCAGCCACTGGTTTCTGGATTAAGACGAGGTTGCATAGCAACTTGGGTCTCAGTTCTGTATTATCGCATGTCAGAATGTGTTGACGCGTTTGACAAGGGAGAAGATGAGTGTGAGGTTTATTATTTACAGTAGCTACCGGGGATAAGAAAAAAAGCGTTTAATGAGAGCCGCAAAGACTTAAGACTGATTTCTTTTTTTTTTCTTTCTTTTTTTAATCGCACAGAACCTCTTATGTATCGAATCTCTTTTCCAGACCCGAAGCACAATAGCCAACTGTCTGAGTAACATAAAGAGGACTCCCAGAACTATGTCTGACATTTTCAGGGCTGTGAAAGAGTTTGGAAGCCCAGCACTCCGCTTCCTACAGAAGTGTACTCAGACGGAGCAGGGGTAGGATAACGCTCTGAGCGCTGTCCTGATGTTGCTCTTGAACCGCGTCCTGCGGGGGATTCGGTACTAAAGGTACCAAAGATCTCGGCGGTTAAAGTTTCATCATTAAATCAATACAGATAGAAAACTTTTTCACTCTTACAGTGTGTATTTTATGCCTTCCTGATCTACTGTATATATAAGTGACAACGTGTATGGCTAATTAACAATGTATTACTGCTTATAGCTGTTTAATAAAGGTACAAAAAAAATTATCAAAAGAATAACTTTAAACGTTTGCATGTTTTCTACTTCCCAGCATAAATCAGAGAGAAGACGCATACAGTGGAGTGACCCTGCTGTGGTGACCTTTCACCCTGTGACCCCATGACCTTTTCACTCTGCCTCAGAAGCACCTGCAGGTCTTAAGACAGGTGCGTTTCTTGCTGTAGTGAGCATCTTCAGTAAAATACAGCCCAGGCAGTGAGATTTACAGCCTGCCTTTCTGACCCACTGGCCTGTACTGTACTCCACTGGCCTGGTCTTCAGGGACTGCTGAGAATGAACGCTGGGAGTGTGCTATACCCCCCCCCCCCCTGTGGGGCAGCCGAGAGAGCCTCCTGGACACAGCACGCGGAACACAGAATACAATACAGAGAACACAGAACATGGAACAGAGAACATAGAACATAGAACATAGAACACAGACCGCAGAACATAATTCATAGAACAGAGCGCGTACCACATAGAAACACAAATACAGAAACAGAACAACATACCAGAACATAGAAACACAAATTATGAAAGAACAGAACATAGCACAGAACAGAACAGTACCACCACAGAACAAAAAAATACAGAACAGAGACATATAGCACAAGTAAGAGCATAGAATAGAGGACATAGCAAAGGTCATTCAGCCATAGGAGATCGAGTGCCGGGTGGAGAGGAACATCTGCCCTTTGCTAGAAGAGGACTGAGAACATCCAGTACAGGATGCGATGTAATCATTGTCTGAGAAAAGGGCAGTGCCATTCACAGCTTGCTATGCCAGCGTGAGTGATTTGAATTGAATGTGGACAGCCACTGGAGATCAGTGAAGGGCGATCAAAAATGCCATGACATGAGTGTACACAAAGTACACTGAACACAACCTACAGAATCCAGGATGAGTCTCACACACACACACACACACACACACACACACACACATACACACACACACATACACAGCAAGCCTCTGCACCCAAACACTGCGCCTATGGCAGGCAGATTTACGGACACAGTGCGTGAAATCCTGATCTCTCTAGTGTACAATCTATCGCTGCTGTCAGCTGGTCTGTTTTCCCCCATAGCCAATTTAGCACAGAGGGGTAGGGTAGAATAGGGTAGTTAGATTAGATAGTATAATTTAGCATAGAGAGGGGTAGGGTAGAATAGGGTAGTTAGATTAGATAGTATAATTTAGCATAGAGAGGGGTAGGGTAGAATAGGGTAGTTAGATTAGATAGTATAATTTAGCATAGAGAGGGGTAGGGTAGAATAGGGTAGTTAGATTAGATAGTATAATTTAGCATAGAGAGGGGTAGGGTAGAATAGGGTAGTTAGATTAGATAGTATAATTTAGCATAGAGAGGGGTAGGGTAGAATAGGGTAGTTAGATTAGATAGTATAATTTAGCATAGAGAGGGGTAGGGTAGAATAGGGTAGTTAGATTAGATAGTATAATTTAGCATAGAGAGGGGTAGGGTAGAATAGGGTAGTTAGATTAGATAGTATAATTTAGCATAGAGAGGGGTAGGGTAGAATAGGGTAGTTAGATTAGATAGTATAATTTAGCATAGAGAGGGGTAGGGTAGAATAGGGTAGTTAGATTAGATAGTATAATTTAGCATAGAGAGGGGTAGGGTAGAATAGGGTAGTTAGATTAGATAGTATAATTTAGCATAGAGAGGGGTAGGGTAGAATAGGGTAGTTAGATTAGATAGTATAATTTAGCATAGAGAGGGGTAGGGTAGAATAGGGTAGTTAGATTAGATAGTATAATTTAGCATAGAGAGGGGTAGGGTAGAATAGGGTAGTTAGATTAGATAGTATAATTTAGCATAGAGAGGGGTAGGGTAGAATAGGGTAGTTAGATTAGATAGTATAATTTAGCATAGAGAGGGGTAGGGTAGAATAGGGTAGTTAGATTAGATAGTATAATTTAGCATAGAGAGGGGTAGGGTAGAATAGGGTAGTTAGATTAGATAGTATAATTTAGCATAGAGAGGGGTAGGGTAGAATAGGGTAGTTAGATTAGATAGTATAATTTAGCATAGAGAGGGGTAGGGTAGAATAGGGTAGTTAGATTAGATAGTATAATTTAGCATAGAGAGGGGTAGGGTAGAATAGGGTAGTTAGATTAGATAGTATAATTTAGCATAGAGAGGGGTAGGGTAGAATAGGGTAGTTAGATTAGATAGTATAATTTAGCATAGAGAGGGGTAGGGTAGAATAGGGTAGTTAGATTAGATAGTATAATTTAGCATAGAGAGGGGTAGGGTAGAATAGGGTAGTTAGATTAGATAGTATAATTTAGCATAGAGAGGGGTAGGGTAGAATAGGGTAGTTAGATTAGATAGTATAATTTAGCATAGAGAGGGGTAGGGTAGAATAGGGTAGTTAGATTAGATAGTATAATTTAGCATAGAGAGGGGTAGGGTAGAATAGGGTAGTTAGATTAGATAGTATAATTTAGCATAGAGAGGGGTAGGGTAGAATAGGGTAGTTAGATTAGATAGTATAATTTAGCATAGAGAGGGGTAGGGTAGAATAGGGTAGTTAGATTAGATAGTATAATTTAGCATAGAGAGGGGTAGGGTAGAATAGGGTAGTTAGATTAGATAGTATAATTTAGCATAGAGAGGGGTAGGGTAGAATAGGGTAGTTAGATTAGATAGTATAATTTAGCATAGAGAGGGGTAGGGTAGAATAGGGTAGTTAGATTAGATAGTATAATTTAGCATAGAGAGGGGTAGGATAGAATAGGGTAGTTAGATTAGATAGTATAATTTAGCATAGAGAGGGGTAGGGTAGAATAGGGTAGTTAGATTAGATAGTATAATTTAGCATAGAGAGGGGTAGGGTAGAATAGGGTAGTTAGATTAGATAGTATAATTTAGCATAGAGAGGGGTAGGGTAGAATAGGGTAGTTAGATTAGATAGTATAATTTAGCATAGAGAGGGGTAGGGTAGAATAGGGTAGTTAGATTAGGTTATAATAGGTGGAAAGATTATGATGAAAGACAGACTTGAATATAAATGTTTTGATCAAGGGATCAAAATGTCTTGTGCCAATTATCTGTCTTCTGAGGGGGGAAAAAAAGAGAAAGAGCTGTTATATTGTGCACTTCATGCTTATATCTCAGAGCACTTTTCAAAAAAACTCAAATTAAGAACCAGCTAAATCCAAATGAAGAGGACAAAGCACATGACAACAGGTATATGAAATGTATCCTCAAATATATATAATACATATATATATATATATACGTATTATGATATAATACAGAAAAGTGTGCTGCCTAAACTATTACAGTTTTTTACGATTGCTTTGACTCACTTTGCACAGCAGAATTTCAATGTACAAAACTCAAAATGCAAAGTGCCAAACTGACTTTCAAAATTCGTACTCTAAGACACTACATCCTATGCGGACATACAAAGTGTAAAACTGTTAACGCAAAAGTGCTAAACTGACTTGCAGAATTCTTACCTTAAGACACTATATCCTATGCTGACATACAAAGTGTAAAACTGTTAATACAAATGCAGATCACTAAATCAATTCAACATGTGTTTGTAGTCATGTCTCAGTACTTCCAACAACCTTGCCCAGGTGAGTAGCATTGCAACACAATCTCTTCACCACTACATAAAATGCCACAGCGTGGAGCCAACATCTCAATGTGTGCTGTCATTTCCCGCAATGGAGTTGAGGCTCCTGACCCTCTGCTGGGGGCATACAACTCCATGCGCCTCATACATTTTCTGGAGGGGCTGTACAATCGTCTCGTACAGCCAAATGCTCAGATGGTGTTCATCATTGTCTGGGACAATGTAAACTTCCATCATGCATTGGCTGCGCGAGTCTGGTTTACAGCCCATCCAGAGTTCCGATCACAATTCCTTCCACCTTACTCCCCCTTTCTAAACCCCATAGAGGAGTTTTTCTCGGCCTGGAGGTGGAAGGTGTATGATCGGCGTCCATATGAGCAGGCGACACTCCTTCAGGCCATGGATGAGGTGTGCGATGACATTACAGCCCAGCAGTGCCAGGGGTGGATAAGACACTCCCGAAGATTTTACCAATGCTGCCTTGCAAATGAAGACATCAGATGCGACATAGATGAAATGCTGTGGCCAAATGCAGCAGAGAGGCAAGATGCTGCTTAAGAACTGAAATGCATTTTTGTTTTTTTACTGTAAAGTTTTTTGTTATTGTAACTGCTTTTGATTTTACTGTTTTTGCTGTTACTGTTGTTTTTGCTTTTACTGTAAAATACAGTTGAGTTTACTATACTGTATGATTTGTTTTCAATGATTAAACTTATACAGTCACCTACTGTAATCTAATATTTAGTTTGTCTTCCATAAAAACACAAGCTATATATATATATATATATATATATATATAATACACTGCAGTCTATCACAAGGGATGCTTGCTGTACATCATTTCAAGTACTTATGAGGAAATGACCCTTGCATAGTCTTTTTTGATGGCAATTATTTTGTGTTTGACAGCATTATTTGAGAATGGCCGTTGTATTTGGAAATGCACCAATAATTAAACTTCAACGATGAACATATCCAATGTTCTGGTGCTATGATAAACATTTGCATATAATGTTCTCTGATTTGACACAGGTATTTTTATTTTGCATGCTATATTACATTTTGAACCCAAAATGAGCAGTATAGCATTCTGTGTTAAGAGCTTTGCACATTGAAACTTTGTTGTGCAAAATGAGTCAAAGCAATCGTAAAAAACTGTAGTATAGTTTCTGCAGGTTTTATTCCGTACACTCACAGAAGAAAGGGTTCCAAAAGGCTCCATAGAGGAACCATATCTAATTCAAGGGTTCTTTGTCGAGCAAAATGGTTCAATCCGGGAGCCTTAACACTTTTCACACCTACCATAGAGGGTTCCAATAAGAACTAAAAAATGGTTCCCCTATGAAGACAAGCCAAAGAGCCCTATTTTTCTAAGAAAGTTTAGAAACTCTGTTTCCCAGGCTGAAAAATGGCCGCTCATTCCACAAGGTTCTCTAAGTTTCTCTGGCTTGTGTCGTTTCCACTATCACAGGTTTGGGAAAATAATTTACTGTGCGGTCACTGGAGAGCCGACAGAATGAGTGATCCCCATTCCGCTCTCCCCTTTCCTCTTTTAGTGACCCATCATGAAAGAACCAGTTCTTAAAGTAAAAAATAGCACCAGACACAGACAAAGACACACACACACACACACACACACACGCACGCACGTGCACACACATGCACACACACACACACACACACACACACAAGCATGCACACATGCACACACACACAAGCAAGTGCGTAAGCAAACACACACATGCACGCACACACACAAGCAAGTGCGGAAGCACACACACACACACGCACATGTACGATTCAGTGTACAAGAACACTTTTTTTTTCTGGCGATCTCCATGGACGGACACAAAGGGTCCTCTGGGTGTGAGGGTTGAGATTTATGGACTCCGGAGGCCAAGCTAGGCCTCTGACCCTCTCCTCTATCACACACGCTACCCAACTGCTCTGCAAACACCTGGGCCACAGTATCCGAGCACCTCGCTCTCTTTGTCTCTTTTTAAACCGTACAGAGGGGCTGATGTTCCACTTTGAGGGAAGATAATGGCATGTAGCAAAAGGAGGCTATAAAACTCACCCCAAAAAGAGACAGCTAAGAGAGGAAGAGAGAGAGGTCATCACTCTCTCTTCCCAAAAAAAAGAATAATTTAGTCAGAACCTTTCTCCGTTTGTCTGTGCTGCTGCTGCTGCACTTCAATGGAATGTGTGTGGATCAAATAAATGTGCTGCAGGTGTGCGTGTGTGTGTCTGTGTGTGAGTGTGTCTGTGTCTGTGCGTGTGTATGTGTCTTTGTGTTTGTGTGTGTGTGTGAGTGTGTGTATGTCTGTGTGTGTGTCTGTGTGTGTGTGTCTGTTTCTTTGTATGCGTCTGTGTGTATATGTCTGTGTGTGTGTGTGTGTCTGTGTGAGTGCGTGCATGTCTGTTTGTGTGTCTGTGTGTATTTGTCTGTGTGTGTGTCTGTGTGTTTGTATGTGTCTGTGTGTATATGTCTGTGTGTGTGTGTGTGTGTGCATGTGTGTCTGTGTGAGTGTTTGTGGTGTGTGTGTGTCTGTGTGAGTGTTTGTGGTGTGTGTGTGAGCACTGTAGTTTTCTTGCTTTTTGATAATTTCTGTACGTTCGCACTGCTTTACTCTTAAAACACACACACAGCCTGTATGAAGGTGGACTGTATGTATGTATATTCTTTTCTGCATGTATGAGCGTCTGTTAGAAGCAGCCGTCTCACACTCAACATAACATATTTCATGGCAAGGGCACCCCAGAAGGTCCAACATGGAGGCAGGTTTTTGTTAACGCCCAGCACAAAAACATCTGCTTTGTTCATTATTCGAATCAGGTGTTTTAGCATTGGGTTACAGAATAGCCTGTACCCACATCGGCCTTTCTGGATAAGACTGCCGATTGCTGTGGCTAATAGTTGCTGGCTTAATGTTCTTGGGCAAGACACTGAACCCCAAATTGCTCCCAATGAGCAGGCAAGCACCTGGCATGGCAGCTGCCGCCATTGGTGTGTGAATGTGTGTGTGAACGGGTGAGTGAGAGGCCATTGTAAAGCGCTTTGGATAAAGGCGCTATATAAGTGCAGTCCATTTACCATGGTACAATTCAGCCCTGTGTCGTATTTTCCTCTGTTTTTCCTAAACACTGCTCGGCCATCTCTGAGATTTAGCGTGTTCTGAGCACGGCGGCCTGGGCGCCAGCTTCACCTAACCTCCAGGTGTTCAGGAGTTGCTCTGCGCGTGAACCCTCCTCGTACGTGCCTCTCTTCTTTCCGAAAAGACGTCCAGGTGTCCCCCGTTTTACATCTGCTCTGCCAGCCCTCCTCAGCTGCCATTTGAGCTCACTTCCGGGGAGGAACCCGGGCCTGCGGAGCTCCTGTTTCTCCAACTTGCCACCTAACCCTCTCTGAAAAAAGGTTTTTTTGTCTCCATAGGGGAACCCTTTTTAGTTCTTTATGGAACCCTCTGTGTGAAAGGTCCCAGATTTAACAATTTTCCCCAACAAAGAACCCTTGGACTAGATAGGGTTCCTCTATTGAACCTTTTGGAACCCTTTCTTCCGCGAGTGAAGCAAACCCCTTCCAGCCCGCCCTCAGTATGCCAAAATCAGCACATCCTTTAGCCCGTTAGCATCGTGCTACATTACACTTACATTTTTTTGTGTTTATTTTTTTATTTTTATTATTTTGCTCAATAAAATTTCAATGCAAAGCATCACCTTGTCAGCCCAACTCTTTCATGAAAAATGTAAGATAACTACATGCCTGTTGGCAATAGAACTGACGGAAATAACTGCGCAGTAAATGAAAAGGTAAAGTAATTGTGACGCTTTATGGCTCCACCAGCTGTGACCGTACAGTAGCATAACTGCTGCTCCCCGCTATGGGGGATCTTATGCTTCTCTGCCTCTTTGAAAAATTTAGAAAAGAAGGTTTAAAAAAAACTTCCCTCCTGAACAGATTTGGTCCAGATTTCAACGGTTGGGGGAGGGGGTTCATAGGGTAACACCTACTGAGTTTCTTTTCTGTTTTTTATTCTTTTTTTTTTTTGACAGGGGGATGTTCTGGTCCATGTAGCATGCTGGGGGTTGCCAGATTTAATAAAAACACCGCTGCTTTGTCGAAGTGGTTTCACACGATGACTGCAGACCAAAATGCCTTTCATATTTTTATTTGAAAGAGAAACATAAAAGGACATGAGGGGTACGCTGCCTTGCTAGAGCACATCGGGTCCGGTGGGGAACAGGTGTTTATGGGGCTTTTACAGAGATCCAGATCCCTGTGTGCGTGTGTGTGTGTTTGTGCGTGTTGGTGTGTGTGCGCGCAATTGTGTGTGTGTGTGTGTGTGCGCATTTGTGTGTGCGTGCGTGTTGGTGTGTGTGCGCATTTGTGTGTGTGTGCGTGCGTGTGTGTGTTTGTGCGTGTTAGTGTGTGTGCGCATTTGTGTGTGCGTGTGTGTGTTTGTGCGCATTTGTGTGTGCGTGTGTGTGTGTGCATGTGTGTGCGTGCGCGCGTGTGTTGTTGGTTCAGAGCTGTCATAACTTGGCCCATAGATCTTCACATTCACTTCCCATAGATATCAGATGCGCGGGCGGATCAGTTGTGGAGGGCCTGCTTGCCTTGGCTCAGACTCAAAATGGAGACCGCGTGCACTGCTGCGCGCCATCCCTGCTTATGTTATATTATTTTCCAGCTGATTAATTATCCCCTGTAGATTGAGATTTTGGAGAAGTGAGACATACTGGGTTTTTTGAAAATATGTAGCACCTGGTGTCAATTATGACAAAACAAAACAAAACGTCCAAACGAAAGTTTGCTCTACGCTTACACTGAAAAAATAAAATAAAATAATTCTATAAGACAATATTCTTCCTGGATATTTATTTAATCAAATCACAATCTCATTCAAAACAGAACATTATTACATATTTTTAAATCAATATACTCAAGTACGTGTGGCAATCTCAATTTTTATTGAAGATAACCAACTGAGCAAGTGGACCTGCACATGGTGTATCTGCCGATCTTGACTGAGACCAGAGCTGAACTTATTGAAAATATTGTTAAGTTTGAAACGATGCCTTGTAACTCACACTAAATCACAATTACGAGTGAGGTCTACAGACATATGGAGGCGACGTCCGGATGCAATGAGTTATGGCTGCTTGGGGGACGTCCCACACACGCGATGTTTCACGGACACCGAATGGACACGATCTTGCTCAGTGGGAATTTTTAAAAACACTATACTGATTATACTGATATATCCATGTCAGCTACATTCTAAGAACTACATCCTTTTATAAAGTGTTGAATAATTTCTCAGCAGATGGAAAAAATGAGCCATCACTCACCAGTACTTTGATCACTGAAAATCAGAGGAGATCACAAAGCTTATCTGTGATGTAAGACAGATTTAGAAATGGTCAAAAATTTCTTGCCAATATTTGACATTTCCTCTCAACTTGTGTGGCTTTTTGTTAAAAGAACCAATTATCTACAAAAGACAAAATTTCCCTGGGTACCAAAAATCCTTATTGTGCATTAGGCAATTTTATAATACACTGAAAAAAAATGTCATCATTCAATTTATTTTGACTTGGTGGTTTGGAGAGCATTTTAATATTCACAGCTATGAGAATGGAACAGCTGAATAAGTCTTGGTGAGTACTGCGTTTAGAATAGAATAACTTTTATTTTCCCGTGAGGGAACTTCAGTTGTAGCCACCAGCAACAACAAACAAAAAAAAGACATAGACAGCGGGGCAGACGCACAACACACTAACAAACATTTCAAAAACATTCAACAGAATCATTGAGTCAATCAAACTAATTAAGTGTGAGCATCAAAAGCAACGACAGCTTCCTCTCACAAGATGCCCAGCGCCACCGAGCAGTCCAACAGCCACAGGAACAAAGCCGCCCCGAGTCGACCAGAGCAATGCACCTCCCGGATCAGAGCTGCTCCACTCCAAGCCCTGCCGACATCACAAACTCCGCCTCCACTTGGATACGGACGTGGGGTAAACGTGTGTCCTTGGTTACGGAGCGTCGTTGCGGAGTGTTGCACGCGTGGGAGGCTACGGCCGGAGGTTTAACGCAAGGCGGCCCTGAGCCCCGTCTGGTTCTCAGCGTCCAAATCTTTACTTCACAGCTCCTTACATCTGGCCTGATAGGGATTACTGTAGCACAAAGCAACCCTTTCTAAAGCCAGTTTATTGCAATAACATTCATAGAATGTGTGTGCCACCCCCCCCACCCAATATGTATCTTTTTCTGTCCTGAGTTCCCCCCCCCCCCCCCCCTCCACACACACTTTTTCTATACCTCTCTCTTTCTCTCTCACTCTCTCCCTTTCACACACACACACACACACACACACACACACCACACACACTCTACCTCTTTCCTCTCTCACCTTCACACACACCCACACACTCTCTCTCTCTTTCTTCCTCTCTTGCTCTCTCTCTCGCTTTCTTGCTCTCTCAATCGTCCACTCTCTCGCGTTCTCACTCTCACATACCTACACTCTACATCTCTCCTTTTCTCCCTCTCTCTCTCTCACACACACACCCACACACACTTTCTCTCTCGCTTGCTCTTGCTCTCGCTCACTCTCTTGCTCTCTCATTCTCTCTTTTTCTCTCACACATACTCACTATTTCTCTCGCTCGCTCTTTCTCTTTCTCACACACACATACACTTTCTTTTCTAATTTTTATTTTATTTTTCATCCTCCAAGCCCTCAGGCTCGTGCCGAAAGCTGTCAGACATTTCCTGCTCCTGCTCCTGCTCCTGCTCCTGCTCCTGCTCCTGCTCCTGGCCGTCGGGCCCCGCCGCGCCCATCTGGTGGAGGTGGCGCCCCCCGATGGTCGAGAAGCATTGAGGCGCAGTTCGCTCTGACCCAGCGACGGGCTGCCCATGGAGACACCTGCTGCCGAGACCTTATGCAGAAGCGGGTCGGAGCCGGGCCAACACCAAGGGGGTGGAGAACAGGCCGGGCCTGAAAACGGACCGGAGCCGGGTCGGAGCCGGGCCAACACCAAAGGGGTGGAGAACAGGCCGGGACAGGTGGGGGTGGACGGTGGGTTCATGTGGCGGTAATACGGCGGCAGAATGTGGTGTGTGCGTATTGAAGGGGTAAACAAGCGGACGTATTGCTGATTTTTAGGAGGTGGAGGAGGTGGGTGGGAGGAAGATTCCTGAAATGCTTTTTTAGGAAGGCAGCCGTGAGAGATGAAACAGCGAGGCCGCGGAGGTGAGAGGGAGAAGATGGAAGATAGCACTGCTGTGGGTGTGTGTGCACATTGCCAATAAAAGCCTTCCTCAGTGGATGTGGGGGTGCTGCCTCCTCTCACCACAGGAAGTGCTTCTGTTCATTTGACGGAGGGGGAGGCCAGGTTCTGAACTTTAGGACTACCATCCCCCCCTCCAGTCATAAAGCTGACCGCACCCCCCCAGCTCCACCCCCCTCAGAGGTCACCCGAGGTCACGAGGTCCATAACGGGAAAGATCTTTGTTAGGGAGTATGATGTCAGACGTCTCCTGCATCCAATTACAATCAGGGAACAGGTCTACTGAATCATGACATCTGAGGTGCCATTTAATATGGATTAATGCTCATTAGGGTAGATTTGCTCTTGTTTGCATAAAATTAGTTCAAAAGGTAGTTCAAACAAGTTGTCAGTCGAGTCTGCACGTCTTCTACTTGCTGTCTCTCTTGGGAATACACTCACCCCCTCTTGGGAATTACTGCATCCTCCCATCTTTAATCTTTGCACCTGTGTTTGCATTGTGAGTCATTCTGGATAAGAGCGCCTCCTAAATGTCACACAGTCAATCAAGTGTGCGTATTTTGGGGTCGTGGGACGTGCTCCCCCAAAGTTTGCTTTGTTAACTCTGTTTCCAATGACAGGGGAATTCCAGGTAGCCTCCTGGGTCCTCCCTCTTTTCTAAGAGGTTCCAGAGGTGGTGCCGGCTTTTTTTGTTCTATCCAGCTAAAAAAGCAAGCATGACTAACTCCTGATTCAAGACCAGGTGATCAGTTTGTCAGTTGAATCAGGAATATCTGCCTAATATTTTTATCCCATATAGGGGACCAGCGCCTTTGGTCTTAATCTCAATAACCATGTATTCTACTATGACAAAACCTGCTAAGATGGAGAACCCCTGCATTCAGGATTCAAAATAATTACAAAATAAGATGACTTGGTACCAGAATATTTTAAATTACATCGTTTTTTCAGCAAAGGAAACGGGATATTGGGATGAGAAAAATTTCAGGGTTAAAGTTATTACGTGGTTTTTCTGGAGGTTTCTGAGCCTTCAGGTGGTAAATAGGAGCTAGTGGACCCTCAAATAATCTTCAATGTTGGCCATTTTTTCCACATATTATAATGCCATCCATGACCTCTTGTCTCAGAGCATCAGGCATAACAGTGAACTGAGAGAGAGAGCATGAGAAAGGGGAAAATAGAAAGAGAGAGATAGAGTGGGAGAGAGAGTAAGAGAGGGGGAAAGAGATATAGAGAGGGCAAAAGGGGGAGAGTGAAAGAGAGGGAGAGTGAGAAATAGAGAGGGTGAGAGAGAGGGAGAGGGGGACAGAGAGATAGAGATAGAGTGGGAGAGAGTGTAGGATGAGTGAAAGAGAGAACGAGAGGGTGTGAAGTCCCTGTGTTCCGTCCCTGGTTTTCCCGTCTCATAGTCCACCCCGTGTTTTCCCTCTCTCCTTCCTCTTCTGTTTCTCACTCCCCGCACCTGCATTGTGTTTCTCTCTCGTGTCCTCATTAGTCTTCCCCCACCTGTTGCTCGTTCTGTCCTCGTCATGTTAGTATTTAGGCTGCCCCAATTGTTTGTTCGGGGCCGGACCATCTTGTGTACCCTGACCTCGCGCCTTCTGTTCCTGCCCTCCAAGTTCCTGTCCCACCTGGTTTTTTGCCCTCCAAGTTCCTGTCCCACCTGGTTCCTTGCCCTCCAAGTTCCTGTCCCGCCTGGTTCCTTGCCCTCTAAGTTCCTGTCCCGCCTGGTTCCTTGCCCTCCAAGTTCCTATCCCGCCTGGTTCCTTGCCCTCCAAGTTCCTGTCCCGCCTGGTTCCTTGCCCTCCAAGTTCCTGTCCCGCCTGGTTCCTTGCCCTCCAAGTTCCTGTCCCGCCTGGTTCCTTGCCCTCCAAGTTCCTGTCCCGCCTGGTTCCTTGCCCTCCAAGTTCCTGTCCCACCTGGTTCCTTGCCCTCCAAGTTCCTGTCCCGCCTGGTTCCTTGCCTTCCAAGTTTCTGTCCCTCCAAGTTTCTGACCCGTCCTGTTCCTGACCCGTGTCTGTCTATCATGCCTGTGTCCCATTAAATGTACTGCCTGGTGGAGTTTTCCCTTGAGCCATCTCTGAGTCTTGCACTTGGGTCCCGTCCCCTCATAACAGAGGGAGAGAAAAAAATAAATAGAGAGGGAGGGAGAGAAAGGAAGAGGGAGAAGGACCTCAGTATTGCTTAGGAGGGTGTCAGCTGAAGTCCCACAAACCCCCTCTTCGTCGTTATGTGTGAAAAACAAGCTGTAAAAAGATTTACAAACGGCCGTGCAGAAATCCTCTCCATAGAGCTCAGCAAACCAATATTTCATCCCAAACAAGCACAAGGCGCTTCCAGAACCTTCCGTGCCAGATCGAAGGAAGACTGCCAGACATCAAAACTGGTCCAAATTTGTTCCGAACATCTATATATTTTTTCGCGTAGGATTCATTAATGATTTGTCCTTTTTAAAGACGGGGTTCACATAGTGTGCAGTATTTACACATCTGTATATAGCCGTAACTGCACAGAGCTGAAATAAACTTCAGTGGAGGACAGCGTAAGGTGGAGTGTCATGGCCAATGCAACCATGACACCCCCCCCACCCCCCCCCTCCCCTTCCGACCTTGTGTGGAAACAAAGCCAAAGTCAATTTGTTCCTGAAGGCTGTTTGTGGATACAACCCTTTCTTTCACCATTTTAATAATTTACGCCTAATAACCGGATGTTACAGATGAGTAATTGATGCTGGCAGGTGGCGTAACCTAGCAACGCAAAAAAAAAAAATCAGCAGAGACAAATTAGCACTTGTGACCCAAAAAGGTGGGTCACAACTAATGCATGTCTTAGTAAATTAGAATACTTAATTAGCCTAATTTACATAATTTCCACCCTGTTTTAGCATGTTCACTCCAGGTATACATGCAGTATGCGTGAACACATTTAACTATGTATCAAAAACCCATTGCGACCGTATAGTAAATACGTTGAAGCAACTGCTTTTGCATGGGAAAAGCAGTCACAATCTTTGAGTAAACCTGGGCCTCTGTGTTTTAAATGAACACTATAATGCATCCTGCCCTGAACAGGCCGAGTCACCCAGCAGCCCCAGAATAACTCCGTATTTACAACTGTAAAGGTCTGTAACAAGATTACATGTCATTTATGCTGTGTGTCCATGTCCGCATATGTGTGTGTGTGTGTGTGTGTGTGTGCATGTTTGTGCATGTGTATGAGCATGTGTGTATGCATACATGTGTGTGTGTGTATTTCCATGTGTGTGCCTATACATGCGTCTGTGCAAGTGTGTTTATGTGTGTGTATACGTACATATGTGTGTGCATGTACATATGTGTGTGCATGTGTGTTTGTGCATGTATACATGCATCTGTTCATGCGCGTACATATGTGTGTGTGTGTGTGTGTGTGTGTGTGTCCAATCCTATACATGCATGTACATTACCCGGGCACTCACAGCTGTTTCCAATAGCGCTGTGTGCAGTGGTTGCGGTTGCCATGGTCACAGACACAGTCAGTGCTGTTTTATCGCAGTCCAAAGCCGCGCCGCAAACGCACTCCGTGTTCTTCGTCAGCTGCTGGGGCGGGATATCAGTACCGATGGACTCCGTGGATGTTTTCCCAAATCGTTGTCATTCCCTCTTAAGGAAATGAAAAGGGTGATTATACACCAACCCCGCAACCACCCAACCCCGGGCAATCCACAGGAACACGGACATCTGGAAACGCCGGGGAGAGGTTGAACCGCCAGCCAGGACAGCGGCTGTAGCAAGCCAGTGTTTCTACGGTTACGGTAGGAGGTCAGGTGACCCAAATGACAGGCTGTGTCTTGGAACATCTCTCAGAAGGGACCGGAAGCTCATTGGATGCATATTAAACGGGGAACAGTGACATTTTACCGCAAATTAAAAAGGTCTCCCCCCTCCACATTGCCACATTGATAATGGACTGGTAATGGCTGACATATTTCTCAGTAATGTTTTCACAAGCGCATTTAAAATGCAATCAAAACTTCACCACACGCTATGTAAGGAAACGCTTTTCAGCTCGTAACATCTCACCGAACATTTGTCAGCAATTTCAGTTTTTTTTTTTTCAAGTCTACTGTTCCCGATTCTACTTCTGAGCAAATGTCCTGACGAGAGCTGGAACAGCCAATCACCCGTAACACAGATATCAGCTCGTAATGCTTGCATGGGAAAATGATCATTAGGTTTTTGACAAAACATTTCATAAGTGCATGATTGAAGATTTCAGTCAAACTGTCGTGGGGCTGGCCAAAAAGTATATTTATTCACACGTCTACCTTTATTGACCAGAGTACGAGGCTCGTCACATCATATTTAAAACTTTTCCATTCTTTTTTTGAGGCTTTCAGGCTTTTAATATAAAGGTTGGATAAAAATTTACATCAAGGCCTTGCCCGGCTGTAGATGCTAATGATCTTTGCGGTTTGATTTCCGCTTGGAGGACTGGATTTGGATCACGTTGAAGAGGGACCGGCTCGACAGTAAAGACAGGGGCCAGGTCCATAAGGGTGCAGACACTCTCAATCTCTCAGCCAACGAGAAGTAAAGTCGACCAATTGTATTTAAAGCCTGAACCCATCGCACAGTTTCGTTCTGCCAAACCGAAGTGAACTTTCGAATTCTCGGCGAACTGTCGGAGAGAGGCAGCTGAGGTATTTGTCAAATGAGTCCCTGGGATCACCTTACAGTCGGAAGAAATATAAAAAAAATACATGCATGGCATTCCATCATGCCTCTCTGCTGCAGTTGCACCCTACCCCCCCCCCCAATGCCCCCTCTCCAGACTTGCCCCTATATGTGTTGACCTGGCTGCTTTGAAGTAACGCGTGAGTGATATAAAGAGAGAGAAAGAGCTGCATGGCCTTGTATTGCCTGATATATATTTTTCCACTTGTAGAGACAGGTGTGTGCGTGTGTGTGTGTGTGTGTGTGTGTGTGTGTGTGTGTGTGTGTGTGTGTGTGTGTGTGCGCATGTTGTAGCATTAAAGGAGGCAGTTTGTGGGGTGGGCAGTTGCAGGAGGAAGTATTGACTGACAGCAAAAATGGTGGCGTACATTTATCAACCTAGGTGTTTATATGAGACCATGGTTAAATGTACACCAGCAGTGTTAGATTTACACTGGCATTTTTGCTGTGCGAGTGAAAATGTGACATTTGTCTTAATTGACTGTTTAACAAGCGCAGAGAGAGACAGAGAGAGAGAGCGAAAGAGATGGAAAATGAGCTTTTCCCTTTTTGGATAGCCAGAAAGGGAAAGGGGGAGACAGAATGAAGGGACAGAGAGGGAGAGAGGGAGAGAGGGATAGAGAGAGGGAGAGAGAGAGCGAGAGGGAGAAAGAGAGGGAGAGAGGGATAGAGAAAGGGAGAGAGGGAGAGAGAAAGAGAGAAAAAGAGAGAGAGAGAGAGAGTGCGGCCTGCCAGCTTAGCCCTGGGAATTGGGCGGGAGAAGGGGGCGGGGGGATCGCTCCCCGTTAACATTGATTAAATTGCTCGCCATGGAAAAGGATGATAAATTGTGAGAGAGAGCTTGTAATTTTTCTGAGAGAGAGAGAGACAGAGAGAGAGAAAAGATTTTTTCCACGAGGTCTCTCTGAGATTGGTCATGATAGAGAAAGGAGAGAGGGGAGACAGAATGAAGGCTGTGACAGAGAGGGAGAGAGGGAGAGAGGATAGAGGAACGGCGAGAAGGGCGTGGGGTTTCCGGCACATTCTCTGACATGAATCTGATCTCTGTAGTGTGCCACTGCCAATTTCATTTTTAATTTCTTCTGAGAGGAGAAACGGACTTTGAGGTTTCAGGGATCCAGAGAGGGAGAGAGGCTTGGGTTCCCTGAAACCCAAGTGCAGAGAGAAAGAGAGAGAGAGAGAAAGAGAGAGAGAGACAGACAGACAGAGAGCGGGGGAGAGAGAGAGAGAGAGAGAGAGAGAGAGAGAGAGAGACAGACAGAGAGCGGGGGAGAGAAAGGGGAGTAGGGAGAGAAAGGGGAGTAGAGAGAGAGAGAGAAAGAGAGAGCAAGAGACAGAGACAGAGAGAGAGAAAGAGAGGGAGAGAGGGATAGAGAAAGGGAGAGAGGGGGGAGACAGAATGAAGGGACAGAGAGGGAGAGAGGGATAGAGAGAGGGAGAGAGAGAGCGAGAGGGAGAAAGAGAGGGAGAGAGGGATAGAGAAAGGGAGAGAGGGAGAGAGAAAGAGAGCGATGGGTTCAGAGTCAAACTGCTGGGATTGAGGACAGTGTGTGGGAGAATGCACAATGAGGCACAGGTCACGTTATGCTGAATATAACATGAGCTTTACAATCGGAAATAAAACCCTGAATGGGAGTCAATATGTTTCTCCTGCTCTTTGTCCTCCAATGTGAAAAATAAATAAAATATGCCAGTGCTTTTTAAAAAACCTGGCACAATATGCTTTATTTATGCACTGTATTTATTTGCATGTTTATAATAATAATAATAACTGTATTATTTATTGTTATTATTATCATAATTATTATTAATATTATTATTTTTGTTGATGTTTTTAGTATTATTGAATAAAATATATTGAAAGCATTTGATTAATTAACATTTAATTAATTTAAGTATTTAATACTTTACAAGTATTTTTTTTTCTCATGCAATTTTTATTGTTTCTTCCCATGAAAAAGTTAATGAATGCCGCTTCAGTGTAACTACACTGTGTGCCTGACATTCACCAGCAAATCCACGACTATGTGCTGAAGACACGTTCGTCTTCTTTAGTTCCATAACTCTGGTGAGGCTAAGAGGGATGAAATTAGGAAGACAGAGTCACTTTGGCTCTCTAAATCATTACGTAATGCGCTGAGAACGTTCCAGAAAATGCATTAACAGCTACTGTTTCAGTTCCATCAATAGTTCAAGCGTAAATCTATCAAAAAAACACCATGTGGCACATAGAAATGACAGACTCACTATCAATCAAGCGCTTTGCTTTGCTGAGATTTCATCATTTATGGCGGCCATGTTGATTAAAGTATGTACGTGGAGCTGCGGAAGGTCATGATTTATGAATCTTTATATCCAGGCACGTGGAGAAATGATGTTTTAAGGATTTTAGGAGGCCCCTTAAACACTAAATTGAGCTCTAGATTTGGATTTTATGCAACGGATTTCAAAATAATATATTGTAATGTGTGTATTTAAATGCTTTTCCAAATGTTATCCCTGGATAGTATCTCAGGGATGTCAAAGAAAACAGCCCAAAAAACAACAAAGCAGCTTCTATCTGTGAATAAATAATGAAAAATGCTGGTATTTGTTCAGCTGTTTTATCAGTCACGCTATTTTACATACGGGACATGATTTAAGCCGCAGCTGAGCTGTCATATGGGTATGATTCTTGTAGATGAAGATCTATAAAATTTACAGAAACATTATTTCTAATTTAAGGCATCTGCGTGCGTATTTTACGCAGGTTCAATCTAAGCAAAAATAAAATAAAGCTGAATATTCAGAGTCAGCAGCTGGGAAAATCATAAATGGTGTTTATACAGCAACTGAAAAAATATGAAATGCATTCCACAGAATGAGAGCGCGACTCCCTCGGAGCCTAGAGATTCCCGCGCGCTGCTAACGCCAAGGGTGCTGCAACTGTCTCTTCAGCCCTCTTGCGCCGGCTCCTTGTGTCGTTCGCGCTTATTCACTTACTCTTCACACACTTAAACAAGGCCACACGCGCACACACACACACACACACACACACACACACAAACACACACAGATCTGCGAACATGTTTCCAAACACTCAGCCGAGAAAGCCAGACTAATATGCTGGTAATATTTTGGCTCCCTGCGGGTCGTCCAATATGTCTCAGAAGTAAATCCTCTCGGCCCGGCCGGTTAGACACAGCACAGTCTCCCGCAGTTATGTCATCATAATTCACCCGCTGAATAATGTGTGTAACTTTGGACCACAGGGATTTTTATTGTGTTTGCTTTCCCCCCCCCCCCCCCTCAATGTCGTTCGGGTGGAAAACGGACAAGCGGAAAACGGGTGGAAAACGGACAAGCTAAAGTTTGAGCCACTGTTTTCATCGCTCGCATCGTCTGCTTGCTCTGTCGGCGAGGAATGTGGGCGAATCCGCAGGTCTGCACTAAGGGGGGGTGGGGTGGGGTGTGGGGGGGACAGGGGGCTCAACCTAAAACCGTGGAAGCGCCGCCCGCACTCCCCTCGTAAACGGGAGGTGGCCGCTCTGTGTCTGGGTCAGAGATCCAGTCAGGACTGTGTAGATTTCAGAGAAGTAGGAGACGAAGTCCATTTCAGTGACAGTCTGTAACTTCGCACGAGGACACACACATTTCTGGGAACTGTGTACTGTATCTCCCTCTTGGTCACGTTTGGACATCCAGATTGTTTTTTTTATATAGAATCACATTTTTATTTATTATCTGGAACCAAATGCTTTCTAAATCTTTTTCTTGATTCTAAAATGTTGAATTTAAAAAAACATGTTAAAAAAAAAACTTATTTCATGGGTGGAACAGTACATTTTCAAAAAGAGACGCGTGTGTAAGTATCTGTATGTATGTGTGTGCATGTACATGGGTGAGTGTGCATACACATATGCATGTGAGTGTGCGTACATATGTGAGTTTGTGTAGATATGCATGTATGTGTGTGCCTGTATATGTATCTGTGTGTATGTGTATTTATGTTTGCAAGTGTGTGTGTGTATGCGTGTGTTTTTGTGTCTGTGTGCATGTGTGTATGTGTGTGTGTATGTGTGTATTTTCATGTGTATGTGCATGTGTGTGTGTCTGCATGTTTCCGCACATGTAGGTCTGTGTGGGTGTATGCAGGTGAGGTCATTCAGGGAAGCATTTGGTGTTGCAAAGTAATTTTTTATTTTAAAGTATAAACAGGACCACTCTGGATACAAAATGTAAACAGGACCGCTCTGGATGCAGTAGAAACAGGACCACTCTGGATGCAGGAGAAACAGGACCGCTCTGGATGCAGTAGAAACAGGACCGCTCTGGATGCAGTAGAAACAGGACCGCTCTGGATGCAGTAGAAACAGGACCGCTCTGGATGCAGTAGAAACAGGACCGCTCTGGATGCAGTAGAAACAGGACCGCTCTGGATGCAGTAGAAACAGGACCGCTCTGGATGCAGTAGAAACAGAACCACTCTGGATGCAGTAGAAACAGGACCGCTCTGGATGCAGTAGAAACAGGACCGCTCTGGATGCAGTAGAAACAGGACCGCTCTGGATGCAGTAGAAACAGGACCGCTCTGGATGCAGTAGAAACAGGACCGCTCTGGATGCAGTAGAAACAGGACCGCTCTGGATGCAGTAGAAACAGGACCGCTCTGGATGCAGTAGAAACAGGACCGCTCTGGATGCAGTAGAAACAGGACCGATCTGGATGCAGTAGAAACAGGACCGCTCTGGATGCAGTAGAAACAGGACCGCTCTGGATGCAGAATGTAAACAGGACCGCTCTGGATGCAGTAAAAACAGGACCGCTCTGGATGCAGAATGTAAACAGGACCGCTCTGGGTGCAGTAGAAACAGGACCGCTCTGGATGTTGAGTGGAAACAAGACCGCTCTGGATGTAAAAACAGGAGGTGCGTCCCAATAATCACTCCTCACCTCTTTTTCTCCATTCGTCTCCTCCAGTCGTTTCCTACACGGAAGTATACCAATCCGCCTGTATGTTTCGAGTACAAGTAGTTGCACGTACAGTGTACAATGTACCTGGCATTGCAGTTTGCGTTGATGCATTAATTAATATGTAATTAATATGTAACCAGCAAGATTCGATTAGGACACAAAAATCTGTTTCTGGGGCACGGAGTAGAGGAGGTGGTAGTGGAGGAAAGGAGGGTGCATTTTTTGAGTATTGGGACGCACCCTGGGGGAATGGGGGATGACTCCGCGCTACGGCAGGTGTTTCTCTCCTCAGCTGTAATCACCTCCCGCCTGAACCCGCTCGTCTTCATCGCGGAGGGGATTAGCACCCCATCAGGAGTGACAGGTGACCTTATGATTAATACAATCTCAGCATGAGGTGGCCAAAAAAACCTAAATACCAAGACCCGACAGAGCGGGCTTCGTCACGAAGGTCAAAGCCAGGACCAGGAGGCTATAAACCAGCTCACAATCATCGCTGGCACTATGATATCAGAGTGTTAGCACATTACGCTAACAGCTTCCAGCGGGCGGGAGGTTGGGCTTTGGGAGCTAATCGGGTTGGAGTGGGATGGTGAGGAGTAACAGATGATGGATGTATTGCCTTTAACACACTCTATAAGTCTCTTTTTTACCACTCAAAGATGCGTAACTCCTTCACAGAAGAGAGACTGGTGTTAATCTAGCCCAGTTGGGTCTCAGTGAGAACGTCCCGGTCCAGTTTAAAAACATTTTTTTTTTTAAAGCGCCGGCCATTCATCACGAAAAATATTGTTTACTGTGAGTAATAAATCCTGTCTCAGTGCACGGATTGTCTCAGTGCTACACTATACAACCATGTCTACAAATCTAAATCGCATAAATCAGCTTAGCTTCTGGACAGAAACACACCGGTTTTATTTCCCCATTGCTTTTGCTTCATGTTATAATATTGACTCGGTAACGTTGGCCAAATCCATTTCAGTGACGTCTTTGTTCTGTTAACAATGACGAGATTACCGCAGGGTTCGGCGTTGTGTCACTGCACCAGGAAATCATATTCCGCTAATATTCATTATTTGTGTTAGAAAAATGTAGGAAATTAACCTGACGGGGAGACGTGCGCCTAAACCTCAAACCGTCCTTTTGAATGTGTGACGCCCTGTTTCGTAGACCCCTTTAGATTGTGTGCTTTTCTAATTTCAGTGTATTGTGGGAAGGGTTGTAAAAACCTGTATTTTGAACGACCTGGATATATTTTGACGGGGGGGAGCCCTTGGCCTAAAAAAAACATTAAAAACCTCTGCATAAACCTTGTTCCTTTTTCTGAGTTTTAATTTCTATTTTTGCATAGGTTTGGCAGCGTTGTTGTTTGTGGGACACGTGGAGAAAGGACGGCCCGGTGCTAATCACTGCTTTCCTTGGAGCTGCGCTTGACGGTCGAGTCGCTCCGAGTTTTCCCTTTCGGACACTGGGAAAGGCTACAAACCACCGTCAGGGTTACATTCTTCCACTTCCTGGTAAATATGCAGATGGATGTGGGGTGACGTAGTTTTTCTGCGAAAATCACGGGAATGCTTTTTGTTCTCCTGCGCTTGTGAATCGTAATTCACAGTGACACAACGCACCCGTACACTTATTTCTCTCTTTCTCTCTTTCTCTCGTTATTTATATTAGTATCGAGGAAGGCTCCCTCTCACACCATCTCTTGTTTTGGTCCAAGAACTTCATCTGAGCATGTGCATGATACTTATATGAGAAAAGACTGATTGTTCTCAGTTTGGCTTTCTGTTGTTTTTCTTTTCTTTTTTTTTAATCCTAAATCCCTGAAGACTTTTTTGATTTTCTCCTAAAAAACTTTATCGTTCAGAGAACAAATGTGATTACAATTTTCTGGCGAAAACTGTGGTGTTGGATAGTATGTTATTGTAGGTTTGTAAATTGCGTCTCTGGCCACGTTAAGAATCAACATTAGAGTCTATTTCTGACTTAAACAGCACTGAGTTATCCACTCAAGTCTGTGCACATATAACTGCCCTCTTGAAATTTGTCTAAAGTTGCCCTTTATCAACAGGTAAAATGGTCTCATATTATATACTGGGCTAAATCGTGACTCAAGGGGTTGAGCTTTTACCATGTTTAAAGATATAAGAGCATGCTAGGATTCAACCCAATAGACCCAACTAAAACCTGGAACAGCTCTTTTTTACTTCAGTCCATGTTCCAGATTTGTGAGGGTTTCCGGGTTTTACTCAGTGCAGTTATCCAGCTAACTCCGTAATCCTACTATACTCAGTGCAGTTATCCAGCTAACTCAGTAATCCTGCTTTACTCAGTGCAGTTATCCAGGTAACTCAGTAATCCTGCTTTACTCAGTGCAGTTATCCAGCTAACTCAGTAATCCTGCTTTACTCAGTGCAGTTATCCAGGTAACTCAGTAATCCTGCTTTACTCAGTGCAGTTATCCAGGTAACTCAGTAATCCTGCTTTACTCAGTGCAGTTATCCAGGTAACTCAGTAATCCTGCTTTATAGTTCAGGCTACCTCCCCTGGAGGGCAGCAGTGCCTGCAGGTATCTGTTGTTTCCATTCACTCAGCAGCCTATTATGACCTTGAGAAAAAGGCATGTGATTCTCTAGCCAATCAAAATGAACTATTTGTGCTGAAACACAAGAAAAAACAGCAGGCAATGTGGCCCTCCGGGACTGGGGTTAAACCTGCAGACACAGCGCCCCCTCTAGGACTGGAGCTTAAACCAGCAGGCACTGTGGCCCTCCGGGACTGGGGGTTGACACCCCTCCAATAGACCCAGGGTATCAAACTCATGTCCTGGAGGTGTACAGATTTTTGGTTGTTTGCTTTCAATCAGCAGCCAATTAAGTCTTCGGAAACAAGGTGTGTAAGCCAATCAATGATTTAAAAAAATCACAGGCACTGAAACACACAGAGAACCAGCAGACACTGCGGCCCTCCAGGACCGGAGCCCCCTGGACTAACCACTAATCCACATTACTGCCCCATGCTTTTATTTCAAAACCAGCCCCTGGACTGAATTGATGCACGTCCACATATTTAGAAGGAAAGGCCAAAAGCAATACGCAAGAAAACCTTGCAATAACAGAGAAATTTAAATAAGCGTTAGCATTACCAGCCAGACAAGCACGCTCGCCCCCACAAAACCCCACCACCCGAGGTCTCGGCCCGGCAGCGTGCTTGTTAGTGGCCGATAGTTTCGTCATTTGTTAACGTTGAGTGGAGAGCTGGCTGGGATCCTTTTCCCGGCTCGCCGCCTTTATTATCCTCCACTCCAACATGGCTCAGGCGAGTGTGTGACCAGCCGTTTACCTGGCTCACCACCTTTATTATCTTCCGCTCCAACATGGCTCAGGCGAGTGTGTGACCAGCCGTTTACCTGGCTCACCACCTTTATTATCTTCCGCTCCAACATGGCTCAGGCGAGTGTGTGATCAGCCGTTTACCTGGCTCACCACCTTTATTATCTTCCGCTCCAACATGGCTCAGGCGAGTGTGTGATCAGCCGTTTACCTGGCTCACCACCTTTATTATGTTCCGCTCCAAAATGGTTCAGGCGAGTGTGTGACCAGCCGTTTACCTGGCTTGCCGCCTTTATTATCTTCTGCTCCAACATGGTTCAGGCGAGTGTGTGATCAGCCGTTTACCTGGCTCACCACCTTTATTATCTTCTGCTCCAACATGGCTCAGGCGAGTGTGTGATCAGCCGTTTACCTGGCTCACCACCTTTATTATGTTCCGCTCCAACATGGTTCAGGCGAGTGTGTGATCAGCCGTTTACCTGGCTCACCACCTTTATTATCCTCCGCTCCAACATGGTTCAGGCGAGTGTGTGATCAGCCGTTTACCTGGCTCACCACCTTTATTATCTTCCGCTCCAACATGGCTCAGGCGAGTGTGTGATCAGCCGTTTACCTGGCTCACCACCTTTATTATCTTCTGCTCCAACATGGCTCAGGCGAGTGTGTGACCAGCCGTTTACCAGGCTTGCCGCCTTTATTATCCTCCGCTCCAAAATGGCTCAGGCGAGTGTGTGACCAGCCGTTTACCGAAGATGATGTCACTCCATGGGAGCGCATGCACGCAGGCCTAATTTATACTTTTTATTTATTTATATGCCGCACGACACTTTCATGTTGCACACCTCTAGAATTTTGTTAAGCCATGAACACCGTCATAGTTTGCCATGCAGTGTGATTGGACAGTTGAAAACAAATTGTAATGAGTTTGGCCTCTCGTTACCATAGAGACAACAGAAGCCTCCTCCTAAATGTGTCAAAACGTTGTGTGACACTTAATTTTTTGCCAGTTTGAGTCTCAGAAACTTTGGCCATACTTTCGATCAGATTTTTAAAATATATATATATCTGTGTGTGTGTGTGTGTCACTTGGATTGTTTTTGTTTTAGGATTGTTGTACAGTGGCCTCTGAATAAATGTATTTGTAATAACATTAATGTTTTATTATTATTATTATTATTATTATTATTATTATTATTATTATTATTATTATCAAACCCCTGAATTATATTGTTCTGAAGTATTTCTATATTGTACTATAAATATTGTAATATTTTTTATTTTATTTTAATATATGTGTGTTTTATGGATTTGATTTAATGATCATTTGAAAAGAATGATTGCAACACTACATAAAAAAAAAAGGTTGCCAGATGTGCTAGAAAAAGAATATTATATATATTACACAGCCAATGGCCAGGACAATGATGGATTTAGCAACGGCGGAGATGCTAAGGCTGGAAACGGCAATAATGAACCAGCCTGACTGTGACCCCAGTGAAGTCTTCAGTGAAGGAGAGTGTGTCATGTGAAAAGGTCAATTATTTTAACTGTGTGAAATGTTTTCCTAGACCACCATCACACACACCACACACGTGCACACGCACACACACACACACACACACACACACACACACACACACACACACACACACACACACACACACACACACACACACACACACACACACACGTGCACGCACGCACACACACACTGCAAATTGCCTTCTTGAAAACCATTGGCTCGGGAACCAGCGAGGGATTTTTGGACCAAAAAAAAAAAAACTTGAGTTTGAAGAAAGCAATTTTGTTACAAGAGACAGAATTAGGTCAGCGTTACTTGACATGAGAAAAAAGAGCTAACTTGACAAGGTAACAAATTTGTTATGATAAAAAACAAAACTCTCGCACATTAGCGCTTTGTCGGCGGGAAAGCGGAGCAGGACTAATATTGAAAATGTTTTCGCCGTGTTGACTGTGGGTCCCCCAGGGGCCCCATGTGAGCCGTGTAACATTCCCGGGCTCAAAAAGAAAAGGGGGGGGGGGGGAACGTTTCATTTCTCTCCCGCTTGCCTGCCTGTCCGCCCGCTCTCTCCTCGCAAGTATTTCCCTCCCAAACAAAGCGCAAGCTGTCTTTGGGGGGACGCCGTTTGATCCCTCGCGTTAAACACCGTGCTCAGTGCCTCTCCGGGCTTTGAAAAAAGGAAACTGGAACAGAACATTTTGAAGGGCGTGGGGGGGGGGCTCTCCCCTAATTTTGGGCTGTGGACGAGGTGACCGATTTTTGCACTTACGTCTGTTACCTGCTCGTTTGACCCGGGTAACACCGATCAAACTTGCTGGAAGAGAACATACAACATTGCGTTACTGCCATTTAGCAGACGCTCTTATCCAGAGCAACTTACACATCTTTTTAGTATTTTTACATTTGTGCAGCTGGATATACTGAAGTAATTCAGGCACCTTGCTCAAGGGTACAACGACAGTGTCTTACCTGGGAACCGGACCTGCAACCTTTCAGTTACAAGCCCAGTTTACAAGCCCAGTTCCTTAACGACACTGAGTAACTCATATACTAAACCACCACAACACAAAAGTTTTCCCGTTGACATAAAACAGAGGCATTTCTACTGGTGGTTGAATGTGAATGGCATGTGAAAAGAGCACAGAGCTGTTTAAGGGCTTAAATGTGCTCTGAGTGACGAGGGAATGCGCTTTGGCCCGACAATCTGTGCTGGAGACCGGGCACGACAAACATTCGATCACAACTTGATCACAACACCTGAGTGCTGAATGCAATGGCCAGCAGAGGCAACCACTATTACTGGAGAGTAGGCTGTGGGATTTGTAGTTAATCATTCGAGTCTTGGAACGATTTGCGCCTAGTTATCTAAAACGCCTTAGCAATTACGCTCGCTCTAAATGACTTTGTCATGTTCAGCGAAGTTGGAATTTAAAGTAAAACATGTTTTATTGCACATGCCCCATTTACAGTTTCTCTCTGAGGCACTACATTACCCAGGAGCACCTAGTGACACGGAGATGGTTTCCGGCGATGTGAACTACACTGTACCGAAAAAAAACCCTGATGGGCTCCAGCAAAAAAACAAAAAACACCCAGCATGCATTTTTTTCTGGCCAATGAGTTACAGGCGTGCGACGACGCAACACGCCAACAGCCTGGAGCAGTGACCATCGCGGCAACTTCTTTTTGAAGGGCCCCACCCCTGGGTCCCAAACTCTACATTCACTTTCTCCCCCTCCCAGTGCTGTGTCGGATACCGATAAGCAGTTGAGCAGATACCATCAGCGGCTACTCCGAAATGTGGCCCCGGAGAATGGGGCCCTGGATGTAGAACGCTCCCATAACTCAGCTCGGTTAATATCTGACACATTCAGGAACGTCAGACAGGGTCTGCAGTGGGCCTCTATACGGCCCCCCTGTGAGCTGGATGAATAACCGTGGCCCCCGAGAGAGAGGAAGAGAGAGAGAGAGAGAGAGAGAGAGAGAGAGAAACAGAGAGAGAAAAAGAGAGAGAGAAAGAGTGCAGACACCTGCCCCACTGTCCAGAAAGTGACAGAGCAGGAGAGAGAGAGAGAGAGAGAGGGAGAGAGAGGCTGGAGTAACAGGAGAGAAAGAGAGAGAAACAAAAAGAGAGGGTGGGGTAGAGAGAGAGAGAAACAGACAGAGAGAGAAAAAAACAGAGCAGGAGAGAGAGATAGAGAAAGAGAGGGAGAGAAGAAGAAAGAAAGAGAGAGCTATTTGCTTTTCAGGGCCTGACAAAGTCTATGCTCTGTTCAACCCCTACAGAAAATGTAAATAAAAAGGAGGAACACAGTGGAACAGGGGATTAAAAGCTTCGAATGGGTCAAAGCTCCGAATTACGTCTCGACCACCCCTGCAACCCCCCCCCCCCCCCCGAAATAAACTCCCTCTGGTTCGTGGGTTTTCCACCGCAGAGCCAGGTGCCTCAGTGGAAGATTCGGGGGCCCCGCCCTTTCAGACCCGAGCCTCCGTTCCTCGCTCGGTCGTGATTTATCCCGCACGCTAATTATTTCCTTTTACAGCAGGTTGATTTAACGGCCCGGGCTCCTGCACCTTTTCATTCCCCTCTCGGAGATTTAGCGCGGATCCATTCTATCGTCGAACACAATCCCAATGGGAGAGGAAGAGGAGGGGGGGTGGGGGGGGGTCACACATTCCACTGCTGTGACGGGGCCCGCGAGGTCATTCAAACACCTGCTACAATGGGCCGGGCCGCAAAGGCATGTGGGTAATTCGCACGCAGGTCATTACCGCCAAACTATAGCCCTTGAACAACGTGAGAACATGGCCTACACATGCGGGGGATCGGATTAGCGGAGGCTTGTGGCGTGAGATCAGAGCTCAGGGCCACGCAAGTCCTCTTATTCTGCTGCAGAAACGGATGCGCCGTAAAAAGAGCGGCTTCGCCCGTAAATTTAAAACTTAACCTCTTCCTCCTCACCGTAAAGCGGATGGCACACTTCATCAGACACTATCATTTAGACGTCTGCAGACATCGAATAGAACAGGAGGACATCTTTTTTGTTGTTGTTTCCGTTCGAGGTGTCTGTGGACACCTTTAGTCTTTGTGTAAATGTCTTTTGTCGACCATGTCTGATGAGATGCTTAAGTGCACAGCATCACTGCAGGTTTATCTTTTTGTTTTTATTTCTTTAAATGTTAATTTCTGTAAATAAACTACAGTCAGGACTAATCCGGAATCCATTTCATGAATTTTTCTGACTTGCTTTGAGGACAAAAAAAAAGTGACTTTGTTCGAGTCTGTTACAATCGCTTTGTTGTTGACTCCTGTGCCACTCCGATACGGGTGCGCTCCGTGTAGACGTCAACATGTCACCTCCTTAGGGAGACGCGTTTCTGGAACCGAGTTAAAGGGAACCGGTATCTCGAAGATCTAAAATATTGTCAATGGCGGTATTGTTCTTGACACCGTGAGTCTCTGTCTGATGCTCATCGTCCCTGTCTGTCAACTTAACAATCAATAAAGCTGGGCTGTAATTCAATCATATCTCAGCGCAGGGAGAACCTGGAGAGTAAGACCTGCGCCGTACAGTCATGTAGTTACACCATAATTACCGTGAACCGCGAAGGAAGTATCGCCTTTCCCCGAGATGAAACATTTCACACTTTCATCTCCCTCGGATCAGCTGTTCTATATAAATAGAATTGGAAAAAAATATCTGAAACGTCTTCGACCACAATTAAAAGTATCATGTTTTGCGATTCAGAGATATACATGTGAGTAAGCATAATATGGTCAAACCCCTGGGCTTAGTAGCTTAGCGTTTCTCTCAGCTCCGCGGATCAGTTACATCCCTTTCTCCGCGTTATCTCTTTGATTGGTTGATGTTAACAGATTTGGCGGTAATGTGTGAAAGTCCCTCGCGGCCAACGCAGTGAGGTCACAGACCGCCGTATCCCTCTCTGTTACTGCTGTTTGTTATGATGCAGAAACACTCACACAATGAGTCTCATTGTTTGAGTTCATTTAATGAACTTACTACGACACAACAGCATGCACGTGCAAACAGGTATGCATACTCCTACACACACACACACACACACACACACACACACACACATATACATCAACATGCATACACACGCACACAGGCACAAACACACACACACACACACACACACACACATATACATCAACATGCATACACACGCACACAGGCACAAACACACACACACACACACACATATACATCAACATGCATACACACGCACACAGGCACAAACACACACACATATATACATCAACATGCATACACACGCACACAGGCACAAACACACACACACACACACACACACATATACATCAACATGCATACACACGCACACAGGCACAAACACACACACACACATATACATCAACATGCATACACACGCACACAGGCACAAACACACACAGGCACAAACACACACACATATATACATCAACATGCATACACACACACACAGGCACAAACACACACACACACACACACACACATATATACATCAACATGCATACACACACACGTGCACACACGCACATACATCAACATGCATACACATACACACAAACACACACACACACACGTACACACACGCTGGCACACACATCACATGCACACACACATATACATCAACATTCATACACATACATACACACTGACAAACATGCACACACAAACACCAACACACATACACACAGACTTACAAAAACACACATACTGTATATACACATAAAAAAACACATACACACACACACACACACACACACACACACGCGCACGCACAAGCACATGCAGACACACACAAACACACAGACATATACATATAGGCACACATGCAATTACAGGATAACCAGCTGCATCGGCTCTGGAAAATATATCATACACCAGTGACCAAGAAATGGTAAAATTCTAACGGCTGTGGCTAAATCTTTTGGAACAGACAGGTAGCATACCTGCTGACAGGCTGGGGTCAAAGGTCACAGCTCTTTTCAGTCAAGGACCCAGGGAAAAGGGAAGACCTGTAGCACCTCCTGTCTGGCCCACTCGTTTATCAAGTTTGGAGGAACAGATTTTTTTTTTAAATAAAAGAAAAATAATCCTCTTTTTCTCCGGTCGACTCCCCACTGAATCCAGTCAGCAACTGGGCTCTCACCTCTAACTGTCATTTAAAGAAAATAACAATATTCACCTATTATGAAGCCTCTTCAGCTATGGTTCTGTCAGTTATCAATGTGTTTTGATAAAGCGAGTTAAAAACAGAAGTGAGACCTTTTCTTTGACAGATTTGTTGATTGATTTTGAGAGCCGATGTCTGCTTTTCGATCTCTGCACTTGCGCCCCCCCCCCCCCCCCCTGAAAAAGCAGGTGCATAGTCATGAACCCATCACCTCTCACCCCTCTGTTTGCTCCATTTCATGTTTGAATTGTAAAAAATCATATTACTAGAGAGTTCATGTATCTGACAGAACAAGAAAAAAAATTAATCCAAAGAAATAACACTAAGGGACATATTTAGAAATAACCCTCAATAAAAAATAAACATTTTCTCTCTCTGGGAAATTCCTTTTCCAGATGGTACTTCCTGCTTGTGAAGAAAAGCAATATATTTAAAAATATATATTATGTATTCCTGAGTGGCTTTCTGACTTAGCCCCGCGGTCTCAAAGCACAATCTCATCACTGTGTGCCTGAGGTTTTCCATGGTGTTGTGAAATAACCACGTGGGCTTTGTTTTAAATATTTACATGCTGCTGTTTAAAACACAAAACTCTACGTGTCAACATGCCTATATCTGTACATGTGCAATTACCACGCACACTTTTGAGATACTTATCATGTATAGTAGATAGTGGGGGAAAAAACACAACTAATTTTTATAAAGATTAGCTACTGTTTTTAAACTGTACAACACATCCAGTGACTTCAAACTCGGTCGATATTCGTATTTCCTAAACTGCAAACAGAAAGAGCTATAGGTTTGGCACACACACACACACACACACACACACACACACACACACACACACACACACACACACACACACATAATTTATTACAGAGCAGAGGCTAATAGATCCCTGTTGCTAATGGCATGGTCCGCTGGTGTGTGCAGACCTGGGGCCTCATGTATAAAAAGTGCGTATGCACACAAAAAAAAAGATGCGTAGGCCACTTTCACCACTGATTTGGGATTTATAAAAACAAACTTGACATCAAAACTTGCGCACATTTATGCAGAGTATGACTCAAGCTTACACACATTTTTCAGACTGTGGGAATTGGCGACTCTGATGGCGAGAAAACTGGCATACGCATGTTTTTTTTTGTGTGTACGCACCTTTTGTGCCCAATGGGCCTCATTCATGAAACGTGAGCAGAACAAGTTTGCACGTAAATCGTTCGTGTTGCCAGTTTTGCCTGTATTTTGGCATTCATCAACGTTTTAATATCTGAGATTTGATCGGACGTACTAACAAATTTTGCACTTGGTCAAGAACACGCGTACCGCGTTCGCAAATTCAGAATGCCACTAAATGTAAATGGTGATAATTAGAATATTAATTTTATTTTATTTTCTGTTAAATTCACATGACTAAATGTAGCCTCTGAAATACACAATGTAAACGTAGCTAATAAATTACGGTTGTAAAAACACTTTAGTACATATATTTGCATGCTTTGCGATTTTTCATTTTTACCCGTGACTGCACGTTGAAAGTATTCCAATTTACCTGTAAAACCGCGGACATGGCAACACTGGTGGGACGTCTTATGACCTGCTTACGACACTTCCACAGTATGGTTGGAAAATAGTATGGTGGATATTTTTTGCATACTGCTAAACAGTGCACATTAAACAGCGCACTTCTACCAGTGCACTGTACGCAGGAGACAGGGCGCAGTAGATAGGGCTCTGATTCGGACACAGCCCCTCTCTCTCTCTCTCTCTCTCTCTCGTTCTCTCTATCTCATTCTCAATTCAAATGAAATTAAGCTTTACTGGCATGACATCCTGGCATGTTGCCACGGCCCAATGCATATTAAATAAGTTTGTGTACCCATTGACATTTCAATATCCCAATGTATTCATGGGGATTTTTTTGGTTTTCATATTTACAGCAGAACTAGAGCTTGCTTTGTAATAAAGACGCCAGTCAATGGTAGGACAGGTTCAGGCTTTCTTAAAATTGAAATTATATTTAAAAATTATATTAATGATTCTGGGTAGGTTTCTGAATGTTTGACTTTGAACATGATATTTGTTTATGAAATGATACATTGAAGCAAACAAGCCTGTTCATAAAATGATTGCACAGAGGTATTTTTTGTTTGTTTGACAGATGACAGTAACACACAGAGGAGTCACAGGCTCTTAAAAACAACGTACCTGGGGCTACAGGGTGGTACTCTTCGCCTTCTTGTTCAGGGACGGGCCCCATGGCCCACGATCCAATCCCAAACTCTGCCAGCGCTGACTGTGGCCGGTAACCCCACAGGGCGATGCATAGCTGGTGGTAGCATCTCCCACGGTTACGGAGGGTTCCGTCGGCAGGGTTCCGCATCTCATTGTTCTCCAGCGCCCCCTGCTGGTCGGTCGGGCACCTGCAACATAAAGTCTCTTCCTCCAGCTCATCTCTGCGCAAGCCGGCCCTGTGGGCTGCGGTGCAATAAGTGGCACTTGACATGATCCTTCAGAGGAGAGATCGTCTGTAAAAAAAATTGTTAAAAATCACTTCCCAATTAAAGCGTGATGTGTTTCAATACTTCTCAAATATTCTAACTGAGCATAAAAAAAATTCTCACGCGTAAAACATCTGTCTAACAAAGAGTCCGAGCACAATCAAATACACAGCCATTTATAAGCAGATATGCTTTTAATGTTCTGTATAAGAATGTCATTATTTTTCCTGTTTGTGGCATAATATACAATATATTTTCCCATATTATTCCTGCCCATAGCACACTTTTTTATACAGTTAGTTTAGGATTATTGCAGCATTTGTTATAATTTTTAGTTTTTGGCAGTATGGTTCTGGGTTTGCATGCCACTGACGTAATGCTGCTCTCACTTGCTGGTCTGGCAGTGTTGTTAGGCAGACCTGACGCTGTCCCTCACATAACTCAGCTCAATGCCCTTATGTTTCTCCTACATTTTCAGTCACTCCATACATGTGATGCACTGTTCTTCCCAATCCTTCATTACATTACATTACATTATAGGCATTTAGCAGACGCTCTTATCCAGAGCGACTTACACAGCATTTCTTTTTGCATTTATACATAGTATCCATTAATACAGCTGGATATATACTGAAGCAATGCAGGTGAAGTACCTTGCTCAAGGGTACAACGGCAGTGTCCGACCTGGGAATCGAACCTGCAACCTTTCGGTTACAAACCCAGTTCCTTAACCATTATGCCACACTGCTGCCCATATCATTGGTGCTTTTTGAGCTCATGTCGTGGGAGCAGAATTCACCAACCTGGGCTTAAAAAGTGTGTAACATTACCTTTAATACACTGTGAGTTTGGTGTAAAGTTTCCCTGTGTGAATAGCAGATACAAAATATAAAAAGGACATCAAGAGTGCGGACAAGCACACATATACGTAGCAGTAAAGGGGGGCCTTTGTGAGTGGGCCTTCAAACCAAGTGGGAAGTAAATCTAGTCTGAAGACATCCATCTCACCAAAATAAATCAAGGTGTCTTCCACATGCTTAATGTTATGCCTGTCTAAAACGCTCTCTCACTCACCATCGGCATTACAACAGCGGACAGAAAACGGACAGAAAACCCCCATCAAGTTGGGACCATGCACTTTTTTTAGGACCAAAGCTAGTTTTTAGCTCACTTGCACACTTTTTTAGGGGGTTCAGGCCTGAGTTTTGCCCAATTTTCTTTTAGTTTCCTCTGTCTTTGTGACAGTGTCTCTGTAAAAAGTACAAATAAAACTGAATTGAATAGAATTGAGCTTCAGCACATCTACCAATGAAATGCTTTGAGGAGGAATTTCGCAGTGCCAGAGAAACCAATGAACTTTAAGTTTATAGAACGGTGGTTTCAGTCATCTTCAAATCCATTGCACAGCATGGCTCCTTGAATTCGGAGGGAACCTGCTGATAGCACAACTGTAAACCTTGCAACCCTCGCCGGGCATGAGACAGCTTCAGGACCTACAGCATTGCGTGGGCATTTCAACGCCTCAAGCAGGAGCGACTGCAGAGATTCCGGAACTGGGGGTAGGAATTCCATTTCACTCGTTAAAGTTTTTTACGGCTGAAACCCATTACACACTGTGTGGCAGACAAACGAAACACCGTGCAACGTCTGACAACGAGCTGTCGAGCTGATGCTGGATGTCTGGCCTTTTTAAAAAAAAAATAATAATAATAAAAAGGAAGGGTAGACACATGGAAAAAAAGAGAAAGAAAAAGAAAAACACAAGCTGGTAGGAGAGTTGGGTCAGAAAAGGCCTCTCCATTCGCTGGACCTCTCAACTGCGATGATGTCTTTAGATTTTTTGATAAATTTTTATGGCCACGCCACTGAGACACGCCACGCCACGGTTCGCAACGAGCAGGCGGACAGCGCTCTGTAGGCCACGCCACTGAGACACCCCACGTCACGGCTCGCAACGAGCACGCGGACAGCGCTCTGTAGGCCACGCCACTGAGACACCCCACGTCACGGCTCGCAACGAGCACGCGGACATCGCTCTGTAGGCCACGCCACCGCGACACCCCACGTCACGGCTCGCAATGAGCACGCGGACAGCGCTCTGTAGGCCACGCCACTGAGACACGCCACGTCATGGCTCGCAATAAGTACGCGGACAGCGCTCTGTAGGGCACGCCACTGAGACACCCCACGTCACGGCTCGCAACGAGCACGCGGACAGCGCTCTGTAGGCCACGCCACCGCGACACCCCACGTCACGGCTCGCAACGAGCACGCGGACATCGCTCTGTAGGCCACGCCACCGCGACACCCCACGTCTTTAGATTTTTAATCAGACCATTGTGTGTGCACATGGGTGTTCCCTGGCCTAACCAGCGAACATAATTAAAATAAATGATTGACTTTCCCTTTAAGAAAGCATCTGGTTTTACTTGCAACAAGACGACTAAAGCTCTTAAAAAAGAAAACAGTGTATCGCTGTGGATCGGCTCCCCTTCCTCCAGAGAAACGTTTTTTTTTCTTTCTTTGAGCTCTAAATAGCGTAGCACGCTAATGTAAACATTGTACAACATGCAAAAAAAAAAAAAAGTGAGGGTTTACCAGTGCCGGTGGATAAAGTGACCATAGCAACCAGTTGTTAATGGCTTGATCTTGGCCCAGACATCTGTTGCTTGTGTTTCAAAAAAATAAAATTAAATAAACAGTCCTGCGAGCTTTCAGAACATTTGCCATTTTTCCAAGTCAAATGTTGTTCAGTTGTTTTTGTTTCTGCACGATGTAACCACAATAACACAAGGTTATTAGCTGTCAGCCGTGACACTAGCCTCAGAACACCTGCTCATGCACATGGATGTGCATAAATATGCATCCTTTATCAAAGGATCCTTTATCAAAGCATTCAGCATGCTGGCCATAGTCAGTTTACTTAGAGCACACGCAGGTGACAGACAGCTTCTAGCCAACTAACACAAAATGTTTCAAGAATGCAGGGGAACACACTCACACACACACTCACTCACACACACACACACACACACACACACACACACACACACACACACACACAGACATACACACACACACACACACACACACACACACACACACACACACTCACTCACTCACTCACACACACACACACACACACACACACACAAGACATACGTACACATGCTAGAGTACACACAGATGGGTACAAACATACAGTACATGCATGCCACATACTGTAATCACACACACGCACACATACATACATTATTGCATACACACCACACGCAACATAGATGCAGAAACACGCACACGCACACGCACACACACCACACAAGATAATACACATGCACTAGAGAGAACACACACACACACATACATATGCATGGCATACCATAATACACACACACACACACAACACATGCATGTACAACACACACACAACATAAGTACACACACACACACACACACACACACTTATTCCATGCCATGTTTTACTCATTACATGATGATGCATTCACTAGCCCCCCCCAAAGTAGTACGAACACCGTCATTTACGTACATGATTTAATCAAACTTAAGATTGAGATCTCGTACCTAAGATCTAAGTATCTTATACCTCTGGGATATTCGGTCACCATTTAGCACGACGTAGCGGTAGCTTTGGTGGGTTTTTGAGTAATGCTTCGGGACACAGTGAGTAATGTATTCTGCTAGTAAGCCGGGGGAGGTACGGGTTAGTCAAACTTAAGACTAAGATCTCGTACCTAAAATCTAAGTATCTTACACCTCTGGGATATTCGGTCACCATTTAGCACGACGTAGCGGTAGCTTTGGTGGGTTTTTGAGTAATGCTTCGGGACAGAGTGAGTGATGTATTCTGCTAGTAGGCCGGGGGGAGGTACGGGGCTAAATTAGCCGTGCGTCTGGAGAACCTCACACGCTGAAATGTCACAAGCTTGTCACCACGTTCACATTTCCTCTACAGGTTTCGACGCAGTGATGTCACTCCTGCGCAAAGGGCTAAATAAATTGAGCGCCGTTGAAAGACAGGGATATACACGTTGGGTAAACAAGGCCCGGGTGCTGGAGCGGGGCTTCATTTAGTCCCACTGTGATGAATGTGAGTGTACAAGTGGCGCACAAGGCCAATCAGACCTGTCTTTAATTCTTGCTGAGGTCACTGCTCTCTGCATCTGTGGCCTGTAAGACCTGAATACACAAACAGGACGGCTGTGACTAATGCGCGTCCGCATTTCTGCGCGATAAATTTCACTGTGCTTTTGAGCATAGCGGGTCGCTTGTTTCCTCCATGGTCTTCGATTCAACATCTGAATCTGAAAAATGTTTAACTCTACAGGCCAAGTTATTGTTCTAAAATGAAAAAAAGAAGCCCTTGATCGTCAGGCAGCCTACATTGCATACAAAGTCGCTGACAATCGCATCCAGGTAAATAGTTTGCGCAGACGTTCTATCTGCAACGGCTTTTGCATCGTCTAAGTGTGTGTAAGTGTGTGTGTGTGTGTGTGTGAGTGTGCGTGTAGATGTGTAGTCTGCGTACCTGCGTGCTTGTGTGTGTGTGCGCTTGTTTGTGTGCGTGTGTGCGCGCGTGTGGTTGTGTGCAAATGTGTATCCGTGTTGGTGTGTTAAGTGCATAATTTTGCGATGGCATTTCCCTGACTGTTGATTTGCAGGGTTTTTCAAGGACCTGGGAAACCACAGTTTTTCCATTTTGTATCCAGTGTCTCGCGGGGACTTTTCCCGGGATATTCCACTCTGCTCGCACTCGTTAAACCCACCTCTGTTCATATGGATGAGCATGACCCTCTTGACCCCTCATGACCCCTCATGACCCCTCACCTCCTGCAGGAGCTGTCATGTCCCACCGTGTTGGCAGATAGGACCCTGGTTAAAACCCACAGAGCTGTCCAGCTAACAGCCTGTTTGAACCTGGCCTGGTCAGCAGCACTCTTCTAAGTACAAAGAAAGGCAACTAAATTAGTTCCAGAATAAGAGATTTAAGCTCTTCGGACGCAGAAAAATTTTAATGAGGTTTTTAACATTTAAAAAAAATGAATGAAGTTAGTCTTGCACTAGCTACATAACCATAGTGGTACTTAGAAACTCCGTATTGGGCAGAGTTGTCACAAATCGTGTACTAATAAAGATAAAACACTCGATTTGTTGTTTCCGCTCATAATTGCAGGAGCAATGAATGTCTGAGTTGAGCAGAATCTTGGCGCCTTCACCATGGCAACTAGGGGGTCTGCCTGAAGGAGTTCATTAATTTGTTCATTCATTACTCAAATAAATTTAGGCTGGATCTGGACCAAGTTTCTTACAATGTTCTCGAATAAGTGCAGCTCGGAAGGCGAATATATACTGCTCTCATTCTCCTCCCATGCAATATTGATGCTGTAAAACATTATATCTGTCAGCGGAAGACAGTACTCTTGGAGACAGTCCACAAGCAACATGAATTAAGCAGAGACGCACACTTCACAAGACCTCACCCCTACAAGCCGGTCTCCATCTTGTGTTTTTGTTGAACTTTAATACACTCTGTTTCATGGTTTCATAGCACAAAAACATCACAAACGCACATAATTAATTTTCAAACGGCCTAAAACCAACCCCCCCCCACCCAGTGAACCCCCTGTATGTAATCTGCGCACTGGTGCGATCGCGTCACCGAGTCACACGGGGCTCCAGAGGAACTTGAACTGTGCTTACACCTGGGTCGAACAGTCAAAGGAACGAGATGTCACAGTGCCCCTAAAACCTTTATGGTGTAAGATCACAAAATAATTTTTTTTATTGGAACATTCTAATACTGATAATTCTAGAACACTGACCTAGAATTCTGTCAAAGAATCTACTCTTCAAAGGGTTAAAGGGTTAGCATTACTAAGTACAAAGTCAGGAGACAAGCTGCCCTTGTACCACTGAGACTGAAGGTGTGACTGGGGTAGACATTCCTGTTGGTTTAACCTTCCAATTATGTTAGCATCTGCTGCCATTTGTGCTATGATGTTGTTATGCGTCAATATAAAAAAAACATAACATTTACAAATATCATTTTTTTTACATGTATTACCAAATTATTTTGGATTTCTTAAAGGCATTTTCTAAAACAAATCACCAATTTGAAGGTATACAAAAACAAAAAATTGTTTTGGGGGCATATAGACCCTAACAAAGGGTCGAAAGGTCATGACAAGGCAAGTCTTACCTGCTGCACACACAAAAAAAAAACTAAAAAGCAAAAACACAAACATTAATTTATATGTGCGGTCATCTCATATTGCCGCCCGGTCATAATTATGCAAAACGATGCACAATGAATGTCTTGGCTTTTACCTGAAAGTCCCATGACAAACCTCAAAGAGGTCCCCGTACCTGCAGAACAATATGTTCTGTTCATGCTTCACGCCCACAGGAGACAAACGTGCCTTTGTCGGGGATGATTACTCCTCGGGTCGTAGGTATTGCCATGGAGAAAAACAAAGGATCTTTGGCCGGAAAGAAAAGACACATAGAACCAGTGTTGTTCCAGGAAACTAAAAAGGATGCTGTTTTCCATGAAGGTCAGATACATATAGTTGACACTAAGGTTATTATCATAAACTAAAACAAAGACAAAAACTAGGTGTGAAAAAAACATTATTTCAAAGTGCGTTTTTGAAAAAAAGAAAACTAAATGTAAACTATAATAAATATGGAAACCTATAATAAACGAAAAATACACATGAAATGTTTTCAGTTTTTGTCTTTTTGTTAATTTATGTGCCAGTTAATGAATAAATAATATTGGGGGGGAGAATTGTCCCCCTCTTTCTGTTGAACACTACTTCAACTTCATAGAATGGTGATGATATTCTATAGACTAACAAATCAGTCCGCTCTATCCACGGGTACTTCCTGCTCACGGGCGAAAGAGGAAATGCCAGCGTGCGTCGCCTTATTTCAGACTCCACTGCTGAGCTTTGAAACATGTCGAAGATATTGTGGAGAAAACGATTATGTGGATTATTGTGAGTATGGCTCTGTCTCAGACAAGAGCAACAGCATTGTGTTGGACCTTGATAACAATATATGCGGTGTGCTTATCAACGGGAAACATCCCACTAATTTAAAAGTAGCCTACACCTAACACTCACTCACACACACACACACACACACACATAGTGGATTGTTGTTCAGTGCTGTAATCATTATTCAATCATTCAAGGCTGCAAGCTAATTTGAGATAATTTCAAATAATTAGATGTATTGTTTTACAGATATGTACACAATACCTGTTCTCAATCTCTAAATAATTATCCCAAACAACTGGGTTACCCGCCCCAGAAAAAATTGCATAACTATAACTGTTACGATCCGCCCCTGCTCCCCTTCCCTTCCTTAGTGTTTTCCTCTGTTTACCTTGAACCTGAGTGTGTCATGTCGGCGTTCATTTACTAATGTGTTCTACATTGCCACAATCACCAACACCACACACATCGTAATGACACACACACACCTAATTGGCTTTCACCGCATTCCTCACGTGTTTTGCTAATTTTTCAAATCAGTTCACTGATCTCCACGCATTTTCCCGCAAGCTGCAGTTTATCAGCTCTGATGACACTAGCTATATTACTTGTGCTGTATCCTGTGTCCTTGTCAGAGTATGTTGTGTCTCTGTGTCGTTCTTCTTGTGCTGTGTGTTATCTGGCTTACTCTCTGGCTTATTCTCTCTCTGGATGCCCTCACTCTGGATCCAGTCCAGATGGGACCAGACGCTACCTCTACCTGATCCTGATGCCTGTCCTTGCCCACTTTCCCCTGGTTTCTGTTCTTGTTCTTGCTTCTTCTTGCGTTCCAGTTCCCGTGGCGAACTGTTCGTGAAGCTACTGAAAAAAAAAAAAAAAAAAAAAAATTATCCATTTTCAATGCCTTGCATCCTCTTTCCCTTCCGTCACTTATACACTGGCACAGACTAAACAAAAACTAAGCTTCTAAAAAAGAAGACTAAACCAAAACTAAACTGAAATTGAAAACTAAATAAAAAATAAAAACTATAAAAACCCTGGTTGACACCAAACAAGCAGCAAACACCTGTACTCACCCATTCCTGGTGAAGGACTGCATCTCTCTTAGGTAGACACCAATATCCAGTAATATCATTTAAAGCAGCATCTTCAGATGAGTGGGCATTGCTCTTTTTGCTAACCCGTTTATTTTCTTCAACTGATTTATCAAATCACATCAGTAATAATTTGGCTAGGAATACATAAAATATTGTTTTAACATATATACTTGAAAACACAGCATGGAGACCCATAGATAAGTCCTGCACGGCAAGTCGTTCATAAATGCAGCAGAAATTGCATGCAAATTCATCCAAGGCCCCATGCTTCTATAAACCAAGAAAACAAATCTCCCAAAGTAGGTGTATTTGTGACACTGGTATTTATCTGCAATTGTGCATTTCTTTTACAGTGTAAGTGGAAAGAAAATCACATCTGCGAGTGTAAAAACCTCATCCAGAGGTAAAATAACATTAAGATACATGTACACTATGACCATGAGAAACTGAAGATGGTGTAAAAAAAAATACAATATAAAAACACGGAATGTGGAGAGAGACTGAGGCCATTTCCCCAACACTGCATCATAATGCATAGGGGTCAAAGGTCAGATCTGAGTTTACTGGCCAATCAGAATCAAGCAGAGGCCATTTCTTCAGTTGAATTCAATGCCTGCAGTCCATGCAAGTCACACATGCAAGGTAAGCAACATAGCAGGAAAACTCTGGTTGAGGCATTGTTTACTTTTGTTTTCTGCAAATAAGGGTGCAAGTAATACACTTATTTGTTTTTAAAAAGTAGTTGTAGCCTGTTAGTTCAACTAAAGACTATGAGCAGCATTAAACAGCCTTAACCCTCAAATTATCTTTGGGGTAAATTTGACCCGATTCAGTGTTTGACGTCTCTTAAAAACCACTTATTTTTTTCATCTTGACACTATATGACTTTTCCCAATTTGTTGGGTTTAAATAGTAACCATGCAATAAACATAATGCGATGTTTTCAAAAGTCCTGTACCAACTTTGTTTACAATGGTGTTATGTGGGGTATTTCGTTGGTGAGCTGTAAAAATGTAAGAGCATTTTATTTTTTTAATTCAGATTTTTTTGTGGGTGATTCTAGTGGCACTTTTCCATACAGGTTTTAAATTTCACAAACTTTCACTTACCTCAGGCTCTAAAATGAGACATTTCACTCATTTTTTATATTTAGAGATAAAGGGCCAGTCAATTGGGAGACGCACAAAAGGTGAAACAGAAAGTGTGTTTTTCTAATACAATAGTTTTGTATCAGTTTAAAAGTTTGAGGTCAATTTGACCCAAAACATAAAAGGCGTCATAAAATGTCAAGATAATATGAGGGCTGAACACCGATGAGCACATCAGCAACGCTGGCTACACACGGCGGGAGATAGCCCGCTGAGAAGACACCGTACTTTCTTTACTTTGAAACCTGAGGCTCAGGCAAAAGTGTAAACGATGTGCTTCAAGAGATTTATCCAGTGAAACCTCAGCAGATTTACCAAAAGCAAAGACGGATGTGCCATAAACTTGACACATGAAAAGATGTAAATGGTTTTGCACAGTTTGGGAGTGGCTCACCCTCGAATGTGCTTTTGAATCGAGGCGCTTACGGTACCGCCATAGGGCCCAGATGTTCTGGAGAAAAAGGGAGGAATTATTCAGCTTTATGGAATAGATCTTCCCTGGATTCACTTCCACGTGGGATTTTTGACAGTGGACATATCGTAAGACGTGCTGTGCTTCCCATGTCAGTTGAGGACAGTTAACTTTATGAATAGGCATCTGTAAGGTGCAAATCAGGCAGGGTTTGTTTCAGGGTCTATTTATTATGTGGACACCGTCAACAGCTTGTTTAAGTTTTTTTTCTGAAGCTAGTCTAGTTACTTATGCTCAAGGGTAGACCAACCTAGAACCTTTGAGTTACAAGCCCATTTCCCCAAACATGATATTACACTGCCACCCCTGCTGGAAAAAAAATTCCAGTTTAAACCAGCCTAAACTGGTTTAAGTGGTGTTTTTGACACTTCTAGCTGGTTTTAGCTGGTCGACCATGCAGACATTCACCAGCTGAACAGCCTATAGTCAGCTAGGCCACCAGGTTACTCTACCAGCTTAACCAGCTTTGACCAGCCACAGACCGGAGGGGTGTACTACGAAGCAAGATTAAGGGTTAGCGACCTAATTTAAGTTTCATCCCTGGGTTTTCTGTACCACGAAGCTGACCAACTTTTAATCGAGGTATATGGCCATGGCAACTTTCTCTGCACGGCTAACCTGCTCTGGGGCATGCCCTGTTCAGGCTTGACCCGTATGAAAGCACTGGCCTTTGACCAATCAACTCCTTGGCTTTAGAAAATGACGTCTCCATTCCAAATAATCCTGTAAAGATATGTGCAGATACTGAGGGAATCTCTTTGCAGGGCGAGATTATTGAGTTCCACAAAATATGTTCTGAGTTCCGGAAAATGCTTGAGAGACTTTTTTTTACTAATAAATGTTGGTGTGATTGCTTCAGCTATATTTTAAACTTTAGGAGTTCTAGAATGTAGTAGTACAGTTAGAAATAAACTGTATGACAATACGGAGTAGGCATATACTTAAACCAGTTTAGAATCCCAGCTGGATTTACCGGAAATTCTCAGCAGGATTAGTACATAACTTAATGAGTTGATGATCAATACTGTATATGGTGCTGTATATGGTGCTGTATATGGTGGAGATGAACAAGAAGAGGGCACCAGTATATCAATGTCTAGCTAAAACTAAAAAAAGCCACATTTTTTTTAACAAAAAATCTCTTGTGTGTTTTTATGCTGACCCAGAGATCAGCCACACAGACTAAGTTCATTATGAAGCAATCAACATAATTCCGTTTTATGCATTGCAATGCAATCATTTGGCAGGCACTCTTGTCCACGGTGACACACAATAGTGGAGAGTGTTACTCTCAGGAATACAAAAATGTGGTACGTATTACCAAGAAGGCACAGATGTCCTTCAGATTTTTAATAAGTGTAATATTAACCTAACAAACAACAATTATTATTGTTGCCATTATGGGCCACCTTCTATTGCAATTTAGCAAATACTAACTATTTAATCAATAGAGAGCTGAGGCTACCAGCTGCACATTTTTTACATTATATATTGCTATATTTTTTTCTACTCGGCCAAAAAAATAAATTAAGCAAACATACACTAACTACTCACTGTCAGACAAAAAAAACGTAGTATTTTAATACATATTGAAAGGTCAAAACTTAATATAGATTCCCAGGTCACAGTTAAACTGTGTTTGGCACAATGAGTAAAACAGAAAACTTTCTTTAGAAGAAATAGAAGTTACACACCATTAAACTGTCTTCAGTGGAGCATTCAATAAACATAATGATTGTATTAAATATCAGTGCGTGTGCCAGAATCCTGGGAAACTCAAATAAATCACTCCAAAATTAATTTGTAAACAAGGTGTACTGTTTTCACAATGTAACAAGTTGTTTTTGGGGCAGGGTGAGCGGGGGAAGGTAGAAGCCAGTTTATGAATGGATCCTTCCTGTCCTGCAATCGTTCTGTGATTCCCCCTGAGGAGGCTGTTGACGGTTGTCCTGCCACTACTTGCCGCGGCAACCGCGGGAGAACAGAGGCGATGTGTCAGTTCCTCCTGCATCGCCCGCAAGAAAAAACATCGCCTTCTCATCGGGAGTGACTCATCATTCCGTCCAGAGTAATTATTTATCTTTGAAACGTGCGCTGCCGCACAGACCAGACATTTTTGTCTCTCCTTCCCTTCCTTCCTAATTTTGACCCCCCCCCCCCCCCCAAACAACCTTACTGGGTCCAGATCTCACTCCATAAACACGGGCTGAAAATGTTGGCACATCATAATGGCACATACAATATATCAAATGAAACATGCAAAAACAAGAGGAACTTATAAAAATGTATAAATAAAAACACTGAGAAATTAACTATTGTTTTGTGTGAGCGTAGAGTCACCCTTGTATGGTTAAACATAAACTGTCAGTGTCAACAGAAAAGCATAACGTTTCTATAATAAGGGGATTAAAATATGGAGTCATATGACCCATATCATCATGTCAAATGGCACGTGTAAAAAAAAGAAAAGTAAACAAAAAAAAATAAAAACATTAAGAATAAACTATTGTTTACCGTGAGAGTGACCCAGGAAAGGTGAAGCAAAATGTCAGTGTCAACAGAAATCATCATATCAAATGACAAAAACATCATATCAAATGACAAAAACATCATATCAAATGACAAATATCATCATATCAAATGACACAGGCAAAAACAAAAGAAGCATAACAAAATGTATCAGTAAAAACAATGAGAAATTAATTATTGTTTACTATGAATTTGGAAAAGGTCAAAGAAAGCAGAAAGTTTCAATACTGCAAACACGGAAAATAGATTTTTAGAAAGTCTGCCTTTCTCAAGCATTATAATGCATTATAATGCATACGTTCAAGGCCAGTTATAAACTAATAATAGGAATTCCAAGGAAGACCTATGAATAACCATAACAAATATATTTTCGGTAACACTTTATTTTGAGTGTCAAATGTTGACACTCAACTTGATATCAACTGAATGTTGAGATACAGCAAACAGTCAGTTTATACTTTGTTGAGTGTAAATAGAGTGTTTCTTGAAAAGAGTGTTGAGTGTCAATACAGTGTTTCTTGACACTCACTTGTTTGTGGAGTTTGTGGACAATCACCTGACATGCAACTGACTTTAAATTAACACTGAACTGATATTCAATTGATATCAAGTTGAGTGTCAACATGGGGCACTCAAAATAAAGTGTTACCGAAAAAACCTGCTGCATTGTGCAGATCTCAATGTCAACATTTTATGAGATAAGTGGGCCGTGGAATCGCACGCCGTTGCCGTCCATAAATGACAGGTCAAACTTTCATTGTGTTGAGGGGCTAAATGGTGCCTAGAGACAATACAGAAGTGCTCTGCTCCCCATCATGTTATGGTTCTTGTCAGGCTCACGTGAGGCCTTTTCCACTTCGCAGATATTTGCTTTCAAACAGAAATATGTTAGTGTTGGCAGCGTCGGGCCTTCTGTGTGCCATATATCAACGGACGCTTTACCGCTTTCAATGGTACCGCTTACGTTTAATGGTTTCAATTGCAATAATGACACCCAAAGAGGAACGATGCCATTTAGCAGTTTGTTCCGTCGAAATGCTTGCGTGTGCGTGTGTGTGTATGTATGTTTATGTATGTGTACGTGTGTGTGTGTCTGTGTCTGTGTGAGTAAACAAGGTCGTAGAGGGGTAGCCTAGCAACCATGTATTACGCAGTCGTTACTATATTTTGATGAAGGCAGGCCATGGAGTTTCTCCAAGCACAGAATCTGTTTGCTTTTCAGACCACATGCTTTTAAAAAAAATAATTTTAAAAAAAGCCAAAAAGGTCAACCACACAGGTCCCTCCTCTTTCATGTGTTGTTCTTTCATTCACACGATACAAAAATGAACTGAGGTATTGAAAGGGAAAAGTGAGAATTTTGAAAGGAAAACAAATCAAACAGCAATCAAAGACTTGTCTGTGATTTTTTTAGGGGATATTATTCATGTGTGCAAAGAACAGCCATCACACTGACAATTTATTGCCCCTGAGTCCACAGTGACATATTACACAAACTGTGTGAACTGCTCCAATATGGTGTTGCCTTCTTTATAACGTAGGGACAACAGACTACATTTCCATTCATTCCACAGGAAACCCCAAAAGACATTTACAACACAGCCACAGCGTAACGTCCGTTTTAGCGATCCAATCGTGTCACTTGGAAATACGGGACACTAAGGGTCATAAAACTTAACCAGATAAAACTGAAGACATTCCAGTCTGTCCAGTCCCCCATTTCCCTTCAACCCCCACTCTCCTTTTCTTTCTTCCTCCGTCGTGCAGCAGCACAACTGCACAAGAGGCAGCGCTCCATTTTGTCTTCCCCTTTCACTAGCTACACGGCTACAAAGGTGGATCTCCATTGCACCAGCAGCACCGCTGCACGCAAGGAACGAGTTCGCTTGCCTACGGCATCTAACCCTAGGACTGAATTAACGCAACTCCGACTGTTCCCGCCACGGACAAAGACGCAGGTGATAACCAGACCACGTCGGAGAAATTCCAACGAGGAAAAATTCCAAACGGGATAAGAAAGGCCCAAAGAGACACCCTGGCCACCCACCTCATGGACAAGCCAGCTGTAATCAACTCACCGAGGACTCAGTAAGACTGATCAAACATCCCAGGCATAGTTTAGGATTTTAGTCTGAATTGTTTATCAGTAATTTGATTGTATCTCCACTTTGTGCGATAATACCTGTATAAACCTGTTCCACTGGTTGACCTATCGTTTATGTGGTAGTACTCTAACTAACCAAAGCAGGCCTCATGGTTTGCTCACCTATCCTAACACTGACTAACGTTTGTGTGATATGATCTAATTTTAGCTTTAGCTGTAGATGGTAAACAGTATTTTCTGACCAAAGTGTGTGAACTTATAGTTATACTAATGTTAGATTTGAGATCAATAACCACCATTGTTCTGCGAGACACCAGTTTACTCCACACTCCTTTGTTCTCTGAGCACACGTGGCACGCACACACACACCCACACCTACACACGTGGCACGCACACACACACCCACACCTACACACGTATGCACACACATGTGCATACCCACACAAATACTCCAATACGCACACAACGCGATATGTCTATTTAGTAGAATGTGATATTCCTGTTTTTCCTTCTTTAATAAATCTATTTTTGTTAAACCTGGTGTCTGTTTTGATATCATATGAACACAAAGGCTGAGTCAACCTAATCATTAAAACGTAATACCTTCAACCCTTATGAGTTATTAGTTATTAGTGCTTTGATGGTAAATTGAAGTAGTAGTAATTATAATCCATAATAATCAAAATGACTAATTTAATTTTAACCTAATTTAAGAATAATACGGGTAAACCTCATTATTCCATAGTTATTGCCTATACTTCTGGCATCCCATGTAAGAGTTTATATACATGTATATACAGAGGCATATTTCTTACATTTATTGGCGCCCCGGCCGAGGATATTCCCTACATAATTGGTGCCGCGTGAAGACTCTGATGATTCCAAAATAATATTAGTAATCATCTTGCTCACTGCTACCAGATTCGTACGTATTCTCTACATTAGTTGGTGCCCAGGTGAAGACTGGTAAGACGGACATGTTTTATTTGTCTGTCACCACTATTGCTAAATGTATATGTAAACGGCTTGTATGAGTAATACTCCGCATGTAAGAATATATAAGCATATTACTTACAATAACTCCCCATAGAGCTCTTTGGATCGGTGTGAAAATATGCATTTCATTCTGCTAAATGGGCATATTGTGGAAAGTACCTTTGTATAGAGAAAATTATCGCCGGTTTGCCTTAGAAGTAAATGTGCTTTGGACCCAATGAGTTTATGTGATATTAGGGCGCAGGGCCCAGTTATGTGTCTTAATAGAATATGGCATTGTTTTGAATGCCTTTTTCATATGGGGGTGTTCTGCCAGCTTTTAGATGTTGTAATTATTTTTATGTTAGTTTTTGTAAAGGTCACAGAGAGGTCAAATGTAAAAAAGCAAAGTGGAAATTGAGAATTTTATCCTTTGAAATCTCTAATTAAATTTCCTGAGTTTTCACTGTGTATACAGTAAAACAAAACAAAAAAGAATAATTTAGCAGTTTGTATGTTAGGTGATTCAGTGATTCTATCCTGGCCAGAGAGCCCCTCCTGTTCAGTTTAGATAACATTAATAGCCTTGAATTAGTAGGCATGCTTTAGCACTGTCAGGTCAAAAGCACTGTTGGGTGTAACACTGCTTCTGTGGTAGGGTAACATTAAATGTATGTAATGTATGTACAACATGTATTACACAATTTAATTCTCAGGAATACCGAGGTAATTTCGATAATTTATACTTCTTGTCTGTCTATACTGAGATTATCTCAGTATAGAGACATAATGCCTTATAATGCATAATGTATTATCAATCTGGTATGTTACCCGTGCAGTGATTGACTATGCACACGGGAAAGCATAGGCCGGAATAAAGAATAAATGAGATGGCAAAGATATAAATAAAATTACTATCTAGACCAACGTAAAGCTTTGTATAGAGTGCTGTTGCTTATCCTTTTGTTCTATATCAGGATTTAAGGGCTGATTTATCAACTACAAAGTGGACTCTCCGGGGAATTTCACCTGTTAATTGGCATGTGCATGCATCCTTACAATAAGTCATCATGCAGTGTGCATGCATGCATCCTTTCAATAAGTCATCATGCAGTGTGCATGCATGCATCCTTTCAATAAGTCATCATGCAGTGTGCATGCATGCATCCTTACAATAAGTCATCATGCAGTGTGCATGCATGCATCCTTACAATAAGTCATCATGCAGTGTGCATGCATGCATCCTTACAATAAGTCATCATGCAGTGTGCATGCATGCATCCTTACAATAAGTCATCATGCAGTTGTGATGTGGCATTAGTAAAACGTGATAATATAAAAACTTTATTTTGTTGTTTGTTGGGTAAATATTTGATGCAATTTCCCAGTTTTAAAAGTAGCATTGGATTAATATATTGGAAGTAAAACTACTGAACATTGGGGGGGAAAAAAACGTTTCATGCAGACTTTTACAGGAGCATTTGAGGTAAAGTAGCTACCTCGCTGCTCGAGGGTAGGACAGCAGCGGAGGTTGAAAAGCCTCTAGCCTTCATCCTCCAGGATGTGGTAATTCAGTCGCTGCTGCCGTTTACAGCGCCGCATCGGAGCAGAGACCCTTGCCCTCTGCGTCTCCGGGAGGAGTGGTTTCTCAGTTATGCCCCCCCCCCCCCCCCCCACCCGAAGAGGAAATCAAACTACCGCTAAAAGTTCAGAGCAAAATACCCCCACCTCTCCGCCTTCACGAGCTGCAGATGTCTTGAGCGCCTGCACCGTCAGGGGGTGGGTATTTTTCCTCCACTGCCGCTCCGTCCGGCGCATTTCGTGTTTCAGTCTGGAAAATTCATTCCGGCATTCCGCTAAGGCAGTTCCTCTTCGTCACCTGAGGGGCACTCGCATGCCGGGAATTCTGGAATTCTGGGGAGTAATGATGTCTGAGCGTACCCGATGGACACCGGTGTCCGACGGCTGCTTTTTCTCAACGCTTTCCCACAATGAATACATGGAAAAGACTATACGTATATCGAAGTATATAGTAGAAGTGATGACAAAAAATATATATATATATACATAATATTTTTTTTTTGTTTGTTTGTTTGTTTGTACTGCTTTACAGAAGCCACATCAGCTGCATAGGGGAAATTAATGAAATATTGACGGAATATTTTTAACCAGTAATATTCCATGTTCTGTACACACTGATTTTGTGGGTGTGTTGATCTCGGGGGTCATTTTGTAAGAATCAACGTTGAAACCTTATTTCAGTGTTTTCCATAATTAATACGCTACCTGTAGACATGACATCACAACAGTGTCATCCCTAACCACACGCTAAGTCACCTAGACGCTCCTTCCTGAACTTCGCGAATGAAGACGGTTCCTTATAAAATAGGCAAAAAATAAAACGAGCAAAAGAAGAGTTCCACTTAAGCGAAGAACCCTAGAAATCACATCCAATCCGAGCGTTGCAAATCCAGACCTGCTTCCTGATTGGAGGCAATGATATCACCGTGGAAATGCATTCCTAGACACAGGCAGCCCCGTAACCTGCCAGACGGGTGTGTAGTGCTTTGTTAAAGACACTATTACAAACAACCATAGTAATCTTCAACAACAGAACATGACTGTGTGGGCGGGGGGGCAGGTACGGGGTGAGGTGAAACGCCGAGTTCTGAGTATGGGACGGGACCCACCCAGGGACCCCACCCCCACCTCGGCACAAACTAATGTATGAGACGGTGGTGGTGTTGCTGGCGGACGGGGTCCCTGCCCCGGACCCCCTGTGACACCAGACCAGACCAGACCAGACCAGGCTCTGCTGATGATCTATAACCTTTTAACAGACTACTGTGGGAACGGCAGCACGCTTCAGCAGGCTCCCTGAACCCCAGATTCCTGACAGGTGGCTGCCTCCTCGCTTAGCAACACTTGTTATGGGACCGTTTCAGGAGAGTTTATGAAATATCAGTGGGAGGGTACAGTTTCCTCCCAGGTAACCAGGGGGAACAAGCAGAGGGAATTTAACACATTATAATAGGGAGGCCAAGAGGCCATTCACATAGCTGGGGGGGATGGGGGGAGGCCAAATGAGAGAATCCAGAAGGACCACTGGACCAGTCTGCATTCACCCGCTTGTCTACTGCGCCACCATGTGGCTAAAAAGTAGATCTTAAAAATGTGTAAATGTAGAGAGGGAGAAACGTAGCAGCTGTCTGCTTATCACAGAGAGAAAAAAATTATGGAATAACAAATCGGTTATTCGTAATCAATCATAACTATTCAACAGTCAATCTGCTTTTTTACCCCCCATCTAGAAATATGCATGGGATCCTCACTAAACATCGTTTATTACCTATAGTACTTGAATTCCAGCGCTGGTTCAAATGTGCATGGTTAGATATTAAAAATACTTCTACACTTTTTTTCAATTCCTGTATTACTGTGAAACATTATATTTTGGCCATTTAGCATACAATCTCCTCCAGAGTGACTTACACATTTATATTTACAATCCATTTATACTGGCTGGATATTTATTGAAGCAACCCAGGTTAAATACCTCGTTCAAGTGTACAAAGGTAGCACCCCAGTTGGGTATTACACCTGCAACCTTTTACAAAGCCAGTTCCCTAACCATCACAGTCCCCTGCCACCCCGGCATCAAAAGCGAGGCAGTGACACTTTGCTATGTGTATGCCTGCACAGTGTTGGTAAAAGGTGAGAGATATTCTTCATACTTAATTCAGTAAAAATTGTCTTTATTGATACTCTCCATTAACTGCATCTTAAATAGCAAAAGACATAACGTATTTGGTATTCCTTCAAACATAACAAACAAACTTAGCATAACCAGTCATGGCTTGTTAAATCGCACGCAAGGATAATGACAGCTTTGACAAAGATGTACTGTATACATGTTACTACAACAGCTTTAAATACTTTTTTTAGTTTAAAAAAAAAACATTTTATGAGTTAATAAAAAGTGTCCTTCTATAGCCAGGCATTCAACTTTTCCCATTGAGTTGGTAGTGTTTATGAGACCTCAATATCTGGTCTGCGTAGGCCACTCACTGAAGGATTTCCAAAAAAAAGGAAGTGGAACGTCGATGTCCATCTTTTTGTTGCTCACTCTCACATAAGGTTGAGCTCCCTTGGAGGCCTGCTGAAGCCAGTCGATGAGCTCACTATTGATTCTGTTTGTGTAGTCGTTAACCTCTTCAATCCAGAGCTGCAGATCAGTGTTTACTCGTTCAAGGGTCATCTGATTGTAGACCTCCTGGATTTTCATTTTGGCACGGTCTTTGTACTCCACAGTGGACCGTTTGGCGTCCTCAATCCGCACAATGATGGGGTGCAACGGTTTGCGGAGCCCGGCGTAGATGTCGTTGATATGGGCCGAGAGCTCATCAAGGTCCTGCAGCTTCAGAGAGCCAATAAGCTCTTCGGCCTTCTGGATGAGAGACTGTAGGAAGTCGCTCACTTTCTGGAGAATTTGCTCGAGCCGGACGTTCTTTGCATTCCGTACCCAGTCCACAATCCGGTTCTGGACATCCCTCATAGCGGATTTCACCCAGTCCAAGATTCTGCTTCCGCTGACTTCCAGGTCCAAGCCGGGAACCGTGAACTCAATCTGTCTAATGTAATCAAGCAGAGCTTCTGGGTATGACTCAAGGATGTCGGCAATCTTCTGGACAGCCTGGTCAATTGCCATAGCGATGGAACTGCTGGCCCTCTGGTACAGCTCCTGTCCGGTGAGCTTGTGCTGGAAGCCGGGCAGATGGAACTTGGTTTGGCTCAGGAACTTGATGGCAGCCTCCAGCATGACTTTAATGTTCTTCTGGTACTGCCGAAGCATGCTCCTAGCGTCGTCGGCTAGCCTGCCGACCACCATCTTCAGGTCAACAAGAAGGTCGTTGGTGGCCCTCTTGTACATCGCCTTGCCCTGGTCCCTGATGTTCTCCAGGCTGGCTTTCAGTGTGTCCAGGCTCCTGGGGATCTCGTGGTACGCCCTCTCGATAGTGTTGGAGAGGGTGTTTTTCAACTTCAATGAGGCTCGGTTTAGGTCCATACCAAACTGAGCATTGTGGTGTTTGTTAGCAAACTTGAGGAGTGCGCTGGTAATGGCAGGAACCCTCTCCTTCAGCTCCATGAACATGTCCCACTGAGCCTGGGTGTTCCAGCCAGCTTGGAGGGCCAGCTTTTCTGAGTTTCTCAGCGTTGCCTTGAAGCTCAGGATCTCCACATCTTTATCGGGAGCCGACTGCACAAAAGAAAAGCAATCAAAAAGGTGTTTGTCAATCTTGAACTTGAACAGATAGGATGACATCAAATTTCAATTACAGTTATTTACAAAGGCTTGAGCAGAATCTTACCGCGTAACGGGCAAACAGTTTGGCATACACTTGTGAAGGGGTCCTCCTCTGTAGAAGCAGTCCAACAAATCCAGAGGACGGAGAAGAGACGGATGCACTGAGGCCATCTTTGCGCGAAGTGTAGCGGAAGTTCACATCAATGAAAGTTGGGCTGATGATGTCAACACTCAAAGTGTGGCGAGAGCTGTAGAAAGAAAGGAACGGCAGTCCATTTAGGTTTTTATTTAAATAATCCACAGGAAAATGTTCAGTGTTAATTCAATGCTAACATAGATTGCATGATTTGCAAAGAGAGAAAATGGCACACTTCCAGATTAAAACGCACTTTCTCCTAGTTGAATAAACTGAACATTTTGTTTGTACAGTGGTGTTTGAATAAATAGCAGTGCGTTAAAAAAAGTGAATAAAGTGCAAATATTTTTTAATAGCTTTTAGTTCCATATTTCAAATGTAGTCCAAATCAAAGCATTAACAAATTTTTATCAAGTCTGCGTTATTCTTTTACAGGAAGCAAAGAAAAGGAATATTAATCTGTTCAAAAAAATAGCAGTGTCGACATTTTTATCTTCTAACTCAAACACTTCCTGTATAAACTGAAGAAATTTTTCAAGATTTAACTTCACTTTACATTACTGAACTAATATTTAGTTGCATAACCATTGTTTTTGATGCTGCGCATCTGCGTTGCATCAAGTCAACCAACTTCTGGCACCTAGAAACAGGTATTTCAGCCCAGTATGAATGAACTACATTCCACAGTTCTTTGAATTTTTGGGTTTTACTTCAGAAACTGCATTTTTAATGTCACCCCACAAGTTTTCAATGGGGTTGAGGTCGGGGGATTGAGCTGGCCACTGCATTACCTCAATCCTTTTTGTCTAGAACCAAGATGTTGCTCGCTTACTCGTATGTTTGGGGTCGTTGTCTTGTTGAAACACCCATTTCAGGGGCATTTCCTCTTCAGCATACGGCAACATAATCTCTTCAAGTATTTTGATGTATTCAAACTGATCCATGATCCCTGGAATACGATAAATAGGCCCAACACCGTAGTGTCCCCATACCATAATTTTTGCACCACCATGCTTCACTGTCTTCACAGTGTACTGTGGCTTGAATTCAACGACCACTTGACCCGAAAAAAACCATTTTACTCTCATCAGACCACAGAATGTTACACCATTTCTCTTGGGGCCAATCGATGTGTTCCTTGACAAATTTGAACCGATTCTGCACATGCCGTTTTTTCCACAATGGTGCTTTACTGCGGCTTCTTGCTGATAGTTTAGCTTCGATCAAACGTCTTCTGACTGTAACAGCACTTACAGGTAATTTTAGATCATCTTTGATCTTTCTGGAGGTGATGATTGGCTGAATTTTTTTTCTGTTTTAACAGTAGTTGCTCGTTTTCTTCCGCGTGTTTCGGGTTTTTGTTGCCATTTTAAAGCATTTGAGATCTTTTTAGCTGAGCATCCTATAATTTGCTGCACTTCTTTATACGTTTTCCCCTCTCCAATCAACTTTTTGAATCAAATTACGTTGTTCCTCCGAACAATGTTTGGAACGGCCCATTTTACTTTCTTAGCAATTCAGAAGGAAATATATTTTATGACAATGTGTGAAACATTTGCTTCCCTTCTTCCTTAATAAAGGACAATTAATGACATCTGTTTTTTCACAGAATTAATTAATTCTCTAATTCAACTCCACACTGGTATTATTTTGAACACGCCCCTTTCAATGAACGAGTCAATTACTCAGAACAAGCACCTTGCATGTCATGACAGTTGGGTCTGTTGTTTTTCTATTACACTACTACATCTACAAGTAAATTATTTGCCATGCAGAAATATCACTACTACGAATAACAGTGGTTCATCAGGTTACTGATGTTGTACTGCTATTTTTTTAACACAACTATGTATATACTTTTTTCTAAATCTGGAGTTTGCACTGTATATTTAAGGTACAGCTTAATTATTTGAGCCAGCTGAAATCAGACATGTTTTTTATAAAGCCAAAAAAGTTTCAGCATTACAAAGAAGAGACTGCTCTGATGAGCGGTTGTGAAAAGTTTTACGTTTCTAATTTGTATATTTACCTGTCATCTGAAGAGGCTTGTCGCTTCGATCTGCATTTAAAGATGCAGAAGTCAAAAATAAGTACATGTAGATATGCGTATTGGACAATACATTTAACAAAGTTTTAATACAAATATACAGCAAAAATATTTAATTGACGCGACAAAAATCAATCGTACAAATATCTGCACGGTATTCAAAATATTTTACCTCGGATTGTGTGTGAAGACATGTTGCCAGTCCACTCTCAGGTCACTGTGAGTGAACAATGAATTGCCCATAAGGCTCAGAGTTCCATCCTCAAAGCCAGTTGTGGCAGAGGCTGAGTGCATTAAAAAGAAAGGGGGAGAGAAAAGACTATGAAGATGGGCAATGTAAGTTTTGCATTGAAAGCATATTGTATTTGTCCCTTTGGTATACGTTTCACAAATCAAGACCCAGTGAAACAAATCAAATATATGCTGGCAGGTTTAGGCCAAGCTTACCTTCCAAAGAATATTCCAGTAGTTTTATAGTTGAGCTGCAGGAGGACTTGAGGGAAGAGACTAATTTGGAGTCTTTGTTCTCAAGCTTTGCATCCCATGTGTTGCTGTAAATGGGAGATTGGACCTTCACGGTGGTAGACAGGGAACCAAAGTATGGGATGAACAGACCAGTAGGCAGGTAGAGTGACACCGCCGGAACCTCAATCTTCTGCTCAGGAATGGTGATGGTCGGCATCTCAAAGTTAGAGATGTGACTCGCAATATCATCCAAGTGGAAGGTGTGCTCCCCAACAGTGAAAGATTTCGGAAGGCTGAAGGAGGAGATGGTGAGTTCATGCTTTGGCACCTTCAACAATAGGGAGGGCCTTTTGTTGGCAAGGTACTCTGTGTCAATGTCGATTCTTGGAACTTCTATTGTGGGAAGACCAGGCAGATTGACATTAAATCCGGGTATGGTGATGACACTGGGGACTTCGAGGTGCTTGAGGTCGAGGGTGTAAGACGGCACTTGCAGTCTTGTGAAAGGAAGTTCAAATGACGGAATGGTAATGGCAGGAGGCACAGACACTTCATCTGGAAATTCGATGTTTTCAAACCGCATGTCGATCTCCCGGATACTCAGAGGGATATCTTTTATCCAAGTGGGCACTGTCAAAGTCATTTCTGGAACGCTGAAAATGACCCCATTCTTAAATATTTCGGTGGGCAAATCAAAGTGCAGTCCTTCCTTATTCTTTGTGTACACCACAATGGTGGACAGAGTTAGTGGCTGCAGCTGATCTTCAGCAGTTACCTCATCAAACTTCAGCACATCCCAAATAGTCTTCTGGTAGACGGGCAGCTTGATAGTTTTGAGGAATGCGACATTACCTTCCACAGTTCCTGTCAATTCCATGCGCACCTCAGCCTCATCATTGGACAGCATCAGGTTACAAGTGTGTTTAGCAGATATCACCTGCTCCTTTCCAGTCCAGGTGAACTTTTGCTTGTCAGCTGTGATTTCAAGGTCAATTGTCTGATCCATGCCTGCATTGCCAATGCTGCTTAACTGGGACACAGCAACCTCCACCTTAGTTGTCAGTGTAGTCAGGGGAATAAATTCAAGAGTTGCCTCAGCACTGTGACTTCCCTTAGTGTCAAAAGATCCCATGTTGGCTAAATTGTTGCTGGTGTACGTCAGCGCCATGTAAACACGGCGTAGAGATGCCTCCATAGCCAGGTTTGTGTTCATGTCCACATCCCAGATGTTAACCTTCTTGTAGTCAAGTTTGGAGTTTGCGTCTGTCTTTACAGTGGAGCGCAAGCCATTAGCGTTCAGATAGACATTAGCCTCATTGTCTAGGGCTCCAGCAAAATTAACATATGCCTTCACTGTTCCCTCAATCTTTCCCTTGGTAGATGTTTCAAGAGAAATGTAGGAAGACAGTCCCTCCAGAGCCAAATTATGGTCAATGTTTCCCTCGCTAGAGGTTTGAATATGGGGCAGGTGTAAGTTGTACCTCAGCTTCATCTTGGATACCACATTTGGCTTAGTATTAGTGTTCCCAAGGAGCTCTTGATTGAAGTCCAGGTGAAGGATGGGTAGCTTGAGCTTGGCCGTGGTTGCCACAGAGGCCTCTATGCTTGTTCTTGCAAGACTGATTGTACTATCATGGCTACCCTCAATGATCTTGTGATCAAGGGAAAGGGCCGTAGCCAACTTCAATCCTCTCTTCTTAGTAAGGCTTGTGGTGGCATCAAGTTTACCTTTAAGAATGTCAAACTCAGAGGTTGAGGAGGCTGCAAACCTGGCCACAATATCAGATTGGTTGAATAGGCCAGCGTTGATGTTTAGAGTGATCACGGAGCACTTGAGTGAAAAATCATAGGTTATGTTTCCCATGGCAGGGATCATGATAGTGTTCTGCGTTGTGGGTAGGGTGAATGTGGGTAGGGTCAGATCACGGAGAGTTTCAGGAACATGCAGGACTGGCAGTGTCATTGCAGGCAGCACAAGGGTGTATGATGGAACGGAAAACCCCATCATTGGCACTCTGAAGCTGGGTGTACTGACCTCTTTAGGGATGAGGAAGCTAAAGGCAGGCAATTCTGCAGTGAAAGGAGAGACCTCAATATTCAAGATGGGGACGGTGTAACCAGGGACGGTGAAGATCCTTGGGGGTTGATTGGTAGTGTCAATCCTGAATTTTTCAAATTGCATCTTAGCCTGGTTGTAAGATTCTGTGAGCAGAGCAAAGGCCTTGTCTCTTCCCAACTCAAAGTTTGCACTCAGTACCTTGGCATTCTCATTTATGGTACTGTAAATAGGCTCTAGGTCAAGGTTTATGGTATGCGAGTCAGGGTTCTTCTGATACACAAGCTTTAAATCTATGTCAAATGATTGTCTTGTGGTGCTCAGGAGGTTATTTAAGCCAGTGTCTTCCCACAGAGAAAAATCTCTGACAGATGGGGTCATCAGATCAGTGTAAGGCACATCCATCTGAGGTATAGTGAGGGGGACAGTCAAAAAGTCAAGATTTGCCTCACCGTTCATCATTGCATAGATTCCAATGTTTTTCTCATTGTTGTCCACTTTAAAGTTGTGGAAGTACTTGTACTGATTGAATCTAGCCAGGACCACCCAGTTTGCACGCTGTACACCAGAATTGAGAGTTACTCCAAAGTCATTCTGTTGATCAATTTTTCCAGTCAGTTTCAAGGGGAAGATGACTCTTAAGTTTTCTTTGTTTTTGCAGTCGAGCACAATCTCAAACGGATGTGCCAAGAAGTTAATTGAGTTGGACAGGGCACCACTGACTCTGCCAACAAATTCAGTGTCGTGAGAAGCAGTTAGTTCCATTTTAAGGTCCTCAAAACTGCCCTTTCCGCTCAAATCCATAACACTTTTTTTAATGAAAGGAGTTTCTGCCTCAGCATGCGCTTCAAAGGTGATGAAGCTGAAGACGACGGATTGAGCTTTCATGTTGTGCTTAATTTTCACAGTTTTACCATTTGCCTCTCCTGAAAAAGTGAGCAGAGCTGTATTGAAATTTATGGCGAACTCAAGGTCGCTTTTATAGGTTCCGTCATCCGAGTAGTCCTGGATTGACCACTTCCCACTTCCTATTGTTCCAACAGTCATAGAGATGGTACCTGATTCCAGACGTGAGACTGCTTTCTGGGTTGCAGTGGCCTGGCAGGAAAGATCAATAGATGGAATGTTCAGGTCGTGGTTGTAAGTGGTTTCCATAGTCGCAGAGATCCCACTTTTCAAGTCTATTTGCACACTGTTGACAATGTCCGCATTGTAGATGTAAGTGGTGGCCTTAGCGATTGTCTTAGCTGTCACCTGTGCTGATGGGCCACTGAGTGTCACTGTTCCTTGATGGTCAATTAAAAATGCCATGTGATTGAATTTTAAAGTCTCACTGAGGATCAAGCTTTTCATTTTTGGTGCTGCAAGACGGGAAGAAGCTTCCAAAGTGTATTCAAGGAACGATAAGGTCGACTTTGCCTCAGAAGTGAGAGATGCTATGAACTGTGGGGTCCTGGGACTGCTTGTCGAGTTTTGCAGCATCGCTGTCGTCAAGAGGGTATAGTGGGGAGAATTAATCCTGAACTCACCGTAGAGCTTTCCAAAAGCAGGGACCATAAATTCACTGGGGATCTCTGGCAGTTTGAGCTCAGGAAGTGGAAGCATTGTCATTTCAAAATTTTCCAGATTGAGCTTTGGAATGTTGATTTCTGGGAACTTAATCTCTTTTAGAGTGATCCCTGAAAATGTCAGGTCTGGGAGATCGGACATGTACAGCACTCTCAGGTCTCCAAAGATGTCATTCGGGTCAAGCATGGGCATTTCAAAGTCTTTGATACTTTCAATAAATGCAATGATTTTCTGTTTGAGCTCTTCGAGGTCAATCGTGATGGACGGGACAGTGAATTTGCTCAGAATGGTGAATTCTGGGACAGTAACCTGTGGTGGGATTGTAATCTCATGAAAGCTATTCATCTGGATGAGAAAGCTTGGAACAACAAGATCTGTGAATGGAACAGTGAATGAAGGAATTGTAAACTCTGCCGTCTTCAGTGCATTAAGAACACCTTCAACAACTTCCCCAATTTCTTTCAGGATTTCCTGGTCTCCAAGTAAATGTTCAATTTCCAAAATCAAGTTATTTATCTGAGATGTAATGTAACTGATCATGTTCATGTAGGAATCTCTTGCCCGCTCCAGATAAAGGCTAATTTCATTTTTGATGTCCATATCACTGATTCTTTGTCTCATATCCTCAAGATTTTCCTGCAGTTTTGTTTTAATGTCATTTAAGGCAGTCGTGTCAATTACATCCTTGATTATTTTGAATATCTCTGCAACCTTGGTATTTTTAAGTTGTTCCAAGTAGTTAGTAATGGTTGCCTGGATACGTCTAAGAAACTCTCTTGAGGCCTCAATCTTTTGAGGGATCTCATGTGCCTCAATCTGCTCATTCACATACTGGATAATTTCGCCAATTTTCTGGTTTGCCTCATCAACAAATGCACCATAATCAAATTCCCTGATTTTCTGTACAGTCTTGGCAATATACCCATTCAGCTCATCCAACATTTCTTTGTAGTCGATAGCTTTCAGGCGATTAATAGCATCCTCCAGCATTTGCATGAATTTGTCTGACAGAGATTGAAAGTCAATGGATTTCACAATATTGACCACAGACTGCACTGTTTCTTGGAGTTTGTACTGTTTAATGAGCTCTGAAGCCTGGTCCATAACTGCCTCAATTTTCTTGTCCATGTCATACTTGATAATCAGTTCTCTCAGTTTGGAAATGACCACATTTAATTTGTCAGCAACTTCATATTCCTCTATCCAGTTAAGTATTACATCCTTTATTGAGTCAATTACTCTAGCTATTTCATCAGTGGGAATTGTAGCTAGCTTTTCCAGGTGCTCAACCACATTAATAGATGTGATGTACTCTTTCAGATCTTGAATGAACATAAAGATGTCAAAACTCTCTATGACTTGTTTCAGTTCTCTTATTTTCTCCTGGAGCTTTGCTCGGATTTCAAATTTAGTATCAAGTTCCTGCAACCAGGCCATGCTGTTGTCTGTCAATTTCTGCAAATCAACCTGTGTGATGATGTCTTCAATAGCATTGATAGCCTTGACAATAGTCTTAGTGATTTCATACCTTTCATTAAAGTTCTGCAACTCATGCCCAATCCTGTTGAGGACATCTGTGATGGCATCTGACCAGGCTCCACTTTCAATCTTATCCTTGATTAAAACTGCAAGGTCTCTGATTTTGGCAAACAGGCCATTCAATGCTTCTTCAAAGGCAGTCTTCATGTTTTCCACAGAGATCTCCAAGTCATCCAGAGTAACTGCATAATCCTGTGTGAAGGCGATCAGCTTTTCTTTAGCCTCTTTGAACTTGTCCTCCAAATTTACATTCTTCATGTACTCACTGACTTGCCTTGGTAGTTTGTCCAAACTGACTCTGAATTCTCCAACAAGCTGGTTTATGTCAGCACTGTTGATGTACTCCTGCACAGACTCAAGAATGGTCAAAATTTTGGCTTTCACTTTTTCAAAAAGGGCAGGAAAGCTCTCAATGAATGGCAGCTCGATGATAAGAAAGTCACCATTTTTATCATACTTAAGAAATCCAGAAAAGCTAAAATCTTGGTTCGGGTCTGAAACATGACGAGCCACCCTGGCAGCTTTGTTCAGGACGTCCATGAGAAACGTTCCAGAAAACTCCAGTCCAATCCTCTCTGGTTGGTTGAAAGCAATGGCTTCCTGGTTGTAAACATGATTGTTTAGCTTGGACTTCAATGTCCACTTTGTGGACTGCTCTTGAGGAGACAGCAGACCTTCAATCTTGTTATCAATGTGGTTCTCAGAAGATGCGCCGTTGTCCAGCTTGTGAGTGGTTGAGGCTCTGCAGTTGTGGGAGTAAGCAACAGCTAAAGGCTGTGCCTTCAGGAGGAACTTGCTGTACAGCTGGCCAGTGAGCTTACCATACAGATCCAGCTCACCATCACTGTTCAAGACGGCATCAACGCTGAGGCTGAACGGCATGGCAAGGGTACGAATGGAGCCGTCAAGGCGGAATGATTTGGAGTTGAATCGAGCCTCGCTGCCGTATTTGGAGGAAAGTCCAGCAAATTCAAAGTCAGAGTTGTGGCTCATCTGGGCTCCCAGAAGTTTTCCAGATGTGCTACACTTCACACTGCCAGCTAGGTCAGCATAGCTTATTTCGTATGCGTGTCTGAGTTCCTTCTCTTCTCCATACGCCCCCCGCAGGCTTCCCTTCAAGTGCAGCTTGGAAGGCTCAAGTTTGAGCAGCCCTTCATTGTTAAATTCAACATCCAGAAGTCTGAGATCATTGCTGGCACTAACAGTGGCAGTGAAAGGTATCATGTCGACCTTGATGTCGTGCTTGTAGGACGTGTGGTCACAGATATAGTTGTCTGTCTTGGATTGGAAGGCCAGGGTCCAGAGAGTGACTGTTAGAGTATGAGTATGCTCAGACCTCATATTCTGCACTGAGCCCATGAGATTGTTGGAGAAGGTCAGGCCTTGCTTATTAGCCTTCAGGTTTGTCGTGCCCCTGGAGCTCATGTCAAAGAGGTTCCCTTTGTACACGCCGTTCAGGTAGGCTTCCTCATGCCCAATCTTCGCATCTACCTTTAGTTCTGCACTGTTCTCCAGTAAGGTCCCCTTGGAGGTGAGGGAGAGGTCTGCTCCAGTAAAATCGATGCTGCCACCAAAGACATTCTCGAAGGTCAGAGGGCTGCACTGCAGGGTGGTGGTTCCGCTGGTGGCCACACCGTCCCTGTTGACTTTCAGGGTGGCCTTGTGGGAACCGTAGCCAGCCTCAAGCCTGACAGATCCGTCCGAGTTGATCTCTAGACCGACCGCGTCCAGGGTGCCAGAGAGGATGTGGGTGCCACGGTTCTCTCCGATCTCCGCATCAGACTGCACCCTGAAAGTGGCCGATTCACCGGAGATGGCAAGCTCAAATTTGTTCCGGAAGATCTTTCCGAGGGTGTTGCACTTCAGGGAGAGCTTGGCGTCTTTGAACGTGAGCTCCGCCACTTGTTGCAGGGCATCATCGTTCAGGTTAGTGTTGGAAACGACGGAAAGTTCGCCATCACTGTAGACTCCGTTGATCCTATTCTGTGCCTTTAGGAGTGAGGAGTCCACCTTCAGAGTCGATTCGCATTTTGATGGCTCGTTTGTGTTAATAGATTCTGAAAAGGTGTAGCTAAAATTGGAGTACAGGGAGCGTGCCTTGAAGGCCCCATCCAAGTTGAATTCTCCTGTGCTCTGCTCAGATTTGGCGCTCGACTGGGCTGAGGCCTGCAGGGACATTTTCAGGCCCACAGGGCTGGAAAGCTCAAATTTTGCATTACTTCTTGCCGACAAGTGGTCTGCCCAGCTTGCTGTTTCCATGATGCTGAAGCTGGCATCAATGAGACTGTGGCTGAGTGACCCATTCACATGATACTTCATTGTATCATCTGTGCCGACGATCATTCCAGCCCCTGTGTGGATAAATTAAGAGAGACAGAAGTGTTACATTGAGGCCTTGTTGACACTTCTGTAGCTGTATATACAAAGCATTTATCTTCAGAAAAAAAATATTTTTATGCCAATTATTATGCTTATTATTCAGTAATCCAATTCAATTAATTACACACTTTTTCTATCACTTTTTATCAATAATTTGTCTCTCAAATTTGGCTTGGATTTTATTATTAATATGTATTTTCAGAGTTTAAGACAAAATTTTGGCACCTTCAACTTTGTAAGACAAGATCTTGATGGGTGACTCGGCCATAACTTTGTATTTGCCGATTAAACTTAGGACGTCCACAGTGTCGTTTCCACCTGCGATGGAGCCCTCCCATTTGTAGAAGTTACTGTTCACCTTGGCAGACGCCTCGGCTACTCCCATCAAGGGCAGTTGGAACTCTAACTCATTAGGGATGGTAAAGCGGGGGACTCTGTAGGTGCTGCTGGGAACTTCCCACCCAATCTCAGGAAGATTGATATCAGGAATGGTTATTTCCGTTGGGATGTTCAGGTCTTCTGAGGTTTTTCCGCCCAGGAGCAAGGGGATGGTAATGGGGAGCTTGTGCTTATTGAACTGATATCGGAATAAGGCATCGCTATTGGACAAAGGAAGAAACAAAATAAGTTAACGTTAATGAATAATCATGTATTTAACAGTTAAAAAGTATATTCAGCAACAAAAAAAAAGAAAAGCAAAATGCACTATAAAATAACAATGTGATGGACTTTCATTACAACACAATATTTTATTGCTATTAAATAAATGATATAAATGATTCTTAATTAAATGGCTGCACTAATGACGCATGCAGCTCTCATGTAAATGATAAATCACTCACTATTCCAGGAATAGTCGTTCAGGCAGGGAAGGCAGGGTGAGTTCGGGGATGCTTCTCTTACTACGGACGTTCTCCCCCGAAACTTTGTCCAGCCAAATATTGACTGCCTACAGAAACGTAATTTACAAAGGAATCAGAGTGGAATTGTGTTTTAGAGGGAACACAGAAAGAGTCCTCAAACACATGCTAAGTAAGTCTTAAGAAAACCTAAAATTAATTATTCAAATGTATACCTTCGATTCGATTCAATATTATAAATGTACAGTAGACTATATATTATGATTGTACATTATTCCACAATTGTCATACAGAATTCCATAATTATACAATTTGTCAAGAAAAACATTCTCCACAAGGCCACCAGAATCATTGCAGAAGTGGGTGGTCCAAATACATTTTGACAGTAATGGTGTCGATTTGGGGTGGGGTGGGTGAAGCGACACAATTAATTCAGAAACATAACATTGTCTTCATAACATTAAATCTACAGTTTTCAGTCCCCCCCCCCCCCCCTTTACAATTCCCCTGCCACTTTGTCATTATCTATTCAGTTTTCCACCTTTAACCCAGTAAACATTATATTACCCCCCTCACCCGACCGAGAGGGGGTAACATTTCCGCCCACCACGACACGCTAGTTCTGTGTTCTAACAACTGTCTAAAATAAAATTCTCCCACTACACATTTACGCTCTTACCTCAATGGCTTTGGACACAATGTGACGCACTTTCATGTCAGTCTTGGCCACCCTTTGGTCCAGGATTTCATCAATGACGCTCTGTAACCGTCTCTGGTAGCCCTCGGTTTCAGGGAAGAGTTTGAGAACCTCTGAGCTCAGGTCAGACTTCACTTCCACTTCTACCCTGTTCTCGTCTGCAAAGGACGACCATATTTGTTTGTTTGTTATTTAACTCCATTTGGTGGAAATGTCAGGAAAGAAATTAATTAGGACATTCAGCCAGGGACGTACCGTATCTGAGGATAACTTTCTGCACAGAGGAAGTCTCGGGGACATTGACGGATGTCTCCAGCTGCAGGGTCACGCCATTGGCGTACTTCAGCGTGGCGGTGGTGGCTGCGTCGACATTCAGAGAGGGTACGGTCAGCTGGATCTGCAACATACCTTCTTTCATTGCTTCCATTCTAGAGAAAAGAAGGAGGAGGGAGAAGACATGTTCACCATGGTCACACAAGAGACTGAATTAACCCTTTTGAAGACTAGGTTTTTATTTTTATTTTATTTTATTTTTGTTGTTGTTCTAGAACACCATTGCTGTCACTTACCAGTAGTGAGTGTTACATCAGCTTTTGAATGTTTCATTAGGAATATTCTAATCACATATTTGTGATCTTACACCTTAAAGGGTTAAGGATGAAAGGGATTGAGGAAGCCAATGGGAAATGTGGTAACTGTCCAAGTAAATAAACATATAAATGATAAAACATTGTCTATGTGTAATGTGTTGCTTTTTAAGTAAAAAACAAAAAACAATCACAATGAAACATTTCAGCTTTAATGTCAGTTTAGACTGACATAGCTACACTGCACTACAATACACATACATACATGGACATGCATTAAAAAGGTATCGAATGCTTTTTAGATAAAAAAATCAATAAAAAAACAAGCATATACAATAAATGCTAAAGTTTTGTTGGCAATTTTAAGATGGGAATTTAAAAAAATGTGAAATAAAAAATATGAAGAATTGCGAGCAGCCTGTTAACGGACAAGCCTTCGTTTACCTGGCCCGGCCAACCAGAGACAGCTGAGGAACATTCTTGTTGGTGACGTCGAAGTTGAGGGCGCGCAACCTCTTCCCCTTCATGTTGCTGTCGGTGGCAGACAGCTTGATCCCGACCTCCACGTCGTGGTCGGGAATCTGGACGTCGGCAGAGAAGGCGCTCTTATTCCTGTTGTACTTCAGCGTGGCCGTGGCCGTGGACTCTGCCGCATTCGAGACCCCTGAGACCCGACAGAAAAAATAAAAACTTTTAGTTGCAGTGAAAATTATATTTGTAGTGAAAAAAAAAATTGAATTGCCTGGTCTTACGATATGATCGTTAAAAAAAACAGGCAACAGGACTTTGGGTATGTAATATGTTCATATTTTGCAGAATATAATTTTTTCCTGAAGGCGCACGCACCCACTGCCCCCAGTGCCAGTGTCACGGTGTCCACTTTATGACGCCCTTCTTTTCCCTCCCTGACCAGGGCGTAGGAGACAGTGGCCGTGTATTCCAGGACCTCTCCAGTGGGCTGAATCTCGATCGCAAACCTGGAGGAACACCCGCTGATTAACTCCCATTTTTATTAACATCCACTTTCATTAGCACCCGCTTTCTTTAATACCTGTATTTATTGAAGGAACATGAGCTTTTATCCTCTCTTATTTTTCTTATACCTTAAAAGGGTACAAAGCACAACAGGTATTCGTATAAACTCCAGTGTGCCGAATAAACTTACCTGGAGTCTCCAGTTAAAGGGTAGTATGGCGCAGTCTCAATGGAGCTGGCGTTGGAGTACCGGGTTATAGCGCAGAGCTTCAGGCCAGCAAAAAGCGGGTCGCACTCAACGGTGTCAGTTCTGTCCTCCACCAGAGGGGGCACTATCTCTGTCTGGGTGGAGGACACAGACAGCAGTCTGTTGCTGCAGTTGCAGGATGAGAGAAGAAGAAGATGAAGGGTTATTTCTCATAAAAAAACCTAACCCTCAATTTCCTCAGAAGGGATTAACATGACAAGAGGGAAGGAGGAGGTCATAACTCAACTCAACTCAACTCCAACCAGCCTACCTGATGCTGAAGAGCTGAGTATTGCCCTGGGATGCCGGGATGGTGAGCTTCAACTGGTTGTCCTTCATGGTGACCTTGGCATTCAGGCCACTCTCGTGGTAAGCGTTGGTGTGCATCTCGATGCCGGCAGTGACGAATTCGGGGAGGTTAACGCCCATTTTCGTCACCAACTCCACTCCCAAGGAGGGCAGGAATGACACGGTCTTCTGCGAGTTTTGGAAAAGACAGTTTCAGTTTAAACACCTTGTCTGAATAAAATCTGAATTTTTAAATTGCTACATTATCTATATTGAAATATCATCCATTCCTTTCACAGTTTGTGGTGTTGTTATATAATAAATAAGGCCTCATAGGGGATAAAATCTCTATTTGCATCTTGCCCAAAAAATTTGTGTGAAATTAAGTATTTTCAATGGTGTGTCCTGGATTTTATTGATTTTGTAGGATTCAGCACCAGTCTTAGTCATTATTACATGGAGTCGAGTGCTCTTTGTACTATTTTGTTTGAATATTGTTACATACCATATCTACATTTATACAGGTAGATATTTACTGAAAAAACTTAGGTTAAGTACTTCATTCAAGGACACAACAACAGTGCCCCTCCTGAGAATTGAATCTGCAAAATGCAAGCCAAGTTGGTTAAGAAATGGTTAAGGAACTGGGCTAAGAAACTGGACTTGTAACCCAAAGGTTGCAGGTTCGATTTTCAGGTAGAACACTGCCGTTGTTCCCTTGAGCAAGGTACTTAACTTGAATCGCTTCAGTATATATCCAACTGTATAAATTATTATATGTTAAAAAATTTAAAATGCTGTGCAAATCCCTCTGGATAAGAGCATTTCCTAAATGCTTGTAATGTAATGTACGTTTCCGAACCATTACGCTACAGTAAGCAATTCTTGAATTCCCTATGTGCCTCGGGTTTTAACCCTTTGAAGATGAGTTTTTTTTTCAAAATTTTGGTCAAGAACGCCATTGACATTGACATTGATTGCTTTCAGTAACCAGTAATGATTGTTACATCAGCGTTAGAATGTTCAGTTAAGAACATTCCAATCGCCTTATTTCTGACCTTGTGCCTTAAAGGGTTAAGCAGGAGCCTGCATGAGCTGCAGAACCTCACCTTGCCAGGGTTCAAGCTCAAGCCTCCCTTAGCTCCGCCGGAGATGATACCAGAGAGGGAGAACTTCAACGGGAGTCCGACGGCGGTCGGCAGGGCAAACTCATTGTCCATGAAGATGTAGTGGGCAAAGAGCTCTCTGTCACGGCCACGCATCAGAAGCTTTATGTACTGAGACGAGGAAAGATAAGAGAAAGAGGAGATGGATGAGTTTGCGCTGACAGCGGGCGGGCTTTTTAAGACCTGGTCGCCGTTCATAAACAAAACCAATTTATTGTGTAGTTATTAGTCTTTTTAAAGAAGCGTACATATTAGCGTACATATTATCTGGAACACAGTAGGGTGCACGTACAAATCCAAAATAATTTCAGGTGCAAGTTAAAGGCAGAGTAAATTATAAAAAGAAATAGTACGAGCATAGCATGTCGCGCAAACAAGGTTATGCCAGTCTGTCTGGTCATATAATTCAATATTTTCCTTGATTTCACAACATATGGTCATTTGCCCAGAACGTAAGCACCAGTCTTGCCTCAACTGTCTGCCACCGCTGTAGTGCCAATGTGCAAAAAGCTGACAGACTAAGATCTGTGCCGATGCTGGGGCACCAGTGAGCCACTGTATGCTTGCAGGATCAACAGCGGGCGTGTGGGTATTATTTCATTAGTTTGCACCTCAGAAATAATTTCCTATGCTCATGTTTAAACACGCCCTGCAGGCTCTGTGTGGGATGGGCAGTGTGTGAAATGCAGGAGGTAGGGCTTACATGGGTGGGCATGAGCTTGAACAAGATATCGCCATACATGGCAGCCACGTAGGCCATTTGCTCGATATCATTGTCCTTGATGTACCCGAGTTCTGTTCCCATGATCCTCAGGTAAGCCAAGCCCTCAGGGGAAGGCTGGGATTGCAGTTCCCTCATCAGCTTGTTGAAGGTTTCACTGATTTGATTCACAAGGCCCTCAGGAACCTACAGACGGGAAACACACATTTTTTAAAAACATGAAAAGGTGAGGCAGTCACACATCTAAATATACATTAGTTTCTGAGAAAGTATTCTGTTTATTTAATTATTTGGTCTTATCATCAACTTTTCTCAAAGCTCTTACATGAATAGGATATATTTCATGTACAAGATATATACTGTATATTCAGCCAGTCAATGTAATTTATGGGGCAGCTATCTACCATGAAGGGCCAGAAGGTAGTGTTGATTGTTCAACAAGTGTCCTCATAAAATCCTATATTGGCGGCCTCTACGTGTTGGAGGACAGAACTGCAGTTTTTTAAAAAAGAAGCAAGAAAAAAAAGATGGTTCTATAAATGATTAGCACAGAAAGTAACTTGGGTAAACACCTGTCTTCTCATTCTCTCATTCCTCAGCGGTCCGATCCAGTTTTTCAGTACATTGTGCATTCTGTCCGGCATTTTGTCTCCAACCCAGTACATGGCCTTTGACGCTGTGTCAGGGAAGAATCCATTCTCTCCAAACAGGGCATTGATGGTTGGTTCCAATCCTTTCCCCTCCAGACCAACCTTCAGACAACAAGTAGAATTGAACGTATGTCTACAAGGGTTGCTTGTGACGATCACAAATGATACTAGACTATTGAAGAACTATTAAAGTACTATTGAAGAATAGGTACTGTAACTACTAGTTGACTAAATACTGTTTCAATATTATATTATTCCAATGAAAACAGAAGTTGTATATAGGGTCATAATGTGCATGCTAGCATTGCGGTTGTGAAAAACATATATAGTCATCTATTGTGTTAAAATGCTATAAAAACGTATTACTGACAGACATTGATATGAGTTATGAAAGAGAATTGCAAATGCAAAAGCAATAACAAACACATGACTGAAGAAAAAATAAGTCTCTGTGACCCTGACATTTGCCTTTTTAAACTTGGCCTAATGAAAATCCACATTGAATGGGTTATGCTGCAGACCATAAAAAGCACATCTGTGACAGAGCTATGGCTTTGACCAGCTAAAAGAGTCTGCACATCTGATAATCCAGTACATCCAAGTGCAAAAAAAAAAAATACAAACAAATAAAAAGACTTGCAAATCATCCCAGAGTGCTGGAGTTTGTTTACAGAAGACGGAAAGACTGGAATGAGGAAAGACAGACAGATATTCTCTGGGAAAGAATATGATATACCGGTCTCATCTTCGAAAGACGGCATTAAGAACTCGCCAATATGCGCCTATGCGCCTATCACCCAACTAGTTTGGAACGTTCAGAAATAAAACCAAAAAAACGTGTACCTCAAACATGTCGAAGTTGTATCCAAAAGCATTCAAGGTGGTGTCCAGCATGACCTCTTTGGGGATGTAGTGAGCAGAGTCAAAGATTATGTTGCTCTCCACCGAGGTCTTAATGGGGATCTGTGACGGCGTTTCCATTTTGTAGTTACGGGACAACGCGAAAATGTCCAGAAATTCAGGCATTGCCTGATTCTCCAAAGCTTCCATGAGCTTCAGCTTCACCCTGTAGGGAGAGAGGGAGAGAGGGAGAGAGGGAGAGAGGGGGGGGGGGAGAGAGGGAGAGAGGGAGAGAGGGGGGGAAAAAGAAGGTGATGAAGAGGTGATGAAGATGCCAAGAAGAGGAGCCTGTCATCTGACAGAACTTTTTTTAAATATATATTTTTTTAAGGGTCCGCATACTCTTGGGAATCGCTGTCCTCGGTTTTCAGGATGTTGTTGATGTGAGAGACCACGAAGCTTCTGATCTGCTCATCCTGATCGGCCTTCAGGGCATTCACCACGTGGGGAATTGCTGTCTCCATGTTCTTCATCAGCATCAGGTAAGCGGCTATGCGCATCTGGACTGGGCTCCCAGTGTCCAGGAAGACTTGCGCAAGGACGTCAGTGGCCTGGGGGAGTTTGAGAAAAAATTAGTTGAGAAAAAAAAAAATTCTGTGGTTGTCAGATCACTTTTTAATGTAGACATACATAAAACAGATTAACTGCAAATAATTTTTTTTTAAACATACAAAGTACAAAGAAGGGCAACTAAAGTGGCTCCGTCAAACATTTGAAACTTACAAAGAAAAACCTTGTCTTTGAAGGCAGATAATTTATTCAGGGTGTAAGCTGAATATGTTAAATTATTATTATTATTATTTAAAAAATGTTTTAAAGGATTAATAAATTCACCTTTTCATCAATGGTCATCTGTCTCAAGGCCTGGATGGCGGCCTGCTGGATGGAGGGCGAGATGGCAGGTTCCCTCGTGCACCTCAGGATCGTCGACTTGAGGGTGGGGCTGGCGGCGTCCATCGCGGCTCCCATGTTGCCGATGACCTGGAGAGGAGGCAAGGTAAGGCGGCAATGAGTTCAGTTTTTTGGGATCGTTTTTCTGAAACAATCCTCAGATTTGTCACTTGTTATGTCATGATAATGTTTCTCCACCTATTTGCAGTTATTGACATAATGTTCATGCAGTGCCTTTGAAGTTGTTATATAGTCCTTAAGTTGTGCTATAAAAGAAGTTATATGAGAGTTTTACCCATATTTAATATACATATACAAGTCAGTACTGCTATTTCTCTAGGTCCTTTGAAGTTGAGTGGCAGCTGTAGCAACACCCATGTCCAGACAAAGACGAAGATAGGCAAAAACAAGAGACTCCATCTGCAGGAGTCCACCTGGAGAGGCTCAATGTAGTACCAAGTGAATGGCATATTATATATATATGTATTATATATGTATCATTATGTATGTCATTATAGTGCATTACTCTCACCATATATTATATGGTCCTATGTTGGCACAGGTTAGCCTACGATGAGCGATTTATTGATTCAGCACTTACACTGGCTGGTCTGGGAATGGTCTGGGAATGTTGTTAGCCAAAGTCTTGCACTGTTGCTCAAATTAATCAGCTGAGCACACTTGTGTTTCACCTACCTTGTAAGTCGATCTGGATAAGAGTGTCTGCTAAATAAATGTAACGCAATGTCACACGTATTTAAAATTGTGATCGTGCGAGAGAGCGCTGGCGCAGGGGGGGGGGGGGGGGGTCGTACCCACAGCGCGAGGAAGGTGGCGTCCTCGGAACCAGAGCAGCCACCGGCCAGCAGGGAGGTCATGAACTCTGACACCTCCGTGACCTCAGGGGTGATCTTTCTCTCCCTCTCATAGAACCTGACGTTGAACACAAAAAGCAAAGTTAATTATCAAACCGTTGATTATCAAACCATCAAAATATTAAAAGCAAATTTGTGCAGTGCAAACCAAACAAAACAGGGCTCAAAAATTGCGGGATTGATTCTAGGCTTGTGCTCTGCCTTTGAGCCTTTTTTTAAACAAACCACAACCTCTCGTGGTCACACTGCTATCTCTTGGTCGCTTGGCGTAACAATACACAACCACAAAAATTTTAATTCTCTTCTTGGTTGTTCTGGTAATGTTGCCATAGAAACGAATGGACACACCCCCTGAACAGCCGCCTCTCCGTGTCTGACGAGCACCTAAGCGCTTTAGGAGGCTGACGACCGCAGAGCACGTGAGAATGACCCACTAAGAGCGCCCGCTAAGAGTGCCACACGGTGAAACACAAAAGCGCGTGTGGAAGGCGGGAAAACGTACTTCCTGACGGTGTTGCTGAGTCCATACATGATGGGCCGGCTCTGCTTGTTCTGGGCCACGCTCAGAATGTCCCGGACCCTCTTGGTGCAGGGGTTCGGCAGGAGGCCGATGACGTAGACGCCGGCGTTCGCCTCCACGGAGTCGATTTCGAACGTGCGCAGGATCTGGAGGATGGCGCTGATGCACTCGGGCGTGCCGCACTGGGGCAAGGCCTGCCAGGTGAGCGACTCCGATGCAGCCATCATCTCCTCCACGGCCGGGCCCAGCGTCTCGTTGTTCAGCCCGCGGAGTTGGGTCACCAGCTTGTGGAAGATGGCGGCTCGCTGCTGGCTCTGCTCTGTCTCGGGCAGGCCCTTCAGCTCATGTAGGGTGGCCAGCATGGCGTCCTTGCTCTGTGTGGGGGATTTGTCCTCAGCGTACTGCATGGCCAGGAACTTCAGGTTTGCCACATCTGCAAGGGAGGGGGCAGTAGAGGGGGGTGGGTGGGTGGGTGGGGGGGTTGGATGACATTTGGGACTGTCAGTTAGAAGCAAGCCAATTGGGAGTGAGAAGCCAACCAAATACAAACAACCTCTTTCCTTCTTCCACATCTTCCCCCATATCTACCCTATGTTCCTCTACTGCCCCCCCCCCCCCCAAAAGAAAAAAAAACCTTTCTCTATCTTCCGTTCCACATGTCATTTCTCATGATAAAGGATTACCTCTCACCGAAGTGTTATGGCCCAAACACTGCACGTCTTCTTAATCGCTACTTGGAATGTTGGTGATTTATGAATCTAAGCCTATTCTTTTTTTTCAGTTATTATAAGTGCTTTGGATAGGCGTTTCAGCTAAATGCCTAAATAGATAAATGTAAATGTAGCAAATAAATCTGAAAATTGCAGTATAACTCATATGTTGGTAAATTAAATTAGCTTTCCCAGCTCCACGGGCCACATGTATAAAACTCTGAGTAAAAGAATGCGTAAAAGAACGCGTAAAAGAACGCTCAGAGTGAAAGTCGGAAATCTGTTTAAAAAAAGTTTAGCATTTTCTACCTCTGCCGTTTGGTCACTATGATGCCATATCACACTGACGCCAAACATTGCGCACATATGGTGTCCAGCGTGTGCAGAGCTACGCAGAAGGGCATTTTTCTGCTCAGCACTGTTTATACATGTGGCCCCAGAAGTCTCATGCATCAGCGACTAAGATGGAAATGTATTGTGCTAATGTAACTTGCATACCCCCCACCTGCTAAATAAGCAATTATTTAATCTATCTCCTGTATTTGGATTTCAGAAATCGATGGAACTTACCAAAGTCAAAGTATCTGTTGTTGATCTTGCTGGAGTCCCGCAAACTCAGGGTCTGTTTAACATGGGATGTGATTCCGTACTCATCCCTGTATGAGAGAGAGAGGGAGAGGGAGAGGGAGAGAAAGAGAGGGAGAGGGAGAGAGAACGCACGAGAAAACAATATGTAAATAATTAACAAAAATATTAATTCAGCTGTATCTGCAGCGTCTTCCTTCATTGCTTCCATTCTAAAGAAAAGAAGGAGGTTTAAATTGTCCCAACAATGGCAGGCACTCACAAATCCCACAGTTCTGAGGAGAAATTTGAGTATTTTCAGCAGGGAAAATAGGCAAAAATATGTTTATTGAGCCGTTTCGCTTTGAACCAGATGCTGCACCATGCCAGGACACAGAAAATCCTCCAACAGACAATTGAATCGCGTTGGAAGATCAGACTGGTATAACGTTAGCTAGTTGTGTTAGCTAACTATTTTTGTGAACATTTTTGTGCATTGGCAGAGACACTTAAATGATTTTTTTTCCCCACTGGCCACCTGGTGGCCCAAACATATTAGCCTACATAGCCTAGAGATAATGTTAGCTAGCTAACTAGCTAACTAAGACTGAGATGCTTAACGTTAGCAAGCTTGTAAAGTCACCAACTTGTTTCGGCAGTATGCCTTCATCATGGATTAATGGTTGTAGTTCGTCTTGTAGTCTTTAACAGACTACATATCCAATACTGCAACGCAAGAGTGGTTCTCGACCAATCAGATATTATCATCTCGTCTGGACATTTTTGGCTGTGCTGCCACCACAGAACTCTATAAGAACTGCCACTGAAGACGAGCTACCATTAGCTTGCTAAGTTGAAAAGCTCGCCCGACAGGGTCAGGAACTACGCTACGGTTAACCACATAAACAATTCTAGCTTTGAGTCCTTCAAGCTAGTTAGCTAACATTAGAAAAAAGTGTTTAAAAATGGAGCTGTGTGCTACTGCTGGCTAACGGTATATGACAACGTTTGGCGACAACGCTACGCTCATCCGGAGGGAATTATGGGACGTCGAGTTTTTAAACAGCGGCAGCGCTGTTATATTCACAAAAAAATACTGAAACGTAAAATATACTCGAAGCTGGTTCAGAAAAACGACATAGGTTGCGAATGGGCGTTATATTGAGCAATCCAGGAAATTGACGGTAAGACATAATCACTAGAAATGGTTTAAAAGTAAGTTTTAGTTAAAGTCTACACTCTAAATTAATGGGGAATTTACTTCCGAAACCAGAGTGACGTAGTCACTTGGGTACTCTATTAGGAAGCTGCTGAAGAATGTTGACAGTACCGCGTATGACGTCAGCGTTTTGACAAAAAACGTTCTTTTATGAAATACAAAAGTTTTGGAGGCGGGGCGAAAGCGGTACTGGAAACACTTCTTTTCTTCCAACATTTATTAAACATTCATATACTTTATGATTACGTAATCTTATACCAGAGTCATTTTTCTTTCACATTTCTTTGAATTTCTAGTGTTTTAAATGATCTGTATTATCACTTTAAGAGGGAGATTTCAGATTGTTTTAAAGGCCCACACACATCGACATTCTCTTCCTGGTCTCCCTTCTGGTCAAATAATATACTGCAGTTTTTGTCATAATAATTTTTAAAAAAGTATTTTCACATTATATTTAAAATATACTGCAGTATATTACATTTCCATAAGGGTTTAGTATCTGAAACGCCCACAAAACGTTAGCAAAGAGCAGTGACGTAGCTTTTTTTTAAAAAGTCTCAAACCCCGCCGCCTGTCTGTACACATTCAGATTGCGACTCCGCAATTATGCAAAAACATACAGTACATCATATCACATGGTAAATTGTTTTACTTGCATTTAAACCCTAAAATATGCAGACTTCAACCAAAATTGCAATTTTTTGACTCGAACCAGTATGGAATACAATACAAATCTCAAAAACACTAAAAATATGCACGTGGGCCTTTAACCTGGTAGGTGAACTGAGAACTCGGCCCTCTTTAACAGTAATGACCTGGCGAATCAATGTGGGTAGGGAATGTCAGAAGGGTCTGTATAGTCAATCAGAAGTGGGAAATGAGTCAGTGGACAGATGTAGAAAGACAGTTTTCTATGGTAACTTGACAGGAAACCGGGGCTAAATAGCGCTATGGGATCCTTAATGACCACGGGGAGTCGATTATCTTATTGGAGGAGCACAGCAAAGATGGTGCTGTTATATTTACCAGGAGTGTTAGATTTACACCGACATTTTCGCTGTGGGCCTGAGGCATTGCTACCTGCGAATGACCATGAGAACACCCAGAGACGAGACGTCCAATCGGGGCACAGTGGTACTCACTGGTTAGAGAAAGGCAGGAAGATGTGCTTCTCCATGCAGGTGGCTTCAGTCATGTGCTTCCTCCTATTATCAAACTGGTAGTTGCAGGACTGAGAGCTGCTGATCAGTTTGGACAGAGGAGTGTTCTTGAGAAACGGAGACAGAAACCCTTAGTCAGCGCTGTGTGTGTGAGTGAGCCTTCAATTTAGCTGGTTTAGGGACCAAGAGATTATACACATTAACAAAAACACACACACATACACCCATATATTGTAAATATTGCTAATTTCTGGAAAATATGATAAATATATTCATCAGAAATGTTTATTTTTTAATATATTGCAATATCTAAAAGCTGACAATAATGTCCAGTAGAACTAATCCTAATTTGCCTGCTGTTTTTTAAGAAAATGTAATTATTGCCTAAATTGAGAAACATCAAGCTTCGCTGTGTTTTTTTTTTTTTTTGGCAGGTGGACGGAATCAGTTCCAACAGTTTTACAACGGTGCCCCCTAGCGGCAAAAGCTCTCACCATTCTGGAGATAAGGGCCAGAGGGCTGACATAGTCAGACATGGGGCTGAAGCTTTTGCACGCGGTCAGGTCCCTGGTGATGGTGACGTCAGTGGCGATGTCTCTCCTGGTGTTAACGGTGAGGGCAGTCTTGCACTGGCCATGTACGGTGGGCTGGGGTGGGGGAGGTAATTAAAGACAGAATGAGACACACATCCACTCCGTACTGGTTTTCTACACCCTCGGAAGAAAGGGTTCCAAAAGGCTCTGCTGTGTCTCCATAGAGGAACCCTGTCTACACCCTCAGAAGAAAGGGTTCCAAAAGGCTCCTCTGTGTCTCTGTAGAGAATCCCTAACTAGTTCAAGGGTTCTTGGGTGGGCAAAATGGTTAAATCATGGAGTTCTCACACTTTTCACACCTACCATAGAGGGTTCCATAAAGAACAAAAAAGGGTTCCCCTATGAAGACAAGCCAAATAACCCTTTTTTATAGAGTTTATAGACAGGGAGTCATTGTTAACCTGCTTTGGTTTGCATGGATGTTATTGCCTTACACATGCAGACTACATTCAGAAATGATTCTCACATGTTAAGCCATCGTAAAAATACAGGTGAAAGATTCAAACATCAGAATATTGTCATCAGCAATTTGGTGTTGTATGCTCATGGCAATCTTATGTATAGTGCACTTAATCTCACACTGAAACAATTTGAAAAATCCAACCTTTAATTTAAGTAAATGTATTCAGAAAAAAAAACCTCATCAAGAAATAATTATTTTTAACAAAACCACGTGTGCCACAATTATTGGCACCCCTAAAAATTATTATGAACAAAATGTAACTGAAGCATTTTTTCCATTTATATTTTACTTTTTAAAGTTGATCAGAGTGTTTAGGAACTTTCAAGCAGTAATCCATGACTTCCTGTTTCACTGGGGTATAAATATGATGTGACACAGAGGCCATATTCCCTTATTCATACATCAACATGGGAAAGATAAGAAAACACACAAATCAAATGAGGGAAAAGTGTGTTGAGCTTCATAAATCAGGGAATGACTATAAAAAAAATAGCTACTCAGCTGAAAATGCCCATATCTACCATTAGGGCAATACTTAAAAAGTTCAAAGCAACTGGAACTGTTACAAACTTGCTTGGAAGAGGACCCAAGTTTATTTTGCCCCCACGCACATTGAGGAAGATGGTAAGAGAGGCAAAAAAAATCCCCAAGGATCACTGTAGCATCTTGGGGTCATCAAGTCTCCAAAACTACTATTAGACATCACCTCCACGTCAACAAATTGTTTGGAAAAGCCTTTCCTGTCATTTCACCGCAAATGTAAGCGCCTGGAGTTTGCTAAACGCTACTGGAACTTTTACTGGAACCGTGTTCTATGGTCAGATGAAACAAAAATTTAGCTTTTCGGCAACCAACACTCAAGGTGGGTTTGGCGTAAAAAGAAGGATGGCTACATCGAAAATAACTTGATCCCCACTGTTAATTATGGTGGAGGTTCCGTCATGTTGTGGGTCAGTTTTCCCTCCAAAGGCCCTGAGAACCTTGTTAGGGTACATGGCATCATCAACTCCATAAAATACCAGGAAATGTTTTATCTTAATCTGGCTGCCTCTAAAAACTAAAACTGGGTCATCGTTGGATCTTCCAGTAAGACAATAATCAAAAACATACGTCCAAATCAACACAAAAATGGTTAATTGAACACAAAATCAAGCTTCTGCCATGGCCATCTCAGTCTCCTGACTTAAACCCCAATTGAAAACCTGTGGGCTGAGCTGAAGAGGAGAGTGCACTAGAGAAGACCTAGGACTGGATGATCTGGAGAGATTCTGTAAAGAGGAATGGTCTCCGATTCTTTGCTCTGTATTCTCCAACCTTATTTGATGCTGTTTTATTTGCAAAAGAAGGTTGTACAAAGTATTAAATGCAGGGGTGCCAACAATTGTGGCACATGTGGTTTTCTTAAAAATAATTATTTCTTGATGAGGGATTTTTTTTTTCTCAGAATAAATTTACTTCAATTAAAGGTTGGATTTGTTTTCATTTTTCCAGTGTGAGATTAAGCTAATTCACCAAACTGTGAATTTTTTATAACCTTTTTTACTCATCCTTACCAGGGGTGCCAATAATTGTGAAGGGCACTGTATGTAACTCTATAGCGTCACCATGGGTGTACAAGCTAATTAGAGAAACTATCAATCAGAGCCTGTATTTTTCAGCTGGGCTGTTAACAAGCAACATGAGTGGTAATTTAGCGTCACACATTAAAGCTTGACATCAAATCCAAGTGAGACAATTCGGCCCAATCACGGCAGTTGTGTGGGCGTGGCCATACCATGTTAACGTTTCCGTCCTGCTCGGAGACAGGCACCATGAGGGCGGAGATGATCCCCCTCTTGACGTTCAGGATGTTGGCGGGTTCATCCGGCTCGGGGAACAGGTTCACCTCTGTGGTCTTCTCCACCATGAACTTAAGGGGGTTCCTGTGGGCAAAAGGAGAAGATGAGGGATGGGTCAGCCACCTCTATCAGACATGCCTGTGACCCGTTTCCAAATCTCTCTGTCCCGGGCAAACAAAGCTCAATGCTTCGAGCTCGCCTCACTTATGACGTCAAACGCATCACGTATGACATGATGACGTCAACTTCCTGACCTATATGGAAAGCAATGGAGTTCTAGAACACTGACTTTGAATTTTTAAACAACATTCCAAAACACCTACTCATCAAAAGGTTAGTGGTTAGAGAACGGGGCTCGTTAGCGAACTGGGCTTGTAATGCAGAGGTTGCCGGTTTGATTCCCAAGTGCAGCACAGACGTTGTGTGTACCCATGAGCAAGTTTACTTAATCTAAATCGCTTCAGTAAATATCCACGTGTATAAATTAACTGTATGATAAATATTATAAGACTCCGGATAGAAGCATTTGCTCAATGGCTAAATATAAATGTAAGCTCTACGCCAGAGATCTCAAACTGAAATTCTGTTGCGCTGCCGGGACTGTTGCGTTTCGATGTGTTCCTTGAACAAAGTCATTGGTTGGCTAACACCTTGTTTCCTATTGGCCTAAACTGGCTGCTGACTGAAAGAAAATCACAAAACCCAGGAGAGACTGTGGCCCTGACTGTGTTCCTCCAGGACTGGCCGCTGCTCTAAGCTGCAGTAGATGGCAGTAGGGTGGATGACAGTAGGATAAATAGCGGTGGGGTAGATGGCAGTAGGGTAAATAGCGGTGGGGTAGATGACAGTAGGGTAAATAGCGGTGGAATAGATGACAGTAGGATAAATAGCGGCGGGATAGATGGCAGTAGGGTAAATAGCGGTGGGGTAGATGACAGTAGGGTAAATAGCGGTGGGGTAGATGACAGTAGGGTAAATAGCGGTGGGGTAGATGACCGTAGGGTAAATAGCGGTGGGATAGATGGCAGTAGGGTAAATAGCGGTGGGATAGATGGCAGTAGGGTAAATAGCGGTGGGATAGATGGCAGTAGGGTAAATAGCAGTGGGATAGATGACAGTAGGGTAAATAGCGGTGGGGTAGATGACAGTAGGGTAAATAGCGGTGGGGTAGATGACAGTAGGGTAAATAGCGGTGGGATAGATGGCAGTAGGGTAAATAGCGGTGGGATAGATGGCAATAGGGTAAATAGCGGTGGGATAGATGACAGTAGGGTAAATAGCGGTGGGGTAGATGGCAGTAGGGTAAATAGCGGTGGGATAGATGGCAGTTGGATAGATGGTAGGGATCCGGTACGTACTTTTTCATGGCGGCTTTGAAGGCGTCGGCGCCGGGGGCGGGCCCGTGCACAGGCAGCCCCTCCGAGTCGATGACGGACACTTCGCTCAGTGTGCACTCCTCCGTGCGCAAAACAAAGCTGCATGTCTGCGGCACTTCCAACTCCACCTGGAGGGAGGAGACAGTGGCATTAACAACATCGCCATCTTTAGTGTAACAGGTAGAGGCAGACAGGTAACAACATCGCCATCTTTAGTGTAACAGGTAGAGGCAGACAGGTAACAACATCGCCATCTTTAGTGTAACAGGTAGAGGCAGACAGGTACATGAAAGGATGGGATAGATAGAAAGGCTGGGAGAAAGACAAATAGATAGATTGATAGAGACAGACAGACAGACAGATGCATAGATTCTGCCGGAAAGACAGGCAGACAGGGAGATGAATAGATAGAAAGAAAGACAGATGTGTATACAGCTGTATAAATATAGAATACATATGAACTCTAGTAAGTCGCTCTTGGTAAATGCATGTGGTAAATGGCAGTAATGTATGTAATATAATAACATAATAATATATAATAACATTACATTTCTTTACAATCATTTGGCAGAAGCTCTTATCCAGAGTGGTGGAGAACATCAGTGTGACACTCGGTAAACCATTGGTAAAGTCTTTGTTAATTTACACTATTTCGAATACCCAAACCTGATTTACAAGGTTTGAACTTAAAAATACACCTGACGAACGACTCGAAAACCTTTACAGACAGCAGCAGCCCGCACTGAACGCCGTTCCCTCACCTTGCAGGTGATCTTGGGGCCGTTTTTTAGGTTGGCTGTTCCACTGACTCCATTCTGGGCCTCTGCCACATAGTGGTACTCGTATTTTTTGAAGTTCTTATACCTCGTCGCCACTAAACGGAAAGAACAATAAAACAAAGACGCCATATTCACTCTGGGGTACAGCTTCCGAGATATCTCACAACCCGGTGAACCCCGTCATTCTAATGATGTTTTTCTTCTGGAAGAATGCTTGATAGTACTGCATCACAATCCTCTATTGTGTGCTGAAGACCCGGGTGGGGATTCAATCTCCATGTGTCTTTAACGTTGACTTACAAATGAACAGATGTTTAGTTTTTTTGTCCATTGTTTTGCGTGCATATAATTTTGTGTGTACATGTTTTTTTTGTTTTTGTGTGTGTGTGTGTGTGATCAGGGCCATGTGCAGTACCAGCCCACATGGGGGCGTTATTGTCAATTGGAATCAGCAGGGGGTTGATCATTCATAAATAACATCCATAGTCCATGAGTCTGCTTCCAAATCATCACTTGTGTTTGCGAACTTTGGACCCCCCCCCCCCCCCCCCCGCCCACCCGCCCACCCCACACACACACACGCACACACACACACACACACACAACTGATGACAAATCGACAGTTCCACCGAAATGGCAAAAACAACCCCATGAACGCCCGTACCAGAGTCCACATGCGTTATCTCAGCACCTTTATCAACCCCAGATTAACATTCCCCTTGCCCTGTCTTCTAATATGTCAGGATGACCCGTTGCTGCCGTTATCTTTTTTTTTGGCAATCACCATGGCTACTGTGACCTGTCACTCTGGATTTTACGGCTGCTGTCCTGGAGACAAGTGTGAAGACTTACACAAACAGGCTGGGCTCTGTTCTTCACCGCTCTCGTTTGCTTGCTCTGGAGAGAAAATGAGAAGTCATCCATTTTGTGCGATGTATTCTACACCATTTCCAATGCATACAGATTCATCATCTAGACCTGGGGAGGGCAACTCTATTACTGGGGGGCCGATATGTAGGCAAGATTCAGTTTCCACCATTTAGCCCTGGCTCAGTTGGCTAATTAGCTGCATATCCCAATGACAGTGCACTGACAAAACCACAGTACAAAATGCACATAATATAGACCCGTAAGGGGAAATATCAGGGGAAATATCAGACATGAAATCTATAACCTCATAATACAATTCATTTATTATCCCCTGTAGGAGACATGAGTTTCTGATCTTAATCACAAGAACCATATATTCTACTATGCTGAAATCTACACTACGAGGGACGTTCAATAAAAATAAAATCAATAATATTTTAAAACATATTTTCAATGCAACACGTTTTTTTGTAATCCAAGACACGTCCACATACTGGTGTCCACATTTTTAAAAATACTTTCAAATGTTTATGCCGAGGACAAGCAACTATGTCCCAATTTATGTTTTGCACCCCTGCTCTACACTACAGCCAAAGTTAATAACTAGATGGGCTGAATGAGCCTGTTCATATGGCCATGAATATACATGACTATAATTTATGTAATTTCTTTTATGAATATGTATTTACATTTGCTTGCATATTACTACACTAACAAGGAAAACAGAAGCACATCTTTACATCTATAGGATCCATACACCTAGATTCCAACGGCGTTATGTTGACACATCATCTTTTCCTATTAGCAATTGCAGTCTTCAGTAACAGAATACAAACTGATGTTATATGCACACTTGAAACAACAGTAAACAGTATATCTGAAATACTGACTTAAAAATGCGTATTATTCATGTCTCTGACATTTTGTCCCCACTAACCACACATCCATAACATGCTCAATGAAGTTGAAGATATGACTGAACCAAAGACCTACAAGTTTTACAGCAAGATATCACAAGTCAAAAATATGGTCTACCGCTCGGTGTAAGTAGACCGTTAGAAGGTTAAGATCCCGAGGTCAACCGGAGTAAGCCAATAAGCAACAAGAGCAGCATTAGCCTGGAACGGACTCTCTCTGGAGACTGGAGTACTTACGGGCGAGGGCACTGGCGCTTAAGAGCAGCAGTAAGCAGAGCTTCGAATGACCCATGACGGGTTCTGGAAAAATCGGTTCCTTGGGTTCAGGAAGTTCTCCTTTCTACCCAAAACTGATTCTGTCCCTCCCCGTCCTGTCTTTTTATACCCCGGGGGCCAGCCTTCCACTGGCAATGATGGGACGAAGAGAAAATCAATTGAAAGTTGCAGCAATTTTTTTTTCTTGCTGCAGCACAGTCCAAAGTTCAGCCCTGTAGAGTAGCTGGTGGGACAAAAGCGATCGGATTGAGAAAAACACAATGCAACAAGCTGCCACTGGGACGCTCAAATCATATTTTTATGTTTGATTAAAATTTTTTCACTCACAAAAATTTGGTTCAGGCTGAGGCAGTATCATTTGAACATCAAAACAAACTGTTTAGGCCATTACAACATTTTCACAGCTGTAAAGACAGACATACTTTAAGATATTAGCAGAAAAACACAACGCAACAGAAAAACACAACGCAACAAGTTGCCACTCTCGCCATGGGACTAGCAACTCTGGAATCATATTTTTATGTTTTAATAAAAACAATTTTCCACTCAATTTGGTTCAGGTTGTGGCAGGTATCATTTGAACATCAGAACAAGCTGTTGAGGACATTAAAACCATTCCACAGCTGTCCAGAGAGGCATTCTTTAAGATTATAGCATATCAGATCTGCATACTGGACTCCAGGAGCAATGCAATCATGCTCTTTCTGTCATGTTTTTTGAAACCAATGTTTTTCTTTTTATTCAATATCGTCTAAATGAGATTGGCTTTGACTCAATTTCTTATTTTCACGACAATAAGTTTAAATATTTAAACAGTTTAACCGTTGATTTAACATAATTAGGGATATTTTCCCTGAAACGTTTCTAATTGCCTTCTCAGTTGGTATAAATTATGATTCAATTTTGCTTGTCAGTACTGAGTAATTAGCTGATGATGTACAGTACACAAACAGCAAGCTTTCTTACATACTTGAAAATATATTGTCAGAATAAATATATTTCCATCCACCTGATTAAGAAGTTAGAAAAAGTGTTCAATCAAAAAAACAGTCCAATCTGAGAAACACAGTGAGATGTAAGTGTCCTTTCCTTTACTGCAGTATACGCGGAGCAACACACACACGCACACGCACACGCACACGCACACACGCACGCACGCACGCACGCACACGCACACGCACACGCACACGCACGCACGCACGCACGCACGCACGCACACACACACACACACACACACACACACACATGATCGTAAATGAATGGCCTTTTAATTCATAGTGCACGCTATTCCATATTTCTTAGAGATAATCCAGAAAGAAAAAAGACATTTTAATCATCATGAATAATGACCGGTATGTAGAGTGGAAGGTCTAAAATTTACATGTTTTTACAGATTCCCAGAGAAAATGGCATAAAAATCTATCAACAGCAAAAAAAAAAACTTCAGTTTCATAATAAAAACTGTCCTTAAATCACTCTACTAATCAGAGCGAGTGTGTCATGTTCCAAGAGTTTTAAAAAGTTCTACTCAGCTAAAATAAATCTAAACAAACAAAGGCTTCCGTATCTTTGCCTGCCCTACGGGTTGTGTGTGCCTACACTAAACACGGAGAGCTAATGACATAACTGATGACTGAATTAATGCTCTGCAGCTAGGTGTTATGGGAGATTTTATTTATTTTTTTACTCTGGGATTTAGAGGTTTTTTGGCCGGAATGGGAGCGTCCTCATGAGAAAAGAAGCCGAGAAGAGGACACTGATTAAGAAAACATTTTTAGCTGTATTACTACGGTAACAAGAACTTCTATCCATCGATAGGATCTATACACCTAGATTGCAACGTAGTTATGTTGACACACATCCTATTTTCATCTTTGCTATTGCAGTCTTCAGTAGCAGCATAAAAACTAATGTTGTTGGCGATTTAAATGAAAACACCAGCAAACATGAACCTTTGTTTCAGATATATTTGAAATACTGACTTTGAAGTCATGCTTATGTTCAAGTTATGTTCGTGTCTCTGACTCCGACGTCCTTTCGTTCCCCCCCCCCCCCCCCCACTAGCCATGCTCAATCCCGTTTTTAGTTGCTACTGTACTTAGTCCTTTTCTGATGTTAATTATTGATGACCCCCCCAACCCCCCGCCCCGAAAGGTCCTGCCCTTAAGCCCTGTAGCCTCTAGGTCAGTTCCCTTTGCAATGATAATATATTGCCAATAATATATATATATATATATATAAAAAATATACTGTAATACATTACAAAATACATTTTAATATAAGGAGGTACTCCAAATACATTTCCAATATAAGCCACTATATTTCCATTCAATACCATTCCATTTGTTATATGCAGAAATATCTGACCGAGATTAAAGTGCCAGAATCTCAGTCAGTAGAATTTGTAGCATACTCAAATATACAATACTCACACATACATGATAATAAATTGTGGATTTTAAGTAACATTTGATTAAGGGGTGCACTGCAAGAACAGATTTTTAACAAGCATTGTAATCTCATATTTAGACTTTAGAATCTTATTTTTGTTACTTTTTTTGCTAAATAAGACAAACTATCTGCCAGTGGGGTGAGATAGTTTTACTAATTTCAAGATTTGCCAGTGGGGTAAGATAATTTCACTTAAATAATACGATTTTAAGTCTTATTACAAAACTAAAACACTTGCTGATGGACATTTATTGCAATGTGAGTCCCGGAACAATAATGAATTAAGGTTTGTGAATCCATGCATTTGAATGAAGACTGGTAGGACACTCATTTTCCAACCTGAACTGACTGTGCTGTCTAAACAGTGCAATGTTCAGCCCACTGCCAATAGAGCCAAAGAAAATCTATGTCAGGTTTCCTTCGTTTTCATTTTGTCTGTTGCATTCAGAAATCAATCAGAACTTAAGATATGAGAATGTTTCAGCGAGAGATAAGCACACACAAAACCTAAATGAAAGGGTTTACAAAGTAATTAAAATGTTGAATTTCAAGAAAACTAAATAAAGAATAAATTTAAAAAAAATGTGACCCCATGCTTGTAACCACAGCTAAATTTCAGGCATTGATAAAGAGCCTTTTCTGAATGGTAAAACCGCTTCACGGTCACACACTAAACTCCAACATCAACCAGGACCAGTATCTACACTCCCATAATACCACTTTTCAATCATTACATTACTGCATTTAACCGGCACTCTTATCCAGACCGACATACACAGATAATGTTCTTTGTATGTAAGGAATTTATACGGCTGGTGTATATTTAGTGAAGCAATTCGGGTTAAGTACCTCGTTCAAAAGTACACTGGCAGTGCGGGCACCTCGGAATCGAACCCGTAACCTTTGACTTACGAGCCCAGTTCTGTAAGCATCATGTTACCCTATTTCTCTCTTTTCCACCACTTGACTCAGTTTCAACCCTAATTCTGTGATACAACGATAGCCCCATATTCCTAAATGAGTTCCAGTGTACATCTCAACCTACTGTGCCCTCGATGATGCTGAAAGTATGTATTCCTTTCAAATCTTATCTAGTCCCCTGGCATTGTGGGGGGGGGGGGGGGAAAGTCCACTGGGTTATCGAGGCCACGATAAAGACGCATGGTTAGAATTCTTACTCAACATCAGTACCCCCTCCATGCAAGTACCACTGACTTATGTAATCCTTTACATCTTACAGAAACTGCAAAAGGTGTGGCTGTGAGCTGTGGCTCAGGAGGTAGAGCGGGGCGTCCGCCGATCGCAGGGTTGGCGGTTCGATCCCCGGCTCCTTTTTATTGCTAGTGGTGGAGTAACATTTTGAGGCTCATCACACTTAAAATATTTTGTGTCCGTGCAAGGCACTCGCCTCACGCTCCATCGATTTTAGGAGGTTGAAACTGGATACTGTACAATCTAGTTGTACAGTATACAGATAAGTTACAGTAGCATTATCAGCAGACTGATATTTCAAGACTTCACTGCAAAGATGGATGCATTTTTTGGTTTTTTTGTAACTGGGTCAATGTTTCCTGACTGCGTAAGGACGTTATTTTCCATGACTTTCTTTCAATAATTTTCAAGGACCGTGTAATCCCTGAGAGACATCCTCTCAATATTTTAAACAAAATATGAAAATAAGTATTTGTGAATTTTTTTTTTAATGAAAAGCAGTATTATAACATATGTTTTGACATTTTAAATAATAACAATAATAAATATTTTCAATACATAATATACGTTTAAGGGTGTTTATGTGGTGATGCCCATGATAGTAGATCTGATTTCGGGTGCAAAACACATTCACATGTGACTGCACCTCTTCCGGCGGGTCTTGGATCATTACCCAGACCTCACATGCTCAGAAACGTCACCGCTGCACAATATAAACTTTTATCGACTGGAGAAAATATTTGTGAGGCTTCAGCTACATTCGCTTGTATGTTGGATACATGAGGACAACATAGACTTGGCACCAGACCTCCTTTAACCTGCTTTAATTTCTAACAGAACATTGAGTCTAACAAATATTTCCATACAGCTTCCAATGGGCTACCCAGAAGCCACCACTGTTTGTTTTCCTGAGAACATTCTGTTATTTAAATATTTACCTACTTCTTATACCGGTGAATTTGAGGCATCTTGGACAAATAAAGCCTTGGATTTTAGAGTTAGAAAGAGTTGTAGATCTCACAGGGCAGCCGTTAATGTTGTGCTTTTTGAAAAAGTGTTTTTTTACTTGCAGCAACACAGTTCAGCATTCGTATTGAAGGAATTCCCATACAAGGTAGTTTGAATGCTACATCGTCCTTGCATATGATGTGTTGTTGAATGGTTCAGCCATGTTCTTTTTCTTCAGATGATTGATAGCTAACAAAACAATGCTACAATAAAGATGAAAGACATCATATTAAAAATGTAACATGTAAAATTATCTAATTACAGTGTGCGCCATAATTCATTGGACAGTGACACATTTTTTTGTGACACATATCTTTTGCATGCCATGACTTTCTGAAGTCTGTGACTCAACAATATCAAAAGACTCTTGATATCTTATTTTCTGGTACTCCTACAAGCGATACTATAACCTCTCTGCATTTGAATGGATCTCTATGGGAATTGGGGGATGGGACTAGATTTAGCTGTAAATACTGTTCCAGCATAATTTACAGCTAAATCTAGTCCCACCCCCCAATTCCCATAGAGATCCATTCAAATGCAGATAAGTTATAGTATCGCTTGTAAGAGTACCAGAAAATAAGATATCAAGAGTCTTTTGCCACTAATAAACTTTGGTTATTTTCCTAGTCCTGTCTGCACTTGAGTCCGTACTGCACCGTGACACATAACCATTTTCTTATGTTTTATTTTGTATGTGCTTTGCCAAAAACCTCATTCAAAGCATATCGGCAAACTTCATTAAATTAAGTCCTTAATAAACAGTTAATGTGTCATTGTGGTGAATATGGGTCGATACAGGTGAATGTGGGTGAATACAGGTGAATATGGGTGAGTATTGGGTGATGTTATCTCTCCTCTTCTCCAATACCTAGAAAAAAAACCTTCATTGGTCATTCTTCCCAGGATTGAATAGCCTTGCTGAAACAAAAAAAAAAAACATAAATAGATGTTAAAGAATAAAAAAATTCAACAGAATGTAAAGAACACCCCTGGTTGCACCAGCACACATGCTAATGGGTTGTTAGTCTTGTTGTTATAACATAATTATGGCTTTAATGCTCTGACAAGCAAAAGAGTGATTCATTTGAGGTTAGGCTAAATGCCTCCAATGACTTCCACAAGCTGAGAAAGCATGTTGTGTTCAGTAGATAGGAGGATAAATGATTTCTTATGAAATATTGTGCACAATAAAACCTAATCTAATACCCATTTATTGATGAAACTACACGATTATGTCAAGATAATGATCCCATATCTGAGTATAATAAAAAAAGGCCATGCTGAAGCTGGCACACTGACTTTGGTTACAAAGTTAGATTGCATTCTGGGAAACAAACGGCTTCAACAGTCACAGTCCTGCTGTTCATGCAAATCTTGGCACTTGTCCTTAAAATAATTCATTCACAGGTCAATGACCTCTGTGTCTTTGTAGAATTCAAGTGAAAGCTCAAATTTGACATGAACGTTGTTTTCATAGACATACTTTGGGACGAAAGCAGGGAAATCAAGATGTGAAAGAAGATATTAATTGACACACCTAACAAGAAAATTAATATTTACGTAAATGTTCAGCCCGGAAAAACAAAACTGAACTGCGGTTTAGACACTGAATTTCTCTAACAACAACCAAAAGGAAAAAATGAACTCTTGAATTTAATCATGAGTGAAAGTTATGGACAAACACTGATTAAATCTTGGCCCAAATATACAAGAGGGGAGACAAAAAGGGGAGACAAATAGTGACGGACAATTCACAGACAATTCCTCTGTTCAGACATGAAAAACAAAATAGGATGAAATGACACTTTTTTTTCTACAATGAAAAATAACAAAAGCAACAGACAAAGACATTGAAGATGAAAGTGCACGGGAAGAATGTGGGCCAGAGGTCACCGTGTGCCTTACGTCTGCGTTTATCAGCGACCGTGTTCGCCTGCTGCCTACTTCCCCCTGATGCAGCACACCGATAACCCAACACAAACTGCTGTAATCTCCACAGATTTGTGAAGCCGTCGTAAAACTCTGAAGTTATTACATAACATTCTGCATTTATGCGTCACCTCTGAAATGTATTTGCACCTTTGATAAAGGCAAGCAAAAAAAAAAGGCTATATAAAAAAAAAAACTTAAGTAGAGGTATTTTTTATGCTTAAATATATGGGGCTGATATTGTGCTATTTTGATATAATTGCGCAGAGAAAAAGGTATTATTAACTATGATTTCTCAAAATTATTGTCATCCCAATTTTCAGTACTTCATGCATCCTCCATTCACAAGGATAGCACACCTCATAAAACACATCTATTTTTCCATACTTGATAAATAAAAAAATTACAGCAGTAATTGCACAATTGCTGGTATTTTGGGGCTATATCTGTAGCTGAATTTAGTTTTTTTTTTTGTACGACTGTCTTTATGGGTCTTTTGTATACATTCAGTATCCAGACAGACGAAAAAATGAAGTAATACTTCCTGACATTGGGTATCTCATTTAAAAATATTTTTTATTATAAAATCCAAAACATGGGTAAGCATCTGCAGCTGCAGTTAGGGTGAAGACAAAATCCAGGAGACCCCGAGGTTCACCACCACCAGAGTTTTTCACCCTGTCGTACAAGGTAAAACCAGTCATAGGATATCGCCCTTATTGCCTAATAATGGGTGTGTACCCATCATGCAATAGACAGAGCAGATCATGTAGACGTGACACTTATAGCTCACCTGCATCTGCTCAGAAGAGCATGTTACTGCACTGGGATTAACTGTCACACAATGCAGTCACCAGCCATAAAATAAGCACATAAAATCAGTCTCACGCAGTGTCGGGGGAACAGTTATAAAACCAGTCTCACGTAGTGTGGGGGAACAGTTATAAAACCAGTCTCACGCAGTGTGAGGGGAACAGTTATAAAACCAGTATCACGCAGTGTGGGGGAACAGTTATAAAATCAGTATCACGCAGTGTGGGGGAACAGTTATAAAATCAGTATCACGCAGTGTGGGGGAATAGTTATAAAACCAGTCTCACGTAGTGTGGGGGAACAGTTATAAAATCAGTCAAGGTAAAGAAAACATTACTATACATATTTCTTGTCTGATATAGAAGAAATCAAAATTTCAGTTATAAAATCAGTCTCAAGCAGTGTGGGGGAACAGTTATAAAACCAGTCTCACGCAGTGTGGGGGAACAGTTATAAAACCAGTCTCAAGCAGTGTGGGGGAACAGTTATAAAATCCGTCTCACGCAGTGTGAGGGAACAGTTATAAAACCAGTCTCACGCAGTGTGGGGGAACAGTTATAAAATCAGTCTCAAGCAGTGTCGGGGGAACAGTTATAAAATCAGTATCACGCAGTGTGAGGGAACAGTTATAAAATCAGTCTCACGCAGTGTGGGGGAACAGTTATAAAATCAGTCTCACGCAGTGTGCGGGAACAGTTATAAAATCCGTCTCACGCAGTGTGGGGGAACAGTTATAAAATCAGTCTCAAGCAGTGTGAGGGAACAGTTATAAAATCAGTCTCAAGCAGTGTGAGGGAACAGTTATAAAATCAGTCTCAAGCAGTGTGAGGGAACAGTTATAAAATCAGTCTCACGCAGTGTGCGGGAACAGTTATAAAACCAGTCTCACACAGTGTGCGGGAACAGTTATAAAATCAGTCTCAAGCAGTGTCGGGGAACAGTTATAAAATCAGTATCACGCAGTGTGGGGGAACAGTTATAAAACCAGTCTCACGCAGTGTGGGGGAACAGTTATAAAATCCGTTTCACGCAGTGTGGGGGAACAGTTATAAAATCAGTCTCAAGCAGTGTGAGGGAACAGTTATAAAATCAGTCTCAAGCAGTGTGAGGGAACAGTTATAAAATCAGTCTCAAGCAGTGTGAGGGAACAGTTATAAAATCAGTCTCAAGCAGTGTGAGGGAACAGTTATAAAATCAGTCTCAAGCAGTGTGAGGGAACAGTTATAAAATCAGTCTCAAGCAGTGTGAGGGAACAGTTATAAAATCAGTCTCACGCAGTGTGCGGGAACAGTTATAAAACCAGTCTCACGCAGTGTGCGGGAACAGTTATAAAATCAGTCTCAAGCAGTGTGGGGGAACAGTTATAAAATCAGTCTCAAGCAGTGTGAGGGAACAGTTATAAAATCAGTCTCAAGCAGTGTGAGGGAACAGTTATAAAATCAGTCTCAAGCAGTGTGAGGGAACAGTTATAAAATCAGTCTCACGCAGTGTGCGGGAACAGTTATAAAACCAGTCTCACGCAGTGTGCGGGAACAGTTATAAAATCAGTCTCAAGCAGTGTGGGGGAACAGTTATAAAATCAGTCTCAAGCAGTGTGAGGGAACAGTTATAAAATCAGTCTCAAGCAGTGTGAGGGAACAGTTATAAAATCAGTCTCAAGCAGTGTGAGGGAACAGTTATAAAATCAGTCTCACGCAGTGTGCGGGAACAGTTATAAAACCAGTCTCACGCAGTGTGCGGGAACAGTTATAAAATCAGTCTCAAGCAGTGTGAGGGAACAGTTATAAAATCAGTCTCAAGCAGTGTGAGGGAACAGTTATAAAATCAGTCTCACGCAGTGTCGGGGGGAACAGTTATAAAATCAGTATCACGCAGTGTGGGGGAACAGTTATAAAATCAGTCTCAAGCAGTGTGGGGGAACAGTTATAAAATCAGTCTCACGCAGTGTCGGGGGGAACAGTTATAAAATCAGTATCACGCAGTGTGGGGGAACAGTTATAAAACCAGTCTCACGCAGTGTGGGGGAACAGTTATAAAACCAGTATCGCGCAGTGTGGGGAACAGTTATAAAACCAGTATCATGCAGTGTGGGAGAACAGTTATAAAACCAGTCTCACGCGTGTGAGGGGAACAGTTATAAAACCAGTATCACGCAGTGTGGGAGAACAGTTATAAAACCAGTCTCACGCAGTGTGGGGGAACAGTTATAAAACCAGTCTCACACAGTGTGGGGGAACAGTTATAAAACCAGTCTCAAGCAGTGTGGGGGAACAGTTATAAAACCAGTCTCACGCAGTGTGGGGGAACAGTTATAAAATCAGTCTCACGCAGTGTGGGAGAACAGTTATAAAACCAGTCTCACGCAGTGTCGGGGGAACAGTTATAAAACCAGTCTCACGCAGTGTGGGGGAACAGTTATAAAAACCAGTCTCAAGCAGTGTGGGGGAACAGATATAAAAACCAGTCTCAAGCAGTGTGGGGGAACAGATATAAAACCAGTATCACGCAGTGTGGGAGAACAGTTATAAAACCAGTCTCACGCAGTGTGGGGGATCAGTTATAAAACCAGTCTCACGCAGTGTGGGGAACAGTTATAAAACCAGTCTCACGCAGTGTCGGGAGAACAGTTATAAAACCAGTCTCACGCAGTGTGGGAGAACAGTTATAAAACCAGTCTCACGCAGTGTCGGGGGAACAGTTATAAAACCAGTCTCACGCAGTGTGGGGGAACAGTTACCCATCACCTGTTTATCAGGACAGCTGAAGAGACATCAGGAAGGCAAAAGGACACAATCTAATAAGAGCTTCTCATTAATGTGGTCTGAAGTGGCACATTCAATCTCACTCACTCCCTCTGTCTCACTATATACACACACACATGCACACGCACGCCTGCATGCACCCACACACACATCTACACACATGTGCACACACGTACACACATGCACACACACTTTCAGACTTTGAACCATTTCCTTCTACGTTGGATTTGACCTTTGCTTGGTCGTAAACAGTGTGCACTGTGCTGAGACATAATTTAGAAACCGGACGTGTCCCACGGCTGATCGAATTTTGGAAGTCCCCAGGAGGGGTTCAGTGTGTTCAGTTGGGTCACCGTGCGGAAATCAGGGGGGCGCTGGGGGGGGGGGAGGCAAAGGTGCCAGATTACAGCACTGAACTGCCCACCCTCAGGGTCCTATGTGCTGCCTCCAGAGATGGACTTTATCTAAGGTCTCTGATCTTATCTTCACAATGTCGATGTGGGTCACAGCTTTTCGGTCCAGCCCAACAGCATTCCCCCCTGATACAACTGATCAACTGATATTATTGTTCAATCAATACCATGATAAGTGATTTTAGAAAAAAAACCCTCCTCCCCACACCAGACCTTCTTGCATAAATTTGGGGACCTCAGAACTATGAACCCTTGGATACGGAGTTACATCAAGCCATAGTGAACCCCCCCACCCCCCAAAAAAAATACAATAAAAAAGTAATTCAATTTTAATTTAATTAAAATAAAAATATGTATAGTGGAGGGGAAAAAAACGCATTGTGATACTGTAAAATGCAGTAAAAAGCAATCTGAGTTCCCAATTTAGATTTGCACTCTATTGATTAAGGGATCCACACTCTCATAAATAAAGGTACAGTGGAGGTACATTTTTATTCTCAATAAGGAACAAATTTCTCAAATGTACCCTGAGAGAACGATAATGTTCAATTTGGGTACTAATGAGTACCTTTTCTAGCAAAAAGACGTACAAATGAACTATGTATTGTTTGCTAGGGGTACAGTTTTATGTTTTGACAAGTTAACTCACTACTAAATATGGCCATTAATATCTCAATGTATTGTAATTCACAGAAGCGCTATAATATAATACATAAAATCTCTATCAGACGCAATTTCACAATCATTCAGTTCAAATGGCTGTATTGACATGAAAAAACCGTGATCAATTACAAAAAAAAACAACAAAAAAAAACTTTCAACTCGTATTGCATCCAGGAAGAACAAGGCACTCTCGTTGCAGTTCCGAGGGGCGCGGTGGTGCACCCAACAAAACCAACAGGTATCGCCTAATACAAGGGTGGGCAAGGACGGCCGCATTCATCTCTGGATTTCATGCACATTTCTGCTCTTCATTATTGAATTGGCCCAATCATTTCAGTAACTGATATTTTAGCTACATTTCTTGAATAAATGAATGAATGACAGCTGTTTCTGTGTCACCGCAGACTGTAAGTGTACCCTAAAGACTTTACTGTGCTCAAATACAGGAGTGAACCAGCATAGTTTATAGAGCTGTCAGAAAACAAAAACTAAAGGTAATTGGTTGGAACAAAAACCAGCATGCGGACCACCCCTCCAGGACCGGAGTTGTGCACCCCAGGTACTAGAACAGGAGGGTCTTCAGACTCCAATCCTCAGATCCACTGGATTTGCTGTTTTCTGTTCCTATCATAACGGCAACCGTTGAATAAAAATTGGTTGCTAAATGTCCCCTGTTCTAGAATCAACACCAGAAACTGTAAATATAAAACATATCTTTGAAGGCTTGGGTCCAAAGTGCAACCGTAACCATTGTCTCCTTGACTGACTTTGAATTCAAAGGAGATTATTTAGGGCGATCTGATAAAAACACTCACACAAGCAAACTATGTGAACACCACAACACATAATACACAGAGCTAAATCTAAGTTGGACCTTAACTGACCCGGACTGGTCCTTACGGCATGGCCACGTATCAGCTGTCCGCAAAACACATTCATATCCAGCCGAGCAGAACGTTCCAAAAGGAAAAACAACAACTAGTTTATCAGGGCAGATAAGCACTAACACACCATGACCCCCCCCCCCCCCCCCCCCCCCCCCCCCCTCCATCTAACATCACATCCTGTATCTCCGCCAAAGCTTGCTTCTCTATCTGAGCCATCCTCTAGCACAATGCATGTAAATACTCCTGGAACTGATTGAACCCTAAGTCTTTGCTTGTTTTCTCCTGACTTCAGTCCTTATTTAAACTGTTTTCAGGTTGCTTTTCACTTGTATAATGCCTCCAGGGGAAAATTACCCAGAAGACACTTCTGCAGCATGCACAGTGGCTTTGTGTTGTTTTTTCTGACAACAATTTATTTTACCATATTTTATTTTTGTGACTGACAACTCATAGTGGCCCTTGACACAAGAGCAAACGTAATTGTGAAGCACTACTGTGAACATAAATGTGAACATAATGTGTGGGATTAACTTACTCATGACCCCCCTTCTCTGTAACTCAAACTCGAAACGCTTATCTTAACCATTCCTGTGAATATCTGCAATCCTGGTACAATCGGCATCTGTATTTAGATGAATACCTTTCTGCATCCTAGAAAAGGCCTAATTCCAGGACAGTACAGTAACCTTGGCTATCAGTGATCCTCTCTCATTAATGATTGGGTGACACACAGTCATGCACACCAATGCTGTCCAAATATGAGGATTAAAGAAAAACATTTCCTGCATTACTGTAAATCCAAGATTGTGTGTGAAACATGATACTTTAAAATGGGTATTATTGTTTAAAATCAATGGGAAATGTTCATTAAAATTTAAGATCGTTGTAAATAAATAACAATTGTCCTGATGATAGGCCTCCTCACTACAGCTGTGTGTTCCTCCCAACATTTTTTCCCATTGGGGAGTTTTATTATCGTCACGATTTTTGTAAAGCGACACAGTGTCTTTGTGATAGTGTACCTGTAAAAAGTGCTAAAGTGAATTTAATCCAATACAATAAAGTTCCTCTCCCCCAATCTAACATGACCCTGGTTTTTATGATGATTATTATTATTATTATTATTATTATTATTATTATTATTATTATTATTATTATTATTCACGGTTCATGTGCTGTGGAGCTTAAATGTAGTTATGTTGTCAGCATATATCGCACTGTGTTCCTGTTCAAGCTGCACAATCGTTTACCACTGCCTACTGTACCCGCATCACTGCCTACTGTACCCGCATCACTGCCTACTATACCCGCATCACTGCCTACTGTACCCGCATCACTGCCTACTATACCCGCATCACTGCCTACTGTACCCGCATCACTGTCTACTGTACCCGCATCACTGCCTACTGTACCCGCATCACTGCCTACTGTACCCGCATCACTGCCTACTGTACCCGCATCACTGCCTACTGTACCCGCATCACTGCCTACTGTACCCGCATCACTGCCTACTATACCCGCATCACTGCCTACTGTACCCGCATCACGCCTACTGTACCCGCATCACTGCCTACTATACCCGCATCACTGCCTACTATACCCGCATCACTGCCTACTGTACCCGCATCACTGCCTACTGTACCCGCATCACTGTTGAAACCAGTTTGATTGGATATGCCTTGATGTGTAATCATCTATTGCATCAGTATGCATGTGTAATGCCCAATGGGGGACAAGCATTGGAAATTAGCATAATATGCAAATGTTATAATCAGATTGCTGAAACAATATATGTTAACATGTATTTTTCCTATCAAATGCAGGTTGAGTAGAGTAAAATAAACAAAATAATAATAATTTCATGCAGGTACTCTGTTGTTGCTGATTTCTATTAGCTGGGAGAAAGGGTGAATTGGAAATAAATAAATATTTGGTGGGGTGTATTTACTTAACCTGGGTTAAAAAAGAAACGGGACCATGTCAATTTTGTTTTTCCAGTTTGGCTCCGCTCAGTTTTAAAAAAAGAGATTCAAATAAAATAGAGGATACAGAATTGTGTATCCCGTGACCAAAGTTGAAGGGGTATTACAAAATATTTATATTTCCCTTTTTGTTAGTACAGTACTCTTACTTGGGTTGACCACTGAGTAAATAGACATTTAAATTCATAAGATTTGATTTGTTTACTAGAAATAGGGAGTAATACCAATTTGCATAAAACCAAACTCTTCATTGTTGATGTAATAAACCAACAGATTCAGACAAGCAATTTCAGACCCATTAGCCGTGGCTAGCTTGCTAGCATTAAGGTTCTGGCAGGCAGGCTGGTTTTTACACGCTTTTGACTTTTTGTACAAAAAATCGAAATCCCGTCGGACACCAGTGATGCCTTTGGAAGAGCCATTAATGTCACTTAATTTGCTGGTAAACAGAAAAAGCTGATTGTGATCCAATCGCTGCATGTAGGCAGGACATACCCAAAATTAGGGTTTCTTTTTTATGTGGATCTTTTTCTGCAAACAATAAAATATATACAAGGTAATTGTTTGTTAGCTTTTGGCGACCCCTAGTGGTACCTTCCTTCAAATATAGTAACACTGAAAATAACCACAAAGTTCTGAGCCGACAAGTTGTGATAATATATGTAAAATAACATTTTATTTTATTTATTTGTATCAAGTATCAATCCCTCGATTTGTTTTCTATCTGAATATGAATGTGTGCACTGTGGTTAGGACTGTTGGCTGGTGGAACTGTTTTTTTTTTTTTGTTGTTGTTGTTTTTTTACATATTCCAGCAGTGCTTATTGCTGGAGAGCAGACGAATATTGCATACATAGAGCTCCAATAACATCAAAAAGTACACAATGCTGGCTTCAGACCTCTCTATTTTATAATCAAATATGGTACGGCTCCAGCTCTTTGAGAGAAGCCATGTTTTGTGAGGGGCTTTTGTTCTCCGGTAAATAGAGGAAGTGTCTGTATTCAAATAGGTTTGTGTACAAACAAAATGTGTCATGGATAACTGCACTGATAAACCGATTACTTTTTAAAATATTATATCCACCATAGACTTGTCAGACAGTATACAACAAACTGGCTGAAGGCCTGACATTCCTACCCTTGGCATCCTAGTGACAATCCTTGTCTACCTTGGGGTAGTAATGTCATTTTTATAATCCTAACTACTGTCTGTTTTATCTGGCTATGGATTGGTGAAAGGTGATCAAATGTATGCAAATCACTGACATATTTTGGATGGAATGACACCGCCCTCCAGGGCATGTTCCTCAATGCCTTGAGCGAAGACCTCAAGAACGAGTTGGCCTCACGGGACGAGGCCCGCTCCCTGAACAGCCTGGCCATTTCTGTCTACAACTGTCTGAGGGCTCATGATTGAGAAAACAATGATCGTCCCGGTTCGTCCTCCTCCAGTTTCCTTCCACGGTCTCCGGCCTCCTCTCACTCTCCTAGCTCGTTCTCCCCTCCGACGCTGGACCCGCCGGAGCAACAACCCATGAAGCTGGGCGGCACCACCGTTGAAGGAGATCAACGCCACTGCCAGAGATTTGCCTCCAGTGCCTGCTTATATTGTGGCCAGACTGGCCACTTCCTGTCTGTCTGTCCCATTCACCCAAAAGGGAAGACTTGCCAGTAAAACTGGTCATCCTGGTGAGCCCAATCAGGATCTCCCATTCAGCCCAGTCCCGTTTCTGTTCAAAGACTACCCTCCTGTGGGACACTCTGTCTGCCACCTCATCGGCCCTGATTGACTCCGGGGCCGATTCCAATTTCATCGACTCCAAGTTCGTCAGCTTGGCTGGTATTCCTACCAAGAACCTTGCCACTCCACTCAACACCTACGCCTTGGACAGCAGTTTCTTAGCCCGTGTCACTCACTCCACCGTTCCCCTTCAACTTGTCCTCTCCGGTAATCACAAGGAGACCATTCAACTTTACATCATCCAATCCTCCCAGTACCCCCTGGTCCTTGGGCAACCATGGCTTCGCCTACACAACCCGCATCTCAATTGGGAAACCAGCCAAATTCAAAGCTAGAGCCCCAGATGTCACTCTGTCTCCGTTCTGCCCTACTTCCCTCAGGAGGCTGCTGTCCTTCCCTAAAGCTCCCCGAACCTGACCTGTCCTCCGTTCATAACCAATATCATGACCTTTCCAGAGTATTCAGTAAATCACTTGCCTTGTCCTTACCCCCTCACAGACCCTATGACTGCGGTGTCGATCTGCTGCCTGGTGCCCCTCCCGTCTGATCGCCTCTACAACCTGTCCGGTCCTGAGAAAGCCGCCATGGAAAACTACATCCACAACTCCCTGGCCACAGGTATTATTCACCCGCCCCCCGCTGTGGGTGCGGGGTTCTTCTTTGTATCCAAAAAAGACCGCTCCTTCCGCCCATGTATCGATTACCGTGGCCTCATCGCCATCACCATCCGTAACAAATACCCAATATATCTGATTAACTCTGCTTTTGAGCCCCTTCATGGCGCCACCATTTTTTCCAAGCTGGACCTCCGCAACGCCTAGCACCTGGTGCGGAATCGGGAGGGGGACGAGTGGAAAACGGCGTTTAACATCCCCCTCAGACACTTTGAGTACCTGGTGGTTCCGTTCAGCCTTCCCAACGCCCCTTCCAGGCCCTTGTCAACGACGTACTCCACGATCTCCTCAACCGGTCAGTTTTTGTTTACATTGACAACATTCTTATTTTTTTCCCGCAAGCACCTTCAACAGTTCCTTGGGTTCGCCTCCACCTCTGTCCCCTTCTCTTTGTCCCCAGAAGCCGTAACACTCCTTTGAGGGCGCATATTTGAGTCACAAAAGGGGGCACTTAAAATACCAGGATGAACACCTTATTTCCGGGGTTTTGTTGAGGGAATTCAGGAGCGCACTCATCTGACAATTTCAGTAAGTAAGCCGGAAGTAAAAACATAAAAGACATAGAGCGTATATGCATATATATTGTACAAGATAGGTTAATATTATAAACTACTCTTTTGTATGTTTGTTAATTCTATCTTCATTCATAATCTACACTTCGTAACAATCGCCATATGTTAACTGACTGATATTCTCAATAAAAATTAATAAATAAATAAAAATATTACAAACTACTTCCTCACTAGTTTGGAAAGAGTTTTGCGGGATTTCTTTCGCACACTGCTTGTAAAGTGAGGGGAGAGGGCACATAGGGACAGGGCCCTGAGTGGACAGGGGACAGTGGACAGGGAACAGGGGTCGTATTCGGTCACGGCCCAAAAAATTCAGACGACCAATTTTAGACCCATTAGCCGTGGCTAGTTTGCTAGCAATAAGGGTCTGGCAGGCAGGCTGTTTTTTACACGCTTTTGACTTTTTGGTATCAAAATCCCTTTGGAGCTGGACACCAGTGATGCCTTTGGAACAGCCATCAATGTCAATTCACTTGCTGGTAAACAGAAAAAGCAGATTGTCATCCAATTGCTGCATGTAGGCAGGACATACCCAAAATTAAGGTTTATTTTTTACGTGGATCTTTTTCTGCAAACAAAATATATACAAAGTAATTGTTAGCTTTTGGCGGTCTCTAGTGGTATCTTTCTTCAAATACAGATAGTAACACTGAAAATAACCAAAAAGTTCTGAGCCTACAAGATGTGATAATATATGTAAAATGACATTTTATTTTATTTATTTGTATCAAGTATCAATCCCTCGATTTGTTTTCTATCTGAATATAAATGTGTGCACTGTGGTTAGGACTGTTGACTGGTGGAACTGTTTTTTTACATATTCCGGCAGTGCTTATTGCTGGAGAGCAGACAAATATTGCATACATAGAGCTCCAATAACATCAAACAGCACGCAATGCTGGCTTCAGACCTCTCTATTTTATAGTCAAATATGGTACGGCTCCAGCTCTTTGAGAGAAGCCATGTTTTGTGAGGGGCTTTTGTTCTCCGGTAAATAGAGGAAGTGTCTGTATTCAAATAGGTTTGTGTACAAACAAAAAGTGTCACGGATAACTGCACTGATAAACTGATTACTTTTTTAAATATTATATCCACCATAGACTTGTCAGACTGTATACAGCAAACGGCTGAAGGCCTGACATTCCTACCCTTGGTATTCTAGTGACAATATTTGTCTACCTTGGGGTAGTTATGTCATTTTTATAATCCTAACTACTGTCTGTTTTATCTGGCTATGGATTGGTGAGAGGTGTCTCCAGTCTGCAAATCACTGACATATTGCATAGGTTGTGTATTCACATACAGTGTATTCTGTATTCACACTGACAACATTCTAGTCATATTGTTGTTAATCACATTCTAACTGTGTTTTGATAAGATCGCAGTGCCATTTAAAAAAAAATGTAAGTATCTGCACAATTTATTTTCTAGTTTTTTTTAAATAAAATACCACTGGCTGATTTTTTTTTTTAAACACCGTTTACGCTGAATATCCTAAATTATGAATATCACTTGTTGGCTCTTCCCTACTCTGATTATTCAAACATGGTATGACTCCTGCTCTTTGGTCAGCCTCATAGAACGGAAGTGTTCACTGGATATCTCAAATTAGGAATATCACTTGGGCTCAACATTTCTTTCTATGAGGCCAATCTAGTTGTGGCTACAATTCAAGTCAACTCAGTCATTGACCCATCACATAATGCTGGTTAAACCTTGCTAGAACCAATCAGAAATGCAATAAACTAATCTCACAAACTGCGAGCTCCCTTCAAAAAACAGAATACCAGCACCAGCATCATTTCAACAAATTTTCTATTTTGGGGACAAGGCTACAGTGGAAATGTTCAAAATGAACCTACTTCTAAAATGTTAAGAGAAATGCATTGCTTATGCTGTGCCAATCTCAACCAACAGTAGTAGCCTAGTATAAGAAGACAAGAAAAATAGCCTGTATATTGAATGTTTGTTTTGTAAGAAACGTATTCAGTTCTTGTGCTGCAGATTCTTCAAAATTCTCTGGAATGTTTCCTGTGGAAATACAATGCTTTACATTTTACTCTCAGATATGCAAATATGTGACCTTCCCTGTAACCTATAAAGGCAGGTTAGCTCGTGACGTTTAGTACACAGTTATAACTGGTACATAGAGAAGTTGGCTAGCCTCTGTGCTTAAGTTAAAAAATATGCGGCCTTTTATACTACTACTGTTGATAGTTAATCTGTCCCGTGTGTCCGCTGAATATTCCTGTTCAATTCCAGGCGGTCCTCATGGAGTTTGCCAGACTGGTGACATCATCGTTGGTGGGCTTTTCCCACTGCACACGCGAGTGAATGACACGGACACTTCTTGGGGGTGCGCTGGGTAAGTCTTTGTAAAATGTTTGTGTGCGTTTCCAAACACTGTGAACTGTAGGCCTAAGCATAATTTGTTTTGTTTGTTTGTTTATTTAGCCTTGACCCAAATGCGTTCATCCACACACGAGTGATGATATACACTATTGGAATGATCAACAAGTCTCCGATGTTGCCCAACCTGACACTGGGCTATGAAATGTACGACACGTGCGGAAATGTTACCATGGCGATAAAAGCTACATTGAGGCTGATGGAGGACAGAAGCAATCACACTCATGAGTGCTTGTCTCTGAGGAACGAGTTCACCGCGTCCGCGAGGGGCGCAAATGTGGTGGTTGGGGAACGACATTCCGAAATCTCCATAGCCGTCGCTCGCCTCCTCGCCCTGCCTCTTATCCCACAGGTAAGGACAGCCTACTTGAGCTCTTTGATAATAGCTACAGTGCCCTCCACTATTATTGGCACCCCTGGTAAAGATGAGTAAAAAGGGTTATAAACAATTCACCGTTTGGTGAATTAGCTTAAGCTCACACTGAAAAAATTAGAAAAATCCAACCTTTAATTGAAGTAAATTTATTATGAGAAAAAAAAATCCCTCATCAAGAAATAATTATTTTTAATAAAACCACGTGTGCCAAAATTGTTGGCACCCCTGCATTTATATATAGAATAAATTAATCATTTTTAATATTTGGTCGCAAATATTTGCATGCCATGACTTCCTGATGTCTGTGACCCAACAACATCAAAAAAACCCTGATATCTTATTTTCTGGTACTCTTACAAGCGATACTATAACGTCTCTGCATTTGAATGGATCTCTATGGGAATTGGAGGGGTGGGACTAGATTTAGCTGTAAATTACCCTGGAACAGTATGGAACACATGGTTGGCTAAATGGCTCAAAGTCATCAAGGGTCTGATGCATCAAACAAGCCTTAAACCATCACTCAAAAATACAGTAGATATGGATGCATAAGTGAGGAGAATTAGAAGACTGTTTAGAACAGTGAATGGAAGTAAGGAAAAGAGTCTATCAGGTTCTGTGAGCTTTAGGGTCAGGGCTTGTGTACCACCACCGCTTCGTTGCTACAAATGCCAGAGATATGGGCAAATTGCTGCAGTATGTAGGGGAAAACAAAGATGCGCTAAATGTGGAGAAGATCATAAGTATGAAGAATGTGGGGGAAATGTGCAAGCCAAATGCTGCAACTGTGGAGGTGCTCATAGCGTGGCATATGGAGGATGTGAAGTTAAGAAAAGAGCAATGAAAATTCAGCAAATCAAAACACAAAATAACATAACATATGCAGAGGCAGTAAAGAAAGTGCAAGGAGAAAGCAGAGTAGAAGAATCAGAGAGAAATTACCAACCTTCTAGATTTGAAGTGCAAGGAGAAAGGAGAGTAGAGGATTCTGAGAGAACAATCGTTAACCAAACTTCTAGATTTGGGATGGAACAGAGTAGTCAGACTAAAGGGTTGAGTACTGAAAAATAGATTTTATTCATTGCCAATGTCCTCAATTGTTCAGATCAAGCTAAAAGCAAAGCAGAGAAAATAAGAATAATAGAAGGGTCTTTCTTGGGAGCAAATTCAAAAAGAATTGAGTCCGACTCAAAGTCAGGAAACAAGTTCTAAAGGACCTATGTAGGAATTCATATCGAGATGAAGAGAAGAGATTCAAATATGATTTAAGAGATTATAGATGATATTATAGAGATTGTTTGGTATAATTTTAGGTTTTATTAGTTGTATTTATTTTTTTATTACGGAAGCCCTGAAGCGCATGGTGAAGAAAATAATTTGAAGAGTTTAAACGGGTTATTATCTCGTTTATTCAAGATATTATCTCGTTTATACGAGATAGTAAGTCATTAATACAAGTTATTATCTCGTATATTCGAGATATTATCTCGTTTATACGAGATAGTAAGTTGTTAATACGAGATAGTAAGTCTTTTATACAAGTTATTATCTCGTTTATTCGAGATATTATCTCGTTTATACGAGATAATAAGTCGTTAATATCTCGAATAAACAAGATAATAACTCGTATTATCTCGTTTATACGAGATAGTAAGTCGTTAATACGAGATAGTAAGTTATTTATACAAGTTATTATCTTGTTTATTCATGATATTATCTTGTTTATACGAGATAGTAAGTCGTTAATACGAGATAGTAAGTTATTTATACAAGTTATTATCTTGTTTATTCAGATATTATCTTGTTTATACGAGATAGTAAGTCGTTAATGCTAAGTGGAATACTTGCAACTTGCTATAAGAATTCCATCTCATTTTGTAATTATAGCTGGGCTATTTCTGCAGAATGCAATGTACTGGAATAAAACTATGGGTTTGCGTTCATTATTACCCCATCAATTACGCTTTCCCGATACCATGGTGGCTCCCTAGTGGAACTCGTTGATGTCCCATTTATAGTAGCCTATTCATATTTCTCTGAAATTTTAAATTAATTTAGGCCTACTGTACACCTACAACCAATTACTACATTTTGACAACTCCTGTAGGCTCGCCTAGTTAAAAGGGCATTTTACAAATACGATAACTGTTCTATGGAATTTGGAAATAAGGTAATCTGTGTTATGCAGATATTTCAATTTTACGAAAAATAGTTGATAGTTCCCTAAGCGAGTTAATTCTTATTTATCAGGTGAGCTCTGCATCTGTCAATACACGACCAAAATACGCTGATCTTGACCGCATAATATGGCGGACGCGTACAATAATTAATATATATATATATTTGTTTATTTTATTATCTATTTAATTTCTTATTTATTTATTTTATTGTGTCACATTTGGTCTTCCAAATCCCCGCACCCAGAAAGAAACGAATCAATGATTCGTGTGACAATACTGCGCTCTCCTGACGAGAATGAGCACATCTTTCCTACTACCAATACAATTGCACTGTAAAATACCAATTTGTAGATTAACTGTGTAATCTGTAATACAATACTACAAACACCACCACATGTTGCCAACTAATATTATCTCAATAATAGATGCGTCATTCATCGAATACACAACGCAGTTAAAAACAGGTTTTTGAGTAACATTAGCCTATATATAAAAGTGTTTTGCCCCCGCTCCCCAAGTCATATACATGTAACTAGCTGTAGCCTAGGCTATAGCCTAATGCAATAAAAATTAGCATTATTGTTAAGGTTTGGAGCTATAACTGCTCACAGTTATCGATGAAATGCATCATATTCCATGTAGTCTAGCATTATTAAACATCCACTGAGAGATAGGATGCCTTTACCATAGTTTATCATAATCCTGACAACATTTTGACGACTCTCTTACGTTTATACCAAGCCAAATAAAAAATAAATAAAACCTAAATTAAAATCTAGGTTTTTTGCTGCAAGAACTGAGAATGACTGTAGCCTACATTATATAAGTAGGCCTAAATTAACTTAATATTATGGCCTAAATACAATATCCACATAAAGACACATCAGCAAATATTTCTGTAGCCTATATGTATACCATTAAAATGAGGGAAGTTTACCTGTAGCTACGAGTTGGTAAGAAAAGCGAGGGTAGCGAAACGTGCAAAAAGCCACGTAGAATACTCTAATCTTGCTCTAATAATTCTAGCTCATTTTGTAATTATAGCCGGGCTACATTTCTGCATATTATCTCTATAATAGATGCATCACTCATCCAATACACAACGCAGTTAGAAACGCAGACGACAATCTTGTTTCTGAGCAACGTTAGACTATATTTTAAAGTGTTTTGCCTCCGCTCCCCATGTTCAAATGACAAACGAAGTAGCCTACACAAGCAAAAACTCAAAAATGGCTTTAATTGCACTTAAAATGCACGTAGAAATAAGTTCAGAGCGGAGTTATATCTCGTACAAACGTCTTACTATCTCGAATAAATGAGATAATAACTCGTATAAACTACTTACTATCTCGTATAAACGAGATAATAACTCATATAAACGAAAAAATATCTTGAATAAACGAGATAACTCGTATAAACGAGATAATAACTCGTATAAATAACTTACTATCTCGTATTAACAACTATCTCATATAAACGAGATAATATCTCGTATAAACGAGATATCTCGAACAAATTAGATAATAACTCGTATAAATTACTTACTATCTTGTATTAACAAATTACTATCTTGTATAAACAAGATAATATCTCGAATAAACAAGATAATAACTCATATAAACGACTTACTATCTTGTATAAATGAGATAATAACTCGTATTAATGACTTACTATCTCGTATAAACGAGATAATAACTCATATAAACGACTTACTATCTCGTATAAACGAGATAACTCGTATTAATGACTTACTATCTTGTATAAACGAGATAATAACTCGTATAAACGACTTACTATCTCGTATAAACGAGATAATAACTCGTATAAACGACTTACTATCTCGTATAAACGAGATAATAACTCGTATAAACAAGATACTATCTCGAATAAACGAAATAATAACTTGTATTAACGACTTTAACTTGTATTAACGACGTTTAAACGAGATAGCTTTTCTAAAAAAAAAATTCACCTTCAGGGCTTCCGTAATTTATGGACATAGACCTAAGAGAAATTGTATTTAATAAATCCCGATCTACACTCCAATCCGGTTGGTGGCGGTAATGCACAATTTCATTGTTATACAACCGCCATAAAACAAAAGAAGAAAAAGAAAAGAAGTCTGTAACCAAAGAAGAAGCAGCTAGCGTGTTTTCTTAGCGAAATGTCTAATTATGAAAATGATAGGGTGGAATTTGTAGTTGAACCATAGGCCTACTTCAAGCCGGAATATATTGATTTAGAGTTTGAATTACTGTCCTCGCGCAGAGTAATACTAGAAGTTACTCTTACCTTATTAAATGTAAACAATGACATCTGAAAAAAAGAAACGACATCATATACAGTAATTTGAGCGAAAATATTGTTCTTGTGCGCTCGGTAATCATCATCATTTGAGTGGATTTAGGCGGTTAATTTACAGCAAGTTAGCCTGGGGGCAATTATATCCAATTGCAAGATGCTAATTGTTAACATTGCTGCAATTCAGGATTTACAATAATTTAGCTACATCAGCGAGATCAGGACGGCTACTATTTAAAACAATATAAAATTTGGTGAACTATCCCTTTAACGCAGCAGTTAGGTCGCCCCTTAGCTGGATGCAATGCAACAACACCCTTCAATTGCGCATTACAGAAATATCTGGGCCATTCGGAAACATAACATTTGGAATGATATCCAAAAAAAAAAATTACAATGAACCATCCATTTAATTTACATCAATTGTGTTTTCAGATCAGTTATGCTTCCACAAGCGAACTTCTCAGCAGGAAGACAAAGTTTCCTTCCTTTCTACGGACAGTCCCAAGTGACTCGCATCAAACCAAAGCTATGGTCAAGCTGATGGAGACACTACACTGGGAGAGCGTGGGAGTCATCGGCAGTGAGGACGAATATGGAAAATACGGCGTTGAAAGTATAATTGATCACATGAGCATTACCGACGTGTGCCTGGACTTCAAGGAAATCCTTCCAACGAACGTTTTTCACAACAGGTACCAAAATCGACTGACCAGCCTCCTGCAAATGGTCAATGAATCGACAGCGGAGGGTATCGTGATTTTCACAAAGATGCCCAACGTGAGAGCTATCCTGGAAGAGGCCATTAGACAGGGCATCAGCAGGACCTGGATTGCGAGCGACAGCTGGTCCACTTCCAGTGAAATACGCAGCTTGAAGGGCATTCGGACGATTGGTAAAGTCTACGGGTTCATCATGAAGAGAAACACGGTCCCGGGGTTTGAGGAGCACGTGCGCAGTTTCACGGCACAGCCTAAAATGAAGGACAGCTTCTTCAGTGACTACCTGAATCACTATCCAGCCTGTCCCAGCTCAACGGCGGACATCACCCCTAATGCACAAGATCCTCAGAACTGTTCATTCCATGATACTGATGAGGAGAGCGCTACGACTAACTGCACAAATATTCAGTGTCTTACGAAGCACATTGACCAGGACGAATCATACAGCGTTTATCTAGCGGTCAATGTCGTAGCGCGAGCATTGCACAGGCTGCTTAAATGTGATTATATGAAATGTAACAGGAGCGCGACGTTTTCTGCCCGGGAGGTAAGACGCTTGATAGCCTATTCGTAGGTAATGGCAGCAGTGACGGACGGATTTCACACATAATTACTTTTATTGTTTTTTTGTTTGTTTGTTTTTAAGTATTCTGTTTGGCATAGACCCATATTCACATTTCAAGACCTAGCATACCTAAACCACGGGGGAAATATCACTTTCCGAGATGAGATATTGTGCTTATGAATTGTGAATATTTTTACTGAAGTAATTCTGGTTAAGTCAGTATCTTGCTCAGGAGTAAAACAGTAGTGCCCACTTTTGGGTTACAAGCCCAGTCCCCTATTGGCTACTACAGTGCACACTGACACTGTACAATACGGTGAACAGAACTAACAGTGTGCAATTGTTACTTTATTCATTCAAATTAAATATTGATTGGAATGGGGGTGGGGGGGGGACTATTAATCCCATAATTCAAATGTTTTTTTCTTTATTCCTCATTTGCATTTGAAGAGTAATACCCATTTTAAGGGGGGGGGGGGGGGGATCTTCTATAAAGTTTATTACTCAATATCTCAAAGGATTCAACATTCAAAAATGATAATTTTGTAAGCACAGGATAAAGGAGAACTAATATCTTTACAAAAGTACCAAAGCAAGTTTTTATTGAATGTGGACAATAAAAGTAGGTGTCACTTTTTAAAATGGTGGATATCTTGTTTAGCAACAAAACCCTTCCTTAAAAAATACTACCTTTGCTCATTTCAACAGCTTCTTGAAGAAATCAAGCGAGTTAATTTCACCGTGGACAACATTACTAACGTTGTATTCGATCAACATGGAGACCCCAGTATAGGATACGATATTCTGGCTTGGGACACGGAGGATGGTACATTGGCGGAAATTGGAGAATACAGACCCTCTGGTGACATTCAGCTACCACCAAACCTTTCATACGGCAACGTCACGGTGAGCCTTCTTATGGGGTGGGCACTAAAGATCTATAGTGGATCTATAGAAGAGTGGTCCTCAACCCTGTTCCTGGAGATTGGTAGGTTTTCACTCCAATTGTAACAAAACACACCTCATTCAGCAGCTAGAGATCTACCGTCCTGTAGGTTTTCACTCCAACCCTAACAAAACACACCTCATTCAACAGCTAGAGATCTACCGTCCTGTAGGTTTTCACTCCAACCCTAACAAAGCACACCTCATTCAACAGCTAGAGATCTACCGTCCTGTAGGTTTTCACTCCAACCCTAACAAAGCACACCTCATTCAACAGCTAGAGATCTACCGTCCTGTAGGTTTTCACTCCAACCCTAACAAAACACACCTCATTCAGCAGCTAGAGATCTACCGTCCTGTAGGTTTTCACTCCAACCCTAACAAAGCACACCTCATTCAACAGCTAGAGATCTACCGTCCTGTAGGCTTTCACTCCAACCCTAACAAAACACACCTCATTCAACAGCTAGAGATCTACCGTCCTGTAGGTTTTCACTCCAACCCTAACAAAACACACCTCATTCAGCAGCTAGAGATCTACCGTCCTGTAGGTTTTCACTCCAACCCTAACAAAGCACACCTCATTCAACAGCTAGAGATCTACCGTCCTATAGGTTTTCACTCCAACCCCAACAAAGCACACCTCATTCAACCACTAGAGATCTACCGTCCTGTAGGTTTTCACTCCAACCCTAACAAAGCACACCTCATTCAGCAGCTAGAGATCTACCGTCCTGTAGGCTTTCACTCCAACCCTAACAAAGCACACCTCATTCAACAGCTAGAGATCTACCGTCCTGTAGGTTTTCACTCCAACCCTAACAAAGCACACCTCATTCAGCAGCTAGAGATCTACCGTCCTGTAGGCTTTCACTCCAACCCTAACAAAGCACACCTCATTCAACAGCTAGAGATCTACCGTCCTGTAGGTTTTCACTCCAACCCTAACAAAGCACACCTCATTCAACAGCTAGAGATCTACCGTCCTGTAGGTTTTCACTCCAACCCTAACAAAACACACCTCATTCAGCAGCTAGAGATCTACCGTCCTGTAGGTTTTCACTCCAACCCTAACAAAGCACACCTCATTCAACAGCTAGAGATCTACCGTCCTGTAGGTTTTCACTCCAACCCTAACAAAGCACACCTCATTCAGCAGCTATCTTGAGATCTTGAATCATGTGTGCTAAATTAGGATTGAAAAGAAAACCTACAGGACGGTAGATCTCCAGGAACAGGGCTGGGGACGACTGCTATAGGGGGATATGAGAGGCATGGACTAAGTCGTGGGTGCACAAGGGCTGATCCGTTTCAGGATTTCGTGCCAGCTTGTGCTCTTAATTGTTAAATCATATCTTGATCTGATGTTATTTTGCACACTGCTACACCACAGACTGTAAGTGTATCCTAATGATTTTTTGGTGCTCAACTACAGGAGTGAATGAGTGTTCTCAGAAAAATGTAACGAAGGTACTTAGTTGGAAGAATAGCCAGCAGGCGGACCATCCCTCCAGGATATGTGTACTCCTGCCTGCACTAAGAGTATTGAGTATTGAGGTTTTGGCTCACTTTGGCTATCAGTATCCCATGGCTCCTTTACGAAGTAAAAAGTTTCCACGGCTCCTGATTTTCTTGTTAAATCCCATGAAAAAAAAGTGGCTTTCTACACAGTTAATAATCATTTTTAAAAATAGTCCATCTGAGTAAATTCTACTCCATCACAGTCGGTTTAATACCAATATAATGTTTTCTGTACATCTGGCCACATTATAATCTCCCTACATTTTCATCTGATATCCTGTACAGTGGTCTTGTATTTCCTGAACATGTAAGATTCCGCAGGTATTCAGTGACAGGGTTGACCTACCTGGCTGAATAAAGCAAATGCACATCAATCATTTTAATGACATGAAGAGCACTGTCCCGCAAACATGTGTTCCCTTTTCTGTTTCTCTTTTTTTCGTTTGTTTCACAATAGGTTACCGTCCACAATTGTTCCAAAGCTTGCCCCCACGGACAAGAGCTGAACTCTTATAAAGACACCTGCTGCAAAACCTGCAACTTCTGTGTGCGCAACCAGTATTCCAGAGGAGGAAGTAAGTGAAAACACTCCCCTGCCTGTTAGAGTCACATACAGCGTGCAAGTCAGTCTCCAGCCTTCAGAGTCACAGTCTGTGCAGGTTTAACTCCAGTCCTGGAGGGCCACAGTGTCTGCAGGTTTAACTCCAGTCCTGTAAGGAGTGCCGTGTCTGCAAGTATAGCTCCAGTCCTGGAGGGCCGGAGTGTGTTCACTATGGCTCTTCCATGTATACTTTTTAAATTCACAGGTAAAGCGTAGAGCCTACGCTTAAGTGTGCAACATAAATGTTGGCTCTTTACTTCCCTGCTGTATTTTAGTTGCTGTAGTTTAAAAAGAGAAAGCACTAAGCGTCTACATGGCACTGTTCCAATGCTCATTGCGAGCTGCGACATCCGGCCGTGTGACCTTTGTCACATGTCTCTCCCTCTCTCTTGCTCTCCATTCTTCCTGTCTCTCTATACTGTGCTGTCCAATAAAGCTGAAATGCCCTAAAATATAACTTTAAAAAAACGATAAAGTGATGAATATTCACATAGAATGCGGGGCTACAGTGCACTGAGTATGACATCAGTGTTTGTGTTTTTTTGTCCTTTTAAACTCCCAGATGAGACGTGCAGATCCTGTCAGGAGGACGAGTATGTGTCGGCCGAGCGGGACTGCTGTCTGAAGAAGGCCGTGGCGTTCCTGAAGTGGACGGACGGATTCGCCATTGTCCTGGCGGCGTTCGGCACGGCGGGGTTCATCTTCACTCTGCTGGTGGCCGCCCTGTTCATCAAGCATCGGGACACGCCCATCGTCAAGGGTACCGGGGGCAACCTGTGCTTCCTCATCCTCGTCTCCCTCGCCACCAGCTTCAGCAGCCTGTGCGCGTTCATCGGGAAGCCCACGGACCTGTCCTGCAAGGTAGCTCTTCCCCACACTCCTGCGACGGATCCTCTGTAAGACACAGGTGCATGTTACAGGCAAAAACATAATGTCAAATTTGGCCTGTTGGTGGCGCTAGAGGGGCGGGTACACTTACCCCAAACTTGGTGTCTGGATACTTTGGACTGTCCTCTATCAATGTGCCAAATTTCACAAAAATACAATCACCGGTTCTATGGGCTGCCATTGACTTCCATGGCAGAAATTATAATACTAATACTAATAATAATAATTATTATTATTATTTTTCTATTTGATTTGAAGGTAGGCCTGCCGCTCTTCATCATCAGCTTCTCCCTGTGCGTCTCCTGCATCTTAGCCAACCTCTTCCAGATCTGCGTGGGCTTCGCCTTCAACACCAAGGCCCACGACAGGCTTAAGAGGTTCAACAACCCGGTCGCTATAGCGACGGGCTGCATGTCTGTCCAGGTGGCGCTGGTCGCCGCGTGGCTGGCCATAGCCCCGCCCTATCAAGAGGAGGTCTCCACCTACCGGGCCAAGGTCGTGATCCAGTGCCACAACGGTTCGGACGCCATGTTCGGCGCCACGCTGGGCTACATCGCCTTCCTGGCCGTCGTCTGCTTCCTGTTTGCCTTCAAGGGGAAGCGGCTGCCGGACCTGTACAAGAACTCCAGCTTCATCACCGTCGGCATGCTGGTCTACCTGGTGGCCTGGATGCTCTTCATCCCCGTCTACGTCAACGCGTCCGGGAAGTACGTGCAGGCGGTGGAGGCGTCCGCCATGCTGGTGTCCAACTACAGCATCCTGTGCTGCCATTTCTGCCCCAAGTGCTACATCATCCTGTTCCGCAAGGAGCTCAACAACGAGAGAGTCATCCTGGAATACATTAAGAAGCATTACGAGAGCAAGGGCGTGTCACCCGTGACCACAAACAAGTGAACCCCAGACAATTCTTTTAGCTTCCCTTTTTCTGTTTTTATTATTTAAAAACCCTGTGCACTAGTTTGAAAAATAATTTTTAAAAAGAAATGCTATGATAAGGTTTTTTTCAATTAAGTTTTTTTTTTACTTAACGACTCAATATTCTCCTAAAATACTAATAGCCTATCACCAAAAAAAAAAAAAAACTTTATCAAGTCTGTTGTATTCAGATACATTTTTTTCATTTTAATTGTGTTTTTTTTTTATCTTGAAAGCAGCCAAGTTCATATACAGTTAATATGCTACCCTCTAGTGGAGGAATTGTAATTGGTCACTTGCACGTCATTTAATCATAGATGTATAAAAATAGCATTTAATACATTTAACCAATCAGCAGTGCCAATAATTAGTGAACACTGTCACACCTCCAACTCTCAGGTATTCAGTCAAAATGTCTTACTTCAGAAGGAAATTGTACTATTTTCCCATTAATAAGTTTGAAACAAGTAGGCTATGTACAGAATAGTTTAATATAAATATACATCTTTATGATGTGGCTTAATGAACAATAAATGCTAAAATGAGAAGGCATGTGGTCTTTAAATGGACCACCACAAAACAACCTTGAAAAACCATTAACAAGATATGGTTTCCATTCCTTGATACAGGAAACCCATTTTTATGTTGAAAATCTTTTAAATTGTATCGTATAGTATTTCCCTTTTGTTACTCAGGTTACAGCTCTAGTCGATTTATAAAATATATGTAAATGTATCTGTGAAAGTGCCTGAAGAAAGACGGCACTTGGAGGTTTATAAAATGAGTTTAGCTATTCGATATTAATTCACATCATATAATTAAAGGCCATTTTTCATACATGTCTTGCTGGATACAACTGAAATTCCAAAGCTCTAATTTTATCCATTATGCAGTCATTAAATCAACTTCGCTTTTGCCGTGCCAGAATGATTCCCTCTGGCCTTCATCCAGACCAAGTCCACAAAGTACATTCAAACGCAGCCATCGATGAGTCAACTAATTCTGCTCCGGTGATTTCCATCTCATACAATTCCACAGGCATACAATTTTTCTTAGCTGCTAATTGCAATGTATTGTACAGTGTCACCAGTAGATGGCGATCTTGAACGGTTTGGGATGAAGCGAGGCAGAAGTGGACGTTGCTTTCATTTTATTTTTATAGCGCTTTTATTTTAACTCTCCAGTGGGGAGGAAAAACACTCAAAGGAGAAAGGTGAGGAGAAATCTGGGAAGGAACCCCGCTATAGAGGGGGAGCCCATCCATAACATGTCAAGCATCAGTGATCAGGTTTTTTTATAATAATAATACTAATAATAATAATAATTGATGTACAGTTCATTTTTTGCATGTAATAAGTAGCTTGAGCACCCTGTAAGGGTTCTTGAATAGAAGTGACTGCAAATAGATGTTAATGCTAGTTAACAGAGAGCATTCAGAGTCAGAGTGAACATCTCTGTACCCATTTCTGGTGGCCGAGAAAAAAGGGTGCTAGAAAAAATGACATACTTTGTCCCAATAAGAGAGACCGAAAACTCATAGTGGCCCTAGAGACAGCAGCAAACTTAATGCATTGTGAAGAATTACTGTGAATATAAATATGAACATAATGTGTGGGATTAACTTACTCGTGACCTAACAATCAACCTAACACGTAACGCTGGACACTATTAAATGCTGGGGGGCTCCACTGGGGGACTCGACTGGGGGGCCGCCAATAGCATCTGTGCTCCCCCAATGTTTCAACCCCCCTCCCCTTCTCTGTAACTCAAACTCGAAACTCTTATGTTAACCATACCTGTGAATATCTGCAATCCTGGTACAATCGGCGTCTGTATTTAGATGAATACCCTTCTGCATGCTAGAAAAGGCCTAATTCCAGGACAGTACAGTAACCTTGGCTATCAGTGATCCTCTCTCATTAATGATTGGGTGACACACAGTCATGCACATCAATGTTGTCCAAATATGAGGATTAAAGAAAACATTTCCTGCATTACTGTAAATCCAAGATTGTGTGTGACACATGATACTTTCAAATGGGTATTATTGTTTAAAATCAATGGAAAATGTTCATTAAAATTTAAGATCGTTGTCAATAAATAGCAATTGTCCTGTTTGCGCAGCAATTCAGTGTTTTTACAGGAGATGATAGGCCTCCCACTCGATCTCTACAGCTGTGTTCCTCCCAACATTTCTTCCCATTGGGGAGTTTTTTCTCGCCGGGATTTGAGTGTTTTTTTCTTCCCACTGGGGAATGTTCTTTATTTCAATTGCTCGCTTTTTGGGAGTTTAGGCCTAGCTTTTTTTATTATAATTTTTTTACTATCACTGTAAAGCGTGACAGTGTCTCTGTAAAAAGCACTATACAGATACAGAAGTTTAATCCTATACAGCATAGTTCCTCTCCCCCAATCTAACATGACCGTGGTTTTTATGATTATTATTATTATTATTATTCACGGTTCATGTGCTGTGGAGCTTAAATCTAGTTATGTTGTCAGCATATATCGCACTGTGTTCCTGTTCAAGCTGCACAATCGTTTACCACTGCCTACTGTACCCGCATCACTGCCTACTGTACCCGCATCACTGCCTACTGTACCCGCATCACTGCTGTACCCGCATCACTGCCTACTATATCCGCATCACTGCCTACTGTACCCGCATCACTGCCTACTGTACCCGCATCACTGCCTACTGTACCCGCATCACTGCCTACTGTACCCGCATCACTGCCTACTATACCCGCATCACTGCCTACTGTACCCGCATCACTGTTGAAACCAGTTTGATTGGATATGCCTTGATGTGTAATCATCTATTGCATCAGCATGCATGTGTAATGCCCAATGGGGGACAAGCATTTGAAATTAGCATAACATGCAAATGTTATGATCAAGATTGCTGAAACAATATATATCAATACATATTTGTTCTGTCAAATGAAGGTTAAGTAGAGTAAAATAAGCAAAAAAAATTCTTTCATGCAGGGATTTTGTTGTTGCCGATTTATCTTGGCTGGGAGGAAGGGAGACTTGGAAGTCAACAGGGACCTTGTCAATTATTAGGTGGGGTGTATTTATTTAACCTGAGCTTGGGTTAAAAAAAGACAGTGTCAATTTATTTATTTTTTTCTGTTTGGCTCCGCTCAGTTTTAAAAAAGGGATTAAAATAAAATGGAGAATACAGAAATGTGTGTTTTCCGTTGTTGAAGGGGTATTACAAAATTGATATGCCTTTTTGTTCGTACAGTACATGTACTCTTACTTGGGTTGATCACTGAGTAAATGGACATTTAAATTCATAAGATTAGATTTTTTTAGTAGAAATAGGGAGTAATACCAATTTGCATAAAACCAAACTCTTATCATGACTCTCAGACCCATTAGCTTGCTCGCATTAAAGAAAATTTTAACTTTGGTAGAACTTTGGGTTGTGTAGTTACCTGGCCATGATATGAGGCCAAATGATGGCAACATATGTTCATTAGTTGCTCTGTGTTTCACTCGGGTGATAATCCAGAATGGGTTATGTGTCGCTCTCCATTCCCTTCTATATCGCAGCTAAAACGGTCTCCAAATGACACTTCTAGCACGTGTACGAACGCGAACGAAGGCGGATTCTGTCAATACAAACAATAACCAGTCCTCTTACATATTTGTTTTCAGAAAATTAAATGGCCCTTTCCTTGCTTTTTTGTTTTTAATTTGGAACATAGATCCGGTCGGTATATTCCTGCGCCAGAAACCACTCATTGGTCCAAATTTCCACGGAAGCAAGCATTCCTGGTAGTAAACAAAGCGACCTGCTGACATTTTGCTAGTTTTTTTCTGGTAGCTTGCTAACAAACATAGAAAATAGTGCCGTTATAAATAATTTGAATTACACAAAAAAAAAGTACGTAAGATGACTGGTTATTGTTTGTATTGACAGAATCCGCATTGTTCACGTTTATACACTAGAAGTGTCGTTTTGAGACTGTTTTAGCTACACTATAGAAGTAAATGGAGAGCGACAAATACCATATTCTGGATTATCACCCCAGGGGAACACAAAGCAACGAATGAACATATTTCGCCACTGTTTTGACTCGGGTAACTACAGAACCCAAAGTTCAATTTTGCTTTAATGATCTGGCAGGCAGGCTGGTTTTTACACACTTTTAACTTTTTGGGATCAAAATCCCCAGTCGGAGCTGGACACCAGTGATGCCTTTGGAACAGCCATCAATGTCACTTAATTTGTAAACAGAAAAAGCAGATTGTGATCCGATCGCTGCATGTAGGCAGGAAGTACCCAAAATTAGGTTTTATTTTGCTGCAAACAGGAAAATATATACAAGATCAATGTTAGCTTTTGGTGACCTCTAGTGGTACCTTCCTTCAAATACAGATAATCACACTAAAAATAACCACAAAGTTCTAAGCCTAGAAGGTGCCATAATACGTATGTAAAGAATAACATTTTATAATTTTTTGTTAATTGTCAATTTCTCCATTTTTTCTATCTAAATATGAACGTGTACCCTGTGGCTAGGACTGTCAGCTGGTGGAGCTGTTTTTACATATCCAGGCAGTGCATTGAGCGGACAAATATTGCATACAGAGATCTCCAATAACATCAAAGCGCACACAATGCTGGCTTCAACCCTCTCTATTTTATAGTTAAATATGGTACGGCTCCAGCTCTTTGAGAGAAGCCATGTTTTGTGAGGGGCTTTTGTTCCCCTGTATACAGAGGAAGTGTCTGTATTCAAATACGTTTTGTGTTTGTGCACAAACCTGTCGTAGATAACTGCACTGATAACTGCACTTGTCAGACTGTATACAGCAAACTGGCTGAAGGCCTGGGACTCTGACATTCCTACCCTTGGTATCCTAGTGACAATCATTGTCTACCTTGGAGTAGTTATGTCATTTCTGACTACTATCTGTTTTATCTGGCTATGGACTGGTGAGAGGTCATCCAATGTCTACAAATCACTGAAATATAGCATGGGGTGTGTGTGTCTGTATTCACACTGACTAGAAATGAACATTGTAGTCATATTATTTTCATCACGTTGTTAATCGCATTCTAACTGTTTTGATAAGATTGCAATGTTGTTTAAACCACTTTAATAAAAAAGAAAACAACAGTGTCTGCAGTTTTTTTTTTCCTGATAAACTAGACCTGGCAGATTTTTGTGAAGCACACAAATATTTATGATTTTACTGTTTATGCTGGATATCCCAAATTAGGAATATCACTTGGTAGGTTTTTCCCTACTATGAGTATTCAAACATGGTTTGACTCCTGCTCTTTGGTCAGCCTCACAGAATGGAAGTGTTCACTGGTTATCCCGAATTCGGAATATCACTTGTTAGGCTCAACATTTCTGTACTATGGGGCCAACCTTGTTGTGGCTACAATTAAAGTCAAAATCACATACTACAACCAACGTTTCACCAATTTACTATTTTTGGGAACTATAGTGGAAATGTTCAAAATGAACCTTAATTCAGGAACTGCTTCTAAGATGTTGAAACTCGTTCCTTATCGTTGTGTCAATCTCAATCAACATGTATGTTTATTTTGTAAGAAAATAATTTAGTTTTAGTGCTGCAGATTCTTCTAAATTCTCTGCAATGCTTTACGTTTCACTCTCAGATATGCAAATATGTGAACTTCCCTGTCGGTATAAAGTCAGTTAGCTTGTGACGTTCAATATGCAGTTGTCACTGGTTCATGCAGAAGTTATCAAACGACGACAGCCGACCTCTGTGCTCAAGTAAAAAAAAAAATGCGGGCTTTTGTACTACTGTTGATGGTTCATCTGTCCCGTGTGTCGGCTGAACATCCCTGTTCAGTTCCAGGCGGTCCTCGTGGAGTTTGCCAGACTGGTGACATCATCGTTGGTGGGCTTTTCCCACTGCACAAGCGAGTCATATCGGTGACCAATGACACTTCTAGGGGGTGTGCTGGGTAAGTCTTTGTAAAATGTTGAGCAAACTTTGTGTGTTTCCAAACACTGTAAACTTTACGCATAATATAGGCCAAAGTAATAAGTCGTTTTTTGTGTGTTTGTTTAGCTTCGACCCAAATGCGTTCATCCACACCCGTGTGATGATATACACTATTGGAATGATCAACAAGTCTCCGATGTTGCCCAACCTGACACTGGGCTATGAAATGTACGACACGTGCGGAAATGTTACTATGGCGATAAAAGCTGCGTTGAGGCTGATGGAGGACAGAAGCAATCACACTCATGAGTGCTTGTCTCTGAGGAACGAGTACACCGCGTCCGCGAGGGGCGCAAAGGTGGTGGTTGGGGAACGACATTCCGAAATCTCCATAGCCGTCGCTCGCCTCCTCGCCCTGCCCCTTATCCCACAGGTAAGGACAGCCTACTTGACCTCTTTGATAATATCTATAATTATTACCTTATTGCTATAATTATAATTATTATCAGATTTTGGTATAATGCCTGGGCGGGATTCAATTAAACGCTCTTAGACCATTTCTAAAATATTGTAACAGCAACGTTCTGGCTGGGCCCAAACACTGGTCTCCTAGTTACGTCGTTGCGCTAAAGATGAATTCCGTTAACGCAGCAGCCGCCCCTTGGCTGGCTGCCTGCAACGCTACGCTACCCTTCAATTGCGAACTATCTGGGCCAATCGGAAACATCATAACATTTTTAATGATATCTAAAAAAATCCCAGATAATGACCCATCCGTTTAATTTACATTGATTGTGTTTTCAGATCAGTTATGCTTCCACAAGCGAACTTCTCAGCAGGAAGACAAAGTTTCCTTCCTTTCTGCGCACAGTCCCAAGTGACTCGCATCAAACCGAAGCTATGGTCAAGCTGATGGAGACACTACACTGGGAGAGCGTGGGTGTCATCGGCAGTGAGGACGAATATGGAAAATACGGCGTTGAAAGTTTAATCGATCACATGAGCATTACCGACGTGTGCCTGGACTTCAAGGAAATCCTTCCAACGAACGTTTTTCACAACAGGTACCAAAATCGACTGACCAGCCTCCTGCAAATGGTCAATGAATCGACAGCGGAGGGTATCGTGATTTTCACAAAGATGCCCAACGTGAGAGCTATCCTGGAAGAGGCCATTAGACAGGGCATCAGCAGGACCTGGATTGCGAGCGACAGCTGGTCCACTTCCAGTGAAATACGCAGCTTGAAGGGCATTCGGACGATTGGTAAAGTCTACGGGTTCATCATGAAGAGAAACACGGTCCCGGGGTTTGAGGAGCACGTGCGCAGTTTCACGGCACAGCCTAAAATGAAGGACAGCTTCTTCAGTGACTACCTGAATCACTATCCAGCCTGTCCCAGCTCAACGGCGGACATCACCCCTAATGCACAAGATCCTCAGAACTGTTCATTTCATAATACTGATGAGGAGAGCGCTACGACTAACTGCACAAATATTCAGTGTCTTACGAAGCACATTGACCAGGACGAATCATACAGCGTTTATCTAGCGGTCAATGTCGTAGCGCGAGCATTGCACAGGCTGCTTAAATGTGATTATATTAAATGTAACAGGAGCGCGACGTTTTCTGCCCGGGAGGTAAGACGCTTGATAGCCTATTCGTAGGTTATGGCAGCAGTGATGGACGGATTTCACACATAATTACTCGTATTGTTTTTTGTTTTTAAGTATTCTGTTTTGCAAAGACCCATATTCACATTTCAAGACCTAGCATAACTAAACCACGGGGAAAATATCACTTTCCGAGATGAGATATTGTGCTTATGAATTGTGAATATTTTTACTGAAGTAATTCTGGTTAAGTCAGTATCTTGCTCAGGGGTAAAACGGGGTGGGGGAGGAATCTTCTATAAAGTTTATTACTCAATATCTCAGAGGATTCAACATTCAAAAATGATAATTTTGTAAGTACAGGATAAAGGAGAACTAATATCTTTACAAAAGTACCAAAGCAAGTTTTTATTGAATGTGGACAATAAAAGTAGGTGTCACTTTTTCAAATGGTGGATATCTTGTTTAGCAACAAAACCCTTCCTTAAAAAATACTACCTTTGCTCATTTCAACAGCTTCTTGAAGAAATCAAGCGAGTTAATTTCACCGTGGACAACATTACTAACGTTGTATTCGATCAACATGGAGACCCCAGTATAGGATACGATATTCTGGCTTGGGACACGGAGGATGGTACATTGGCGAAAATTGGAGAATACAGACCCTCTGGTGACATTGAGCTACCACAAAACCTTTCATACGGCAACGTCACGGTGAGCCTTCTTATGGGGTGGGCAGTAAAGATCTATAGTGGATCTATAGAAGAGTGGTCCTCAACCCTGTTCCTGGAGATCGGTAGGTTTTCACTCCAATTGTAACAAAGCACACCTCATTCAGCAGCTAGAGATCTACCGTCCTGTAGGTTTTCACTCCAACCCTAACAAAGCACACTTCATTCAGCAGCTATCTTGAGATCTTGAATCATGTGTGCTAAATTAGGATTGAAATGAAAACCTACAGGACGGTAGATCTCCAGGAACAGGGTTGGGGACGACTGCTATAGGGGGATATGAGAGGCATGGACTAAGTCGTGGGTGCACAAGGTCTGATCCGTTTCAGGATTTCGTGCCAGCTTGTGCTCTTAAGTGTTAAATCATATCTTGATCTGATGTTATTTTGCACCAGCTACACCACAGACTGTAAGTGTATCCTAATGATTTTTTGGTGCTCAACTACAGGAGTGAATGAGTGTAGTTTATAGAGTTTTCAGAAAACTGTAACGAAGGTACTTAGTTGGAAGAATAGCCAGCAGGCGGACCATCCCTCCAGGATATGTGTACTCCTGCCTGAACAAAGAGTATTGAGTATTGAGGTTTTGGCTCACTTTGGCTATCAGTATCCCATGGCTCCTTTACGAAGTAAAAAGTTTCCACGGCTCCTGATTTTCTTGTTAAATCCCCTGGCTTTCTACACAGTTAATAATTTTTTAAAATAGTCCATCTGAGTAAATTCTACTCCATCACAGTCGGTTTAATACCAATATAATGTATTCTGTACATCTGGCCACATAATAATCTCCCTACATTTTCATCTGATTTCCTGTACAGTGGTCTTGTATTTCCTGAACACGTAAGATTCCGCAGGTGTTCAGTGACAGGGTTGACCTACCTGGCTGAATAAAGCAAATGCACAGCAATCATTTTAATGACATGAAGAGCACTGTCCCGCAAACATGTGTTCCCTTTTCTGTTTCTCTTTTTTTCCTTTGTTTCACAATAGGTTACCGTCCACAATTGTTCCAAAGCTTGCCCCCACGGACAAGAGCTGAACTCTTATAAAGACACCTGCTGCAAAACCTGCAACTTCTGTGTGCGCAACCAGTATTCCCGAGGAGGACGTAAGTGAAAACACTCCCCTGCCTGTTCGAGTCACATACAGCAGTGTTTTTCAACCTTTTTTGAGCCAAGGCACATTTTTTACATAAAAAAAATCCTGAGTCACACCACCAACCAAAAGTGTTAGTAATTAAGTGAAGTTGGATAATTTCCCACGGCACATCTGACGATCTCTCACGGCACACTAGTGTGCCGCGGCACAGTGGTTGAAAATCACTGACATACAGCGTGCAAAGTCAGTCTCCAGCCTTCAGAGCCACAGTCTGCGCTGGTTTAACTCCAGTCCTGGAGGGACGCAGTGTCTGCAGGTTTAACTCCAGTCCTGGAGGGACGCAGTGTCTGCAGGTTTAACTCCAGTCCTGGAGGGCCGCAGTGCCTGCAGGATTAACTCCAGTCCTGGAGGGACGCAGTGTCTGCAGGTTTAACTCCAGTCCTGGAGGGCCACAGTGTCTGCAGGTTTAACTCCAGTCCTGGAGGGCCGCAGTGCCTGCAGGATTAACTCCAGTCCTGGAGGGACGCAGTGTCTGCAGGTTTAACTCCAGTCCTGGAGGGCCACAGTGTCTGCAGGTATAGCTCCAGTCCTGGAGGGCCAGAGTGTGTTCACTATGGCTCTTCCATGTATACTTTTTAAATTCACAGGTAAAGCGTAGAGCCTACGCTTAAGTGTGCAACATAAATGTTGGCTCTTTACTTCCCTGCTGTGAGTTTAAAAAGAGAAAGCACTAAGCGTCTACGTGGCACTGTTCCAATGCTCATTGCGAGCTGCGACATCCGGCCGTGTGACCTTTGTCACATGTCTCTCCCTCTCTCTTGCTCTCCATTCTTCTCCCTGTCTCTCTATACTGTGCTGTCCAATAAAGCTGAAATGCCCTAAAATATAACCTTGAAAAAAACCATAAAGTGATGAATATTCACATAGAATACGGGGCTACAGTGCACTAAGTATGACATCAGTGTTTGTGTTTTTTTTGTCCTTTTAAACTCCCAGATGAGACGTGCAGATCCTGTCAGGAGGACGAGTACGTGTCGCCCGAGCGGGACTGCTGTCTGAAGAAGGCCGTGGCGTTCCTGAAGTGGACGGACGGATTCGCCGTTGTCCTGGCGGCGTTCGGCACGGCAGGGTTCATCTTCACTCTGCTGGTGGCCGCCCTGTTCATCAAGCATCGGGACACGCCCATCGTCAAGGGTACCGGGGGCAACCTGTGCTTCCTCATCCTCGTCTCCCTCGCCACCAGCTTCAGCAGCCTGTGCGCGTTCATCGGGAAGCCCACGGACCTGTCCTGCAAGGTAGCTCTTCCCCACACTCCTGCGACGGATCCTCTGTAAGACACAGGTGCATGTTACAGGCAAAAACATAATGTCAAATTTGGCCTGTTGGTGGCGCTAGAGGGGCGGGTACACTTACCCCAAACTTGGTGTCTGGATACTTTGGACTGTCCTCTATCAATGTGCCAAATTTCACAAAAATACAATCACCGGTTCTATGGGCTGCCATTGACTTCCATGGCAGAAATTATAATACTAATACTAATAATAATAATTATTATTATTATTTGATTTGAAGGTAGGCCTGCCGCTCTTCATCATCAGCTTCTCCCTGTGCGTCTCCTGCATCTTAGCCAACCTCTTCCAGATCTGCGTGGGCTTCGCCTTCAACACCAAGGCCCACGACAGGCTTAAGAGGTTCAACAACCCGGTCGCCATAGCGACGGGCTGCGTGTCTGTCCAGGTGGCGCTGGTCGCCGCGTGGCTGGCCATAGCCCCGCCCTATCGAGAGGAGGTCTCCACCTACCGGGCCAAGGTCGTGGTCCATTGCCACAACGGCTCGGACGCCATGTTCGGCGCCACGCTGAGCTACATCGCCTTCCTGGCCGTCGTCTGCTTCCTGTTCGCCTTCAAGGGGAAGCGGCTGCCGGACCTGTACAAGAACTCCAGCTTCATCACCGTCGGCATGCTGGTCTACCTGGTGGCCTGGATGCTCTTCATCCCCGTCTACGTCAACGCGTCCGGGAAGTACGTGCAGGCGGTGGAGGCGTCCGCCATGCTGGTGTCCAACTACAGCATCCTGTGCTGCCATTTCTGCCCCAAGTGCTACATCATCCTGTTCCGCAAGGAGCTCAACAACGAGAGAGTCATCCTGGAATACATCAAGAAGCATTACGAGAGCAAGGGCGTGTCACCCGTGACCACAAACAAGTGAACCCCAGACAATTCTTTTAGCTTCCCTTTTTCTGTTTTTATTACTTAAAAGCCCTGTGCACTAGTTTGATAGTTATATTATACAATCATTTAAAAAAAAAAATGCTATGTTTTTTTAAATTTATTTTTACTTAAGGACTCAGTATTCTCTTAAAATACTTATAGCCTTTATAAAGCACCAAATAAAACAAGTACTATATCAAGCCTGTTGTATTCTGATTAATTTTTGTTGTTTGTTTGTTTTTTTTATCTTGAAAGCAACAAAATTTATATACAGTTCATATGTTGCCCTCTACTGGAGGAATTGTAATTGGTCACTTACATGTCATTTAACAATTGAACCAATCAGCAGTGCAACCATCTGGTGCTGGGCAACCAATCATTAGTGATGAAGTGAATATCTATACTGTAGGGAGGCCAGGGACACACTGTAGTCATGACCCACTATGATCCCTGAACCCCTTTGAGGGCGCATATTTCAATCAACTTCGTCAAAAAGCTTTTGAGTGGGCGATTTTTTCTCACAAATGGGGGCACTTAAAATACCAGGATGAAACCCTTATTTCCAGGATTTTGTTGAGGGGATTCAGGAGCACACTCATCCACAGAACTGTGCACTCATCCGACAATTTCAGTAAGTAACCCGGAAGTACTACAACGTGTAGTATAAGAGCGGGACATATTATGAACTACTCCCTTTTTATTTTTGTTTATTCTACCTTCATTCATAATCTACACTTTGTAACCATCGTCAAATGTAAACTTATTGAAAGAATTTTACAGGATTTATTTCACACACTGCTTGCAAAGTGAGGGGACAGGGCACATTGTAGAAAGGGGTCTGAGCGGACGAGGGCAGGGATCATATTTGGTCACGGCCCGAGTTAGACCTCCAACTCAGGTATTCAGTTGAAATAACTTACTTCAGAAGGAAATCGTACTATTTTCCCATTAATACGTTTGAAACAAGTAGGCTATGTACAGAATAGTTTGATATAAATATACATCTTTATGATGTGGCTTAATGAACACTTAATAAATGCATAAATGAGAAGGCATGTGGTCTTTAAATGGACCACCACACTACCACAAAACTATTAACAAGATATGGTTTCCATTCCTTGATACAGGAAACCCATTTTTATGTTGAAAATCTTTTAAATTGTATCGTATATTATCTCCCTTTTGTTACACAGGTTACAGCTCTAGTCGATTTATAAAATATATGTAAATGTATCTGTGAAAGTGCCTGAAGGAAGACGGCACTTGGAGGTTTATAAAATGAGTTTAGCTATTCGATATTAATTAACATCATATAATTAAAGGCCATTTTTCATACATGTCTTGCTGGATACAACTGAAATTCCAAAGCTCTAATTTTATCCATTATGCAGTCATTAAATCAACTTCGCTTTTGCCGTGCCAGAATGATTCCCTCTGGCCTTCATCCAGACCAAGTCCACAAAGTCCATTCAAACGAAACCATCGATGAGTCAACTAATTCTGCTCCGGTGATTTCCATCTCATACAATTCCACAGGCAATTAACTATTCCGGTTATTGTAGACGTGTTTTTATTTTTGCATTCCAGTGTATATATTTTTTGTTTTAAATATTTATATATATATATATTTTTTTTTTTAAACCTGTAGACATCGTCAATGCACCCGTTTTTCTTAACTGCTAATTGCAATGTAGTGTGCAGTGTCACCAGTAGATGGCGCTCTTGAACTATTTAGGATGATCCCTTCACTCTGCCAGACTGCCAGGAAGTACAATACATATTTTCATTTCCCTCCCTCTATGGTTTATCAACAATATCACCTGCAGCCAGAAGGGAATCAATTTCGTGCCGCAGCTGAACATCTCTAGAGCCGTGACAAGGCTTGCTGAACTTTATTTCACGATGTTTTTTTTTTCATGAATGCAATACGATTGTCCTAGCAGTTATTTGCGCAACAAAAAAATTAATTTGTCATCTTCTTTACTCTCTCTGTATTGTACACTAGCTTGTAAAATAAAAATAATAAAATGGCATCATTTATCATCAATAAAATGGCCTATAGAAGGCCATTATAACAGGAACTCAGGCAGAAAGGTGAGTTACAGACAGCCCATTGAAGTGAAAACACGTTTATGGTTTCTGAGCTAATTCACTGTTCCCAACCCCCAAAAAAACAAAAGAAAAACTTTATTTCTACCTGGCCATGTGGTTTCCTAGCAACGATTAGACCGTCTCTGTCTTCTTTATGCTTCTGAATAATACGTGAAAACATCTTTTGTTGAAGATTTTTGATTTTTTTTTTCAATTATTAAATGAAATCAAAAGAAAAACCACACGTAGTAAACAGAAATAGCTACTCATTGAAAGTTATTGGAAATTTCTGGTTTGAAAGCTTTTGGCTCCAGCCCCTTGATGTGGGAGATGCCAACATCTTGAATTAGCCATCAGCAGTCAGCCATTGACGTTGTTTTCCAAAAACGCACAAAATCGATTATATGAAGATCAGAATCCCTTAAAATGCCAAACTGGAAGTAATATAAGCACACGAGGACAGGCGAGTCTTACTACCGGATTTACAAGAGCGATTGTAGCAGCAGAAATTATTTGGAACTGAATTCCAAAAACGAGGTGCAGGACAGCTTAAAGCCATTCCCCGATTGATTTATTTTTTATGACTGAGGGAATCAGCACTGTTGCTGAACTGAACGCAGAGTGTGACTATGCAAACAAGGTTTAATCATAAGGTTTAAGGTCGAATCGAATGACAAGAGGTATATAATTTGTGGATGGGAAATTACCTCAAACACAACGCTGGACCGAGTGCAGCTTTAGAGCACACGAGAAACTAAGTCATCCTCGTCCCGGAGTGAGTGTTGAAATTGTGATAACACACATAATCCGTTTACTCCCTGCCGCCTGTGTGATTCGTTTTTAGGTTTAAAGGCAAATGAAGCGGATGAAACTCACAGTGACCGGACGATTTCAATAGCGCACGACGCACATATCTCTCCTCGCGCTGTAGATGCGGTGCCCGTTCCTGTCGCGCTTAACAGGAGGCTTTTTAAACGGATCAGTTTAATTTTAAAACTAAAATGGCCTGTCAGGAGCTACAAACCTATTCTAAGAACATTAGTACAATATGTCGTGCAGGTGATTTAAGATTTAAGCGATTCTCCAATTATCTTTGTTATTCAATCATAACCTTGCGATTGTGGCGTTGTGACTTATCAGGGTGTTCTTCCCCTTAGCAGGATCCATAAATCAAACCCCATGAGGCCGCTCGCAGACCAAAGGAACCGACACCTTTCCGCCATAATCCCTCTCCAGAAGATGTAGATGCTAATTAATTATTTCTTAAATAAGGAGTCGTGCAAGCAGTTATGGCGCGCAATCCATCAGAAGTGCATGGGCATGCATTCATTTGCTAAACCAGCAAGGCCGTGCCGTATGGGCGAGGGGGGGGGGGGGGGGTCTCTTCATGGGGTCCAAAATACTTGGCGGCGCAACCCCGCCAGCCCAGCGGCCTCAAACAAACAAACGTCACCTTTCCTGGAAACGCAGCATAAATCATCATTCATCCAAGAGCAATTCAAATGAAAACAAACTTAATCGGACGCACGCAATCGGATAGCATTGGGGGTGAGGGATCAGGGTTGACCGGGAAACCGTGTTGCAGTGTACAGTCGAATATTTATTTAGCATTGACGATAGATGACACCCGGCCATAAGTATGAGAATAACTTGTGAATTGATTGGCAGGTTCAGGGTAGCGGAGTTATTAAAGCTCTTTTCAATAAAGTCACCAGAGACTGTGTTAAAAACAGGCGCGCGGTTATTTGAAAAGACAAATAATCCGCTCCGTCTCCGCGACAGGGCCGTGTCTGGAGGGGGGCACCAAAACTTCGCCGCCTGCCCCCCCAAAGACAAATGCAGAAAAAATAAAATCCGACAATATGAAGTCGGCGCCAGGCTATTAGCACTACAGACGGTTCGGCCAATCATAAAAATGCCACATCGAAATAATATATTTCTCTAATATCTGATTGGTTGGTTTGGCCATATGAAACATGTAGACGCAGCGAGAGAGAGAGGTCAGTTTCTTTGATCAATCTTTGCTGTCTCTTCTTGATAACTGTATGTAACTGTAAGGCAGGGATATAATATTCGCTAGCCTAGCTTACTCAGTGAGTTGAGGATAGTGGCGAGAGTCTCCGTCAGGGAGATTTGATTTTAAATAGATTGATTACATGTTGCATCTAGCCTAGTTGTTATACAGTAGCTGCGATTCTCCTAAACATCTGCAGCATTGCATTAGCTGGATGCACGTGTGTGTGTGTGCGCGCCCGTGTGTGTGTTAGCTAGCCTACTGCTGCGTGTTGGCTATAGTCAGCCCTACTTTCCTCAAACTTTGGAATACTTCACATATATTAAAATACACTATTCTCTCTCTCTCTCTCTCTCTATCACTCTCACGGCGAAACGGCAGCCGTCAAGAGGCAAGCCCCCCGGCCCCTCAGGCATAAAAAGGGGGAGTATATCTAAAATATTGTGGCGATCCGGGGCGATTGCGAGTAACGGGGATCGTTGTGCATGTCAACTGTTGTGTTCAAATGTAATGACGTGTGCAGTAGCAATTGGCAGTTGACCTTTGAATGACCAGCAGGTGTTCAACCAGGTCGGCGATAGAGACCGTTTGTTGATTGACGTATGACAGAGTGAATTACGTGTGATTGGTTGGGGTGAGCTGCAGGGCACCTATCAAGGGCCGCCTTTGTTAAGCAGGTTTATTTGCATAGAGGGGCTATAAAGCTGGCTACGATCCAGCAAGCGATGTCTATTCCAACTGTTAACTGAAGAAGAAGCAACAAGAGATTGTACTCTTACTCAATAAACTATTTCCATCAACAAAACCTGACTCCGACTCCATGGCTCGCCACAATGGTGTCAGAAGCGGGACGATCTGGGAACAGATCCGCGACCTAGAACGTCAGGTGACCAAGCAGATGGACGTTATCGCAGGAGCGTCTGCGAAGCGGCCCACGAATAGACCCGGAGGACTACCCGAAGGAGCCAGCGCAACAAGACCGGAGCGAGAGAGGCCGATTACAGACCAGGCGGAGGTGCCCGCGCTGGTGGCTGACCCCGCGGCCGGAAATGAAGCGCAAGTAGGTCGGCCGGAAGCCAACGAGGTCGCCCCTGCTTCCAGGCCGAGCCAGACAGCGGCGCCGGCGCGGCGACCGACTACACCGATAAAGGCGGTGATCAAGCTACCCCGTTACACGGGAAAGGGTGAGCTAGAGTCGTACCAAAGCCAGGTACGATTCGCGGCTAGCTACAATGGCTGGGACGAGAGCCAGACGGCCACCCACTTAGCGTTAGCCCTGGAGGGCGAGGCCTGCCAGGTGCTGCTAGACCTGGACAGCGCCGAACCACTGACGCTACCGGCACTGATGACAGCGCTGGAACGTCGGTTCGGACAGCGGCAATTCCTAGAGGTGAGCCGGGAGAAGCTCGCCAAGCGACGGCGGACCGGAGCAGAGAGCCTCAGCGTCCTCGCCGCCGACATCAGGCTGTTAGCCCGCCGCGGCTACCCTCAACTCGATAACGCAGGCCAGCAGGAGCTAGCCTGCCAGACCTTCACACAGGCCCTCACTCCGGAGCGCCTACAACAACAGGTCCGCATTGCCAAACCGGAGTCCCTGGACGCAGCGCTTCGCGAGGCCGAGCGACTGGAGCTCATCTTGGGCACCACGCCAAACGGGACCCCGGCTAACAAGCCCCGGGTCCGAGCTGCCGACTGCGAGGACGGCGAGGAGGTGAGATGGGTTCAACGGAACCAAAACCGACCGCGGCAGCGACCGGAACGGGAGCGACGCTGCTTCCGGTGCAACGAACCGGGGCATTTCGCCCGCGACTGTACTGCCCCTGCGCCAAAAGCGAGAGCTCCACAGCCGACGGGAAACGACGACGGGACGGCCCAATGAGGAGACCGCCGCCCCATGCTACACTCCTCCTCAACCAGACCCGGCCCAGACCAGCACTCACGCGCCCAGGCTGCCCATCCTAGCGAAAGCAAAAATTCCAAGAGCAAAAGTTCCGTTTGATGTTCTTTTAAGAGCAGAGGAACAGGCCCACGAGGCCGAGCCCCGTATTGGCAGACTGGGGACGAAGACCGGGCTGTACTTGCCTTGCAGTTTGGACGGACAAGCCTGCTGGGCGCTGGTCGACACCGGAGCCACTATTTCCCTGGTAAGGCCGGGGGTACTTCGGGGTACCAGCGGGCTGCTTTCAGGTGCATGGACCCCTACCTCTACCCAGCTAACCTCCGTCACTGGGCAGAAGATGGGCATGCGTGGTAGTAAACAATTACAAGTGTGTGCAGGAGCCCAGCGAGTGAAACACGAGTTTTGGTTAGCAGATATAAAAGATGCATGCATTATCGGTTTAGACTTGTTAGCGTTGTGGGGAACTAGCATAAATGTGATAGCCGAGACGATAACTATTGGTACTGAAACGCTGGGCCTCCGATCAAAATGTGAATTACAAGCAGCCCGCCGAACTGAATGCCCTGGGGTGCCCCCCAAACACTGTCGCCCCAGTTCTGTGCTTGCAATGGCCACCGCTGATTCGCCGCTCGTTACCGTGGTACCACCTCAGGTTACAGTGCCACCGCAGACGGGCGGGCTAGCCTCAGCTACCCAGCCCTCTGCGGGGGTGCTGCAAGCCGTCCTAGCATTATGGACGCGCAGCAGCAAAGGGCTCACACCGCAGCAGAGCCAGCAGCTTAAAGCCCTGCTTGTCCGTTACACTCACCTATTCGCTGTGCGGGACGAAGAATGCACACAGACCGAACTGGTTCAACACCAGATTGATACTGGCTCGGCTGTGCCCATTCGGTTACGTCCGCACCGGCTGTCTCTAGCCAAGCGAGAGGTGGCGGAGGACAAGATAAGGGAGATGGCAGCTGCGGGCATCATCGAGCCCTCTGAAAGCCCATGGGCGGCCCCTGCTGTCCTGGTAAAAAAGAAGGACGGGGAGTGGCGTTTTTGTGTAGATTATAGGCGTCTTAATCAGATCACCAAGAAAGACGCCTATCCACTTCCCCGTATTGACGAGGCCTTAGACCATATCGCGGGGTCCAGTTGGTTTAGCTCGCTGGACCTCCGCAGTGGCTATTGGCAGGTGAGGCTGTCCCCGGAAGCGAGGGCCAAATCAGCTTTCACGATAGGGCAAGGGTTGTGGCAGTTCCGGGTCATGCCGTTCGGGCTCTGTAACGCCCCTGCCACTTTTGAGCGACTGATGGAGCGGGTGCTGTCGTCCGTCCCGCGGAGTTCCTGTGTCGTGTACCTGGACGACCTCCTAGTACACGCCAGCGACTTCGAGCAAGCCCTCGCTCACCTAACTGACGTGCTTACGGAGATTGGCCGGGCTGGGCTACGGCTCAATCCTAAAAAGTGTCAGCTGCTCCGGAGGGAGACAGCTTTCCTGGGGCACGTCGTTAGCGAGCAGGGTGTAGCCACTGACCCAGCTAAGGTGGCTTCTGTGCGGGAATGGCCGACGCCTAGCAATGTGGGTGAGCTGCGGAGCTTCTTGGGACTAGTGTCGTACTACAGACGCTTTGTCTTGAGCTTCGCCACCCTGGCTAGTCCGCTTCATCGCTTGACGAATAAAGGTCAACAGTTCGAGTGGACAGGGGACTGCCAGAATGCTTTTGACCAGTTGAGAGACGCCCTAACGGCGGCTCCCATTCTAGCATATCCGGATGTCGCGCGACCATTCATCGTCGACACGGACGCTAGCAATGTCGGAGTCGGGGCCGTGCTCTCCCAGGTGGGACCAGACGGGGAACGAGCGGTAGCCTACTACAGTAGCGCGCTGAGCAAGGCAGAGCGAAACTACTGCGTGACTCGGCGCGAGCTGTTAGCGGTGGTCAAAGCGGTTCGCCATTTTCGCCCGTACCTGCAAGGCTGCCATTTCCTTATTAGGACAGATCACGCGTCACTAACCTGGCTTTTAAATTTTAAAGATCCGGAGGGCCAGGTAGCCCGCTGGCTCGAGCTGTTGCAGGAGTACGATTTCCAGATTCAGCACAGGCCCGGAAAGCTGCATGGTAATGCAGATGCGCTTTCCCGGAGGCCCTGTGCAGAGCTGGACTGTAGGCCTTGCACTAAAGCCGAGCAGCGAGAGCAGGTGACGGAGATAGCATGCCCAGTTCGGGCTATAGAAGGTGAGGTTGGATGGTTGCCTTTTAGCCAGCAGGACCTGCGCCTAGCGCAGGAGGGCGACGGCGAGCTGCAGCAAGTGCAGCGCTGGATCGCGGCAGGTACACGGCCTGCATGGGGGGAAGTGTCGGCTAGTAGCCCAGCGGTTAAGGCTTATGTGAGTCAGTGGGGGAGCCTGACGTCGCAGGGTGGGCTACTCTATCGGCGGTGGCAGGCCCCCGGTTCCGACCAGGATCTCCTCCAGCTGCTGGTGCCCCGTGCGCTCCGCCCCCAGGTACTTGGACTGATGCATGGCTCTGTGGGGGCGGGGCACTTTGGCATCAGCAAGACTTTACACCGACTGCGGAGGAGGTTCTACTGGCCTGCCTGCCGCCGGGACGTGGAGCTGCACGTCCACTGCTGCGACGCCTGCACGGCCAAGAAGGGGCCGACGCAGCGGTCGCAGGCCCCCCTTCAGCGGTACGTAGTGGGAGCTCCTATGGAACGGGTCGGGGTAGACATCTTAGGGCCTTTCCCCGTCACTGAGTCCGGCAACCGCTATGTGCTTGTGGCTATGGACTACTTTACCAAGTGGCCCGAGGCGTACGCGGTGCCGGACCAATCAGCGGACACGACGGCGGAAAGGCTCGTGACAGAGATGTTCGCCCGGTTCGGGGCCCCCGAGGAGCTGCACAGCGACCAGGGGCGAAATTTCGAGTCGCGGGTGCTGGCAGCTGTGTGTACGCGGCTGGGAGTGGCCAAGACCCGCACTACGGCGTTGCATCCCCAGAGCGATGGACTGGTTGAACGCTTTAATAAAACCCTGGCCACCCAGTTAGCCATTCTAGCTAGCCAGCACCAGCGAGACTGGGACTGCCATTTGCCCTTGGTCCTGTGGGCCTACCGCTCCGCCGTGCAGGAGAGCAGCCAGTGCTCCCCCGCTGCACTCATGTTCGGGCGAGAGCTAAGGACGCCCGTTGATTTGGTGTTCGGAGCCCCGCCCGGATCCACGGAGCACCACCAGTCAGAGGCCGGGTACGCACGGGCTTTGATCGAGCGCCTGGAGACCGCCCACAGCTTTACCCGCCAGGCCCAATCCACCGCGAGCTTCAAGCAAAAGCGAGCGTATGATGTGCGCTGTCGGGGACAGCCTTTCACCCACGGAGACAAGGTATGGATCTATTGTCCGATCCGTAAGAAGGGTCTGTCCCCGAAATTGCAGTCGCATTGGCGGGGCCCTGGTGAAGTGTTGGATCGGCTTAGCGAGGTGGTCTATCGAGTGCGCATGCCCGGCCGAAGGAAACTGGTGGTGCTTCACCGGGATCGCCTAGCTCCTTATCGGCCGCTGTTGGATGGTGTTGAGGAGGGGATGGGCGTCGGCGAGGGTCAGCCCGCTTTACGTGCGCCCACCCCTCCTCCCCCAGAAAACCCCGCGGCCGCTGATGGTGTTGAGGAGGGGATGGGCGTCGGCGAGGATCAGCCCGCTTTACGTGCGCCCACCCCTCCTCCACCAGAAAACCCCGCGGCCGCTGAGGGCCCGAATCGCCCTTTTCGCCAACGGAGGACTCCTGCCCGTTTCCGGGACTTTGTACGTGAGTGCGGACAGTTAAAGGGGTCGCAAGGGACTGCTGACCCCTTAGGTGGGGGCAGTGTGGCGATCCGGGGCGATTGCGAGTAACGGGGATCGTTGTGCATGTCAACTGTTGTGTTCAAATGTAATGACGTGTGCAGTAGCAATTGGCAGTTGACCTTTGAATGACCAGCAGGTGTTCAACCAGGTCCGCGCTAGAGACCGTTTGTTGATTGACGTATGACAGAGTGAATTACGTGTGATTGGTTGGGGTGAGCTGCAGGGCACCTATCAAGGGCCGCCTTTGTTAAGCAGGTTTATTTGCATAGAGGGGCTATAAAGCTGGCTACGATCCAGCAAGCGATGTCTATTCCAACTGTTAACTGAAGAAGAAGCAACAAGAGATTGTACTCTTACTCAATAAACTATTTCCATCAACAAAACCTGACTCCGACTCCATGGCTCGCCACAATATAAATAAAAACGATGAGCTAGTTACAGTAACGTAGTTTCACATGTAAATAGAAAATAGCACAAAGAGACTGAAATGATGAAGGAATATAGCTCATCTTTAATATACTTGTTTCCACATAAGATTAGATAATGATTTGGTATTATTGGGCATAAATAAAGTTGTCCTCCTATAAGATTAGGGGGGTGGAGATGGGTTTAAAATGTAATAGAAGTATCTTATCCACTAATATACTGATTAGCCTATGAAAGCATCTCAAATCTCATCTATAGGGCTTTGAAGAAAGAAAAAAAATCTTCAAAATGTTCATAAATTAAACATTTTATTTTAGAAAATGCCCTGTGTAAGGTTGTGTAGAAATTCAGGAAATTAGTTTTAAAAGTCTCAAGTCTCAAGACCCCCGCTACTTTGTCCCGCCCTTGTGCCCCACCAACATCTCTTCATGCCCCCACAATCTAAGCAGTCTAGAAACGCCCTGCTCCGCGAGCGCGTAAATCCGCAAAATTCATATCGATTGCATATAAAAGTTAGTCTGGATCCCAAATGTATAAACAAATCCATTACGTTTAGTAATGCAACACTGGTACAGTAAAGCTCGTTGTGTTCGGGAGGATTAAAATGTGCACAAAGGAATTTCGGCACAGCTGGTATGCCAGAAAGATTAGCCAGTTCATAAAGAAAGATTAAATTAAAGCCTGCCATGCGGTTGTCAGAACAATTACTCACAATGCAAGTTTAGTTAATTATCTGAAATAAATGTTTTGTCCTATACACAGTATTATATTTCCGGGAACTTCGCATTACATTGTAAACTACCCTGTAACAATTTTATGAGGACAATGGATATTATAAAAAGAAACCCAGGGTAGTCGTGGGGTCATCAAGTGTGCCTTTTCTTAGATGCTTTTTTTCTTTTGCACGAGAACAAATGGCGTTCAGGCATTACGGCTGCCCCTCAGGCCCATACACTTCTTAGTGTACACAGCACACAGCTAAGATTAAAATCAACACTGGCAAAGTACCTTTTACACTCATAGAGCATGTGTGGTTCCAGATGGACTCTGTCGGAGCCAATGAGCATGTTGCCGTGATTGCATTTGCCATAACCGCTACTCAGCTAACAGTGGACGTCCCCTTTTAGTCCCCTCAAAGTTATGATGTGACGTTCCCAAGGCCATCCTAAAAACGTTACTAGATCATTATTAAAAATTAACATCCTCTGAATGTCTGGGGGACGTTACTAGAACGTCCCGGGAACCTTCTCTGTGACGCCCCCGTAACATTTGGAAAACCCAACAAAAAGACGTCAAGGCGACGCCCTGATGACATTTCGAGACGTTCAGGACGTAATTTTGTTAGCTGGGAGGCCTGGGACACACACCAGCCCCGAGTCACGTGATTAATTGAAATACTTCCAGCTCTTCAGACCACAGCAATATCTCTGCACGGCTGATTGTTTTAAAAAGAAACAGCCATTTTCACCAATATTCAGGAAATAAATTATTGAAAAAAAGAGTGGGTATGGTTGGGGTTGAGGTTGGTCATTCTCAGAATCAATCTTAATTACCCTAGTTGTATTGCACAACCTATGAGTTTTGCATTTCACAACAAAGTGGTCAGTGCGAAAGAAATGATAAGAGTACTTTCAACTCTAATAGGGTACATTTCGTGACCAGGATCTAACAGCATTTTTAAGTGGACTCACTTTGACTCACTCTATGTGCTCTGTCAATTATTTTCAGTTCTATTTTATGTGCACAGCACTTTTTATAGAGACACAGCTGAATGCGTCAGTCAGATAAAGTGGATAGCAATGTCGCCTCACAGCAAGGTCCTGGGTTCAAATCCTGGCCTGTTTGCATGGTCTCCCTCCCACAGCCAGCGAACCTGTGCAGGGTGTATTCCTGCCTCTCGCCCAATGCATGGGTTTAGATAGTGATTGGATTGTCAGCATTTCGGGGATCTCTGAAGCAAAGGATTATTGTCACACAAAACCATATTCATTCATACACACACACACACACACACACACACACACACACACACACACACAAATACAGTACATAAGCATGCACACAAACACACCAGCATCTACGTACACACACACATACATATATTCACACACACACACACACACACACACGCGTGTGCATGCTTACATAGCCTCACATAATATGCATACAGTTCAAGAACATGCACACATATCCATGTTCACACACGTACACACGCATGAAAACAGTCAATCCTTCCCCATCTGTGTGCATTTGCTATAAACCTATAATGGTGTAATGGTGAACAATGTGCGTTTGTAGGTGAATGCTAGGTGAGAGAAGGGGGACCTGTGCGTTTGTAGGTGAATGCTAGGTGAGAGAAGGGGGACCTGTGCGTTTGTAGGTGAACGCTAGGTGAGAGAAGGGGGACCTGTGTGTTTGTAGGTGAATGCTAGGTGAGAGAAGGGGGACCTGTGTGTTTGTAGGTGAATGCTAGGTGAGAGAAAGGGGACCTGTGCGTTTGTAGGTGAACGCTAGGTGAGAGAAGGGGGACCTGTGCGTTTGTAGGTGAATGCTAGGTGAGAGAAGGGGGACCTGTGCGTTTGTAGGTGAATGCTAGGTGAGAGAAGGGGGACCTGTGCGTTTGTAGGTGAATGCTAGGTGAGAGAAGAGGGACCTGTGCGTTTGTAGGTGAATGCTAGGTGAGAGAAGGGGGACCTGTGTGTTTGTAGGTGAATGCTAGGTGAGAGAAGGGGGACCTGTGCGTTTGTAGGTGAATGCTAGGTGAGAGAAGGGGGACCTGTGCGTTTGTAGGTGAATGCTAGGTGAGAGAAGGGGGACCTGTGCGTTTGTAGGTGAATGCTAGGTGAGAGAAGGGGGACCTGTGCGTTTGTAGGTGAATGCTAGGTGAGAGAAGGGGGACCTGTGCGTTTGTAGGTGAATGCTAGGTGAGAGAAGGGGGACCTGTGCGAATGTTGACTTTGTCAGTGAATGGAGAAGATAAGCCCCTATACTCTCTCCCTCTCCAGATCCTGATTAGATTTAAAACCACACAAACCTGCCTGTCAAATGTCAGTTCAAGGGTTGAGAAATACAGTACTGCGTGCGTGTGTGTGTGACTGTGTGTGTACCTGTGTTTGTATGGCTGTGTGTGTGTGTCTGTGACTGTGTGTGTGCGTTTGCTCCGAAATCCTTTAAGTGAACTGCCAATCAATGTAGATCTGGGAATTAGGTTGGAATGTCGGGATTTCACCGCTCCAACATGGCAGCGCAGTGCTATAGAATACCCCGGCTGTGAGAATCATGAGATCATCAAAGTGAGGCCGCACGTGGCGCCCAAATCCACGCAATTAGACATGCCAGCTCACAAGGCATCGCCTACTCCGCACTGACAGCCGAACGCAGCTACAAATCACAGGCCACCAGCCGCCACGTTTCCAGGACGTTTCCAGGGCGTTTCCAGGACGTTTCCTCTAAATAGGACATACTTATTTCAGCAATTTCTAAAAAAAACTATTTGGTTTCTTTTAAATGAAACCAAATGTAATAGGGTTTATTTACATGTTGATTTTATTTATTTCAGTTTTTTTTAAATATATTTTTGAAGCCTTTTCCCAGTTTCCCAATGTGCAATGTCTGATTGTACAATCATATTTATCAGCACTCATTGCTAATATTCCTCTGACATTACTCCACTGGTACAGTACAACGTTCTGAAGGTTTGAGACGAGACTCATTTTTGCCATTTATCCAGGTTAACAGCGCATTAACAGTTTCCACAAGCAGAAGACCAATGTTACATATAGCCTGTGAGTTTTACCTTGTCTCTATCCGTTTCCAATAAACATTACATTACAGTTATTTGGCAGACGCTTTTATCCAAAGCGAAGTACAATAAGTGCATATTGAAGGTCATTGACACAACTACGAAGCAATCCAACAAAGCACAACTTTCTCACAACGTAGGAGCTATCGCTAGTCATCAACAGAATACAGTCGGCTATACATTCTAAGCTATAAAATAGCAAAACCAAATAGAAAATAAACAGAAAGAACGTAGTACAGTACAGACCCAGTACAGATCCCTGCGGGACTCCTGTAGAAAGAGGATGAGGTGCAGAGATAGAGCCCTTCCAGGAGACTTGGTAGGATCTATCTGTGAGATAAGAAGTAAACCAAGAGAGAGCAGTTCCAGAGATGCCCATCTCAGCCAGTGTGGAGATCAGGAGTTTGTGGTTGACCGTATCAAACGCTGCAGACAGGTCAAGGAGAATCAGGACAGAGGAGAGGGAGGAGGCTCTAGCAGTGGCGAGTGCCTCGGTCACAGCCAGGAGAGCAGTTTCAGTTGAGTGGCCGGTTCTGAAGCCGGACTGATGAGGGTCGAGCAGGTTGTTCTGGTGGAGAAAAAAACAGTTGGTTAAGGGCAGCGCGTTCAGCAGCTTTTTACAAGAAGGGCAGGAGAGACACAGGACGATAGTTTCTGACATCAGCGGGGTCCAAGCTAGGCTTCTTAAGGAGAGGGGTAACACGGGCAGTTTTGAAAACAGCAGGAACATAGCCACAGGTTAAGGAGGTGTTAATAATGGAGGACAGATATGGAAGGACCTCACCGGATATAGATTGGAGGACTGCTGAAGGGATGGGGTCCAGTGGGCAGGTGGTTGCACGCTGGTGTGATATACATAGGTAAGAGTTCATGTTTTTCTGAATGCTGGAGAAGTCCTTACTATGCGTTTGCTCACCTGTTGAACGATGGGTATTCTTGAGATATAGGCCTGTATTCAATTAGTATTTGTCCTTAACTTTGATTTACAAGCAAATTCAAGTGTTACACGTAATGTTTCTTCAAAACTCAGTCTGTGAAGTTATTGTAGTGGTTGCTGAGGTCATCAAACTGTGCAAAAAAAATTATTATAATGCTTTCTTTTAATTGTTAGATAAATGTTGATCTAATCCCAGCAATAGTACAAAAGACTAGGTAATTATTACCTACATCTTGTTATTACAGAAAGGCTATTTGCATCTGGTCATAATAGGGACCAAACTCCCAATGCCCCCCTCCCTCCCTCCCCAAAACTCCAACACCCATGCACATTTTAGATAAGAAATGAAAGCACCCAATCCATATAAAACCAGATTTAGGGAGGATCCGACTACAGGGCCCTGCCTTTGGTGCAAGATGTTCACTCTGCGAGATTGGCTGCTTTCAACTTCAAAGATTAAACGTGATTGAGGGTTATCCCAAATAAAGCACCCTGTCTGCCCCGTCAGTGTAACACAAGGTCCTTTTCTTCTCGAAGTAATCTTTCGGAAAGCAAAGGCCGAGCCTGGTCTCCCAGGTAAGGTGAACAGATGAACCCTTACTGATGACTTCAAGACTAAAGAAGTGCATATAAATGGTGTACAAAAAAAAAACGTCCAGAGAAAAAAAAGTTTTGCATATTTATGTTTTGCAAAATGTTTTCCGGAACCAAGGGTAGCCACAAGGCTCTCTGAAATGCAAATTTCCCATGACGCAAAATGAACATTTAAGCGCTTTCCTCGGTACCATAAGGGATGTTTCAGTGTGTTACCAGTGTTGTTCATAAAGAGGAATACCTGTTCTTGAGTTTCATATTCTGTTGCAATGTTTGCAAATTAATGTTGCTTTTAAAAGGAAAGTTATTACAGATTTAAGCTTCATCAGAGAAATGCTACAAATATGCCAACAAGTATATGTGGGGCTTGATTTACTAATACCTTTACCGTGTGAAAAACCTTATAGCACACGCAAAACATTTCTGATGGCTTGGATAAATAATCCCTCTACACACGGAAAGTACCTACATTAAGACAAATTTACAGTTTATTAAAATATGGAATTGCAACTGTGATTGGAACGAAAACCAGGGTACACAGGGGGACCCCAGGACCGAGTTTGAGAATCACCGCTATAAGCTAAACATGAATAAGGCAAGCGAGCTTCTGTGGCTAGCTAGCTATACTACGAACAATACAACACTTATAGTTGTTTTAGTAATAAAGCAAAGGACATAATTAAATGGGTCAAATATAGCCTACCATAGCCAGGAACATTACATGCCATAGCAGGCCTACTCACACGTTGTTGAAGACCAAATCTTCAATGCGAAAATACGTCCTGGCAGATATGAAATCCAAATCCATCCATTTTTTTGGAATCCGCATCCATCCGTTTTTTTGGAATCCACGCTTTCTATGTCAGATGCAAAACTACGCAACCTTGTGCGTATTCTTTGAGAAATGCGCTTTCTTGCACAAAAATATCTGACCTATTCACGTCATATGGTCATTGCGGTTTGAACCATTTGCTTGCCTGCTCGTAACCACAACTTGAAAGCAATCACGCGTTGACCTCGGATGAACACATTTAACGCCAAGATCACTGAAAAGATTTACTTTTTCTCACATAACTATATAAGAGTTCTTTATATAAGTTCTGTACGTTTGCCGGAAACTTTTGTTTTTGTTAACGATCGCCATTTTTCTGAACATTTGATTTGACTGTAGTTAGCCTATGGACCTTTGACATGTTGCCAGGTAGGCTAACGTTAATCCGTTAAATCCCAATACAGTAGAGTCGGTTATGCGGTTTATTTGTTGAAAATATGCTTCTCTTACATTTGACCACAGAATTTGCCACCATGCTTGGTAGGCTGTTGTAAACCATTTCTGCATTGGTGACTGAAGTGGGATAAATCGGAGTTTTTAAAAACTAGTAGGGCCTAGGCCTAGCCTATTTACTAGTGATGTCACGTATGATACCGAAGCTCCGAGGCGTGCTACGTATGCAGTGCATGACTGCAGACAGACACTACACTAGCAGTAAAATGCCCACTTGCCACAGTAGGGCAGTATCTACTCTAGTGATGTGCAGTCCGCGAACGAATCTGTATTTTTGAACGACTCTTTATGCTGAGTCAACTCGCCAGTTCGAGGGAATCGTGCTTACCCACGCCTCTGGCTCTGCCTGCTTTCTACTACAGCCGGGAGACACTCCCCCGAGACACTCAGCAGTGGTTAATGCGCGGCGCGCAGTTTCTGATTGCTAAGTTAGTACCTACCTAAGAATACATTTTAATTTGATCTAACAATATTGCACACTTTTGTGAAGTTAATAATCGCCCCAGCTCATTCCAAAGTTATTATGGCTACTAATGGTTAAAAAAAGATACGTAGCTACAGTAGCTATACTACCCAACTGATCAGCACGAAATCAACTCGAATTTAAGACTCAACATAATTCCTTTGTAAATAGGGTTTCCGGTTGAATCACGCGAGACGCCGACTGTTTATTACGAAATTATTAAACTTGGCTGTTTGCGAGAATTGCAACGGAATTCCAGTCAACGATTAAACAATTAGGCCTAATATGCGATATTGCGATTGTGTTCAGCTAGATTAGGCTACTAAAAATGACAGCAAATACTTCAAAATGATAGCTTAGGCTACTAAAAATGACAGCAAATATATTTAAAGTGTTGGCATTTTTATTTTAGAACTCTTGACCAACAACAACAACAGTGAACAGAATAAATAGCCTACAATTGTTTATGATATAATTCCAGCTCGCGCCGCTGAAAGAAAAAGATGCGGCTCAAAGATGCGGCTGAAACGGCTCTACTGTATTAACCGGAAGGACCAAAATTGCAACTCCGACTCCGACTCCTCAAACTGAATGGTACGGATAGAGCCGATTCAGAAAAAAGAGCCGAACTGCCCATCACTAATCTACTCTGAAGCCTCGCACCGAAGCTTGTATCACTTTCAGAGAAGGACGTGATCGATTACAAACGAGTCCTCCGGTTAGTGTCAATCAATCATTTAAATTTTATAGCACATTTCATACAAGCGAATGTAACTCAAAGTGCTTCACAACATTAAAACAAATACATAAAAAAGCACGTAGAAACTTCATATTTAGCCTGCTAATAGCCCAACTAGTGCTGATGAAGTGGATGATGAGAGGAACAAAATTTCAATCCTCTGTATGTCTTGTATATATAGTAGAGTTGACAATAAAATTGAACCTTGAAGATGATATAGCTTACTGTTGTCCATGACCCCCCCAATGATGCCACCGTTTCTGACAGTCGGATGTTTGTGTGATATACAGGGCTTACGCCACTAGGGGGCCTGAGCAAAGGGATTCAAAAAGAGCTGAAATAACATTATGTTGATCATAGCCTGCTTTGACTTTATACTCTAATATTGCCATGCAGGGGGTGTTTTAGCATAGCATCAGAGCAATTTCGCTGAAGGATAAAATAGGATTTTCAGTTGACCCTGAGGATATTTGTTTTTGAGGACATTTTGTAATGTCATTATAGTTGAGTCTTAGCCCTGAATCACAAAGACTTAAATGGCTTTCGTTTTTTAGCAAATAAATTTGGAAAGGCAGAACAAGACACTAAAGGAATTACTCGAGTTATGGGAACATCTTTATGAAAACAGCTATGACAGACAACTAGATTTGTTGCCTAGTTACACAGGGCAAGTTCATATTTATATACTAGCCTACATTATGTAGTACATACATATACAGTATAAAGCTCTGTGTAACTGAAATCCACTGCAAAAGCATATGAATAACATATGTCATTTTCATGAATTGCAGATAGTGGAGCGTATTTTGGTGATAATGTTAGCGCAAACATGTCTGGGGGCTTGTGGAGCTGCTCATTCATTTTAATATTGTGTTATCTTCTTATATTGTGTCGCTTAAATAGTCTGGTAAGCTAGAAAATATATTATACCCTATGAGCAAGTTTTAATACTACAAATTATAATAAAAGGCAATAATAAACCGATATAGGCCATGCCATAGTAGGCATACTCACATTGTCGAGGCTAAAAACGGTATAAGAGGAGGGGGACATTTTTTTAACAGCGTGATTTTAACAGGTTATTTAGTTGCCTTTGTGTGTGTGTGTGTGTGTGTGTGTGTGTGCGCGCGCGTAACCGTTGTTATTTTGCGTTGTGTAAAGAAAGAAGTTTACTCAGCAGCCCAAGGTGAGATTTGCACCCTGCTCCTGTCACTCGTCCAAATTGTTCCAAAGCGAACGTGTTACCAATCAGCTAAAGGCGAAATCGCCGATAGCTAAGGGCAACGTCCTTATTTTGAACGTGAGGGTTGCGTCGCCAGAGAGTGTTGTCACGGTAACCTGCTACAAGGCCTTCTCTTTACTGCAGCTTACTAGCGAACTAGCCGAGCTACACCCACTACATGCGCGTGTATGTGTGTGTATTTTACATCCCTGAGATTTAAAAGAAAACTGGGGCTCTTTGTTGTATGCTTAACGGTGGTCTCAAACAATTAGAATGTTGTGTGTGTGTGTGTGTGTGTGTGTGTGTGGAAAAAGTACACCTTTTTTCTGAAGACTAGGTTGTCCACACAGAGGTTCCCTTTCTGACCCCTCCTTCATACCTCACCTACAGTCTGAAAGATATCACAAAACAGAAATATCCCAGCACTCCACACTGTCCATGGAGGGGTACCCATCATGCACTGGGTGGAAAGATGAAAGGAGAGGATATTGTCTTCTGTATTCTGACAAGCCCATCAATATCCAGCTTCAATTGGAATGGGAAGAGGAGGTTAAGCTAACACGCTGCATCTGATTCAGTCTCACACTGCCTGGAATTGGCTGGCAGACGTGTAAAAGATAGACCTTGACCACACTGATCGTCGCTGCTGTTATTGGTATTTCTTACATTTTTGAGGAAGAGATGGATCAGAGAGAGAGGAAGGAAAGTCTTATACTACATTGCAAAAACAATCTAAATGTTATTACAAAGAATCATAATATTCCTGCTTGACTGGAAGTTCTTCATTTTTTAAACATTTCATAAATAAAACATAACTATGAGGGGGAAAATAAAAAAAGATTTGTATGAAGTAGGAAATCCAGTGTAACTGTACCTACATTTTCTTTTTCTCGGACCCCAAATAAAATTTGACATCCGTGTCTAATTGTTTTTGGGGGCCGTGGTTAACTAGACAAGCAGTTGAATTTGAATATAATAAACAGCTGTTTGTTTATTGATTTAAGAGAGCAGTTCTGCACACACAAACTGACACTTTTCTCTGTGGTCCTTGAGTCATCCACAGAGCTGTCATGTCCAATCAAATCAAATCTGTGGCTGTTTCAGTGGCAGGGGTATTTAACAGATGTTGATGAATTGCTTGCATGACTGTAATTGGACACTGGTGTGGTATGATTTCTGCTAAGCAGAGCCACTCAAAAGAGTGAGATGGTTTTTTTACTTTGCTTTAAATAAATCGGATTTGGGGCTTAAACTCGCCTTCTGATCTAAGAGAAGGGACTTATTCTGTTTCTGTGTGTGTGTGTGTGTGTGTGCATGCATGTGTATACACGTGTTAAGTATGTGCATGCCCATATCTGTACATGTAGACGTGTCAGTGTATATGCGCATGCATGAGTGTGTGTGCCTGTGTAGTACATGTGTTAATATTTCTTGTGATTGATCATGCATTGTTTCAGGGATCCCTTGAATATCCGCTTCACAGTAATTGAGCTCCCATTTAAAATGTACTTATTATATGTTTGGCAGTAAGCAAACGTCTTTCATCTCTCACAGGCAAGCCTCCACGCCAGCAGTCCCACTACAGCTTTCTGCACAAGCGGCTTGCTTCTACAAGATAATAAATGTCTGGAGACCCCAATTTGGCCATTTCATAGGCTTCATTCCCATTTGAATCCATGCATCCAAGCTCTTTAATAACATGAACATGGTTTGGGCCTGGGCAAATTTGTAATTTCTGGCCAATATAATAATGTAAGAAGCTGACATTCAGCCTATCTGACAAGGGATTCGTATAAAATCAGACTTTTTGTGTTATAAAAGCAAATTAATGGTCACTGAACTGTGGACCGCAACATGATTTACACCGGAAACATTTCTTGATAATGATGTCGCCTCGGTCACATTCTACAGCAAAGCATAATGGGATGTGGTGAGGCTGCGCAACTTTGTTTGGGTTGTATTACAGGCCATCTGCATTTGTTTTTGTACTTTAAAACATGCTAAGAAGCTAGAACAATACCGTCCACATAAGTAAGTATCTCTTCTTCACTAAACAGAGAACTGATAATAAAATGTATGTGATTTCAGCCCTCAGTTGTCTGAAGATTGTGGATCCATGTCTGGTTGTGAATCAGTATTGTCATTCCATAGTCGTGTAGTAAAATGGCTGTATGTTGCGTTGCCACACCTGAGGCAGCCTCTGCTCGAGTCTAAAATGGAAGAGTGTTTTTTCCAAAACTCACGCAGTCCACTTTGACCAATTTTGATAAAATCAACATGTTTGTTTACTTTAAATTTGAGTTTTTTTTTGTTTGTTGTATGAAAAATCATATTTTAATACTTACTGCCCCACTAATGATGGTTTAAAAGTAAAACTGCAAATATCTAACCATATCTAACAGTGAGTTTTGGAAAAACACTCGTCAATTAGGCGAGTTTATCCGTAACACGCATGGAGGAACCAGGACAATGAGAGCTTTGAAGATAATTTCCTACCCACACCATCCTCATCAAGTGTCAGCGATTTAAAGTCCTTACGTTATCAGGAGCACAGTAATATGTTCTTTTTAAAGAATGTGCACCTTCCTTTATCCTTCTTTAATGCAGATAATCACTCTTGTAGCCACTTACCATGCAACCTTTCAGGCTCCAGATGTCATAAGATGTGCTACTGGAGATTTACAGAGAGGATAAAAATGACTTTGAGCTGCATGGACTACTCCCTGACCCTTTTTGTGAATCTGCAGGCCGTATCCTTAACAAATGAGCCATGGGACCTTCCATGATCAAAATTAGTAACATTGGCACCAGTGATGTATCCAGGAATTAATTTTGGGGGATGCACCTAGCCCGTCTCCCCTTTCCTGCTCACCCTTACAAAACATGCAAACACAAACTGACCTGACTCTCGTCTATTACAATACCGTGTTCAATAAAAATTAAGATTGGTGCCTGAAGATGCATCGTTCACATTATTCCGACTAACTTGGGTTTTTCTATTGCAGGATGTTGTGATGATATGAACCGAACGCATTTATGAGTACTGTTGCACCACATAGTGACAGCATCCAAATAAAGTGCTGCTGTTGCATATCTAAGAAATAACAAGGACATTCACTCTAAAATGAATTACTGGTGGTAAATTGCTCTGCATGTGCACCGATAATATGGTTTAAAAAAAAAGAAATTACATGCACAAGACACCAATATTGTAGATATCAACGCTCTTCCTGTAAAACCTGTCCAGGAAAGCATCATGTCCACTCTTAATGATCAACAGCTGAGTCAAAGAGGCCCGTTTTGAATGTGGGACATGGCAAAGTAAGACGTTTAGACAATCACAACTTTGAAGAATGTGAGTAAAAGTTTTTATTTTTCTAACCTTTTAAGAGCGGAGAGAAAAAATTAAAACGCCTACACTGAATTAACACAAAGTTTCTCAAACAAAACCAGAAGATTTCTACTCTTGAGTTGAATAACTTTACGTTCCATAAAATTGGCAGAGCAAGGGCAATATGGCTGAAAAGAAAAGGTTAGCTAAATCTTCACCAAATTAAGCAGAGGGAGCTTAGGCAAATGATGTAACTACCATTTCTAAATGAAAACATCCTCACTCTTCTTAACCTTAAAAAAAAGTTATTTGTAAAGTTGTTATTTGTCTTGAGAGTTTCACTTGCTAAATAGACAGATGTGACGCCATTTTGTACTGTAATTCAAAGCACTGTTTCAGAATAAAAGCAACTGCCAAATGATGTCAATTTTCCTTTGCCTGTAACCCGACCATGTCTGAAGCAGCACTAATGGAAAGTTGTATTTGAATGAACAAACTATCTGCCTTTAAAGAGAGAGAGAGAGCTTGAGCGTAAGACACACTTTACTCAGTACCACTGGGTAGATGGTGCTAGTCTGTCTGTATAGACGGGACTTAAACACTGCACCACTAGCACCTGTCCCTTATAGGCAGTATTTAAACACTACTAAACCACTAACATATTAAGGAATACAAAACTCTTAGAACAACCTAAACACAGATATTTAAAGCTATACTTCTGTAGCATAACACAGTTTTGGAGACCTCAAAAGACATAATTATATTTTCATACTCTGTTGTGATGATTTAATACTTTAATAAATTATGGTTTATTTTGTCTGTACTAGAACTTTACAGGAAGATAAGCTGATGGATCCATCATTTCTTTGGCTTCTGGCTTTGTTGGGGAAGCATGGCTGAAATTAACTATTCATCACACCTCCAAACTGCTCCTCTGAGATACCCTCCTGAGAATCGGCAGAAAAAACTATTTTAATTTTTGACAAAATACTCATTTTTATAAAGGGTCTTGGATGGCAGAAACATGTTGCAGTGAAATATATTTTCAAATATATTACATTTTTATTGAATGTGCCCCTTGTAGCGTAGGTTTCAGCACTGTAGAACAATGTTTTTTGAGATTAAGACCAGAGACTCATGTCCCCTACAGAGGACAAAACAGGAAGATAAACAAAGTCAGTTATTTTCTGCACAGTGACTACCTGTGCAATCATACTAAATTACATATTTACATTACAGGGATTTAGCAGACACTCTTATCCAGAGTGACTTACACAACTTCTTATTACATTTATATATACTGAAGCAATTCAGGTTAAGTACCTTGCTCAAGGGTACAATGGGAGTGTCCCACCTGGGAATCGAACCTGTAACCTTTCGGTTACAAGTCCAGTTCTTTACCCATTATGTAGCTAACAGTCAGCTATACACAGGGAAATGTTTCAGTGTTAAATTAACTCTGACAGTGTACATGCGGTCCCTATTGGACTCATATAGACTCTGTTAGAGTTGATTGAATTAGCCGTGGGTTGGCAGATATAGAGAAATCTGTCCAGGAGAACAGGGTTAACACTTCTACTTTGTTAAGGAGTCCCGCATGATCTTTAAAGGGTAAGTACACCCTAGATCACTTTTTTGGTTGTTGCTGTAAACGTGTTTGTATGCCTACCTTATAATGAAACGTACTCATCCATTCCGTTATTTCAACAATTCTGAAATAATATTGTATATCATAAGAAACTGGTAAAAAAAGCGTCTTTGTGTTCTTATTAAATGTAAACACCAACATTTTAAATCTGAAACGACATCATATACTGTAATTTCAGCAAAAATATCCTCCTTGTGCACTCTGTAATCATATGTGCATTTTCGTTTCCAACAATGACATTTGTAAAGTAAACCTTATTTGAGTGTATTTAGGCGGTTCATTTACAGCAAGTTAGCCGGGGGGCAATTATATCCAATGACAAGAGGCTAATTGTTAGCATTGCTGCAATTCAGGATTTACAATAATTTAGCTACAACGGTGAGACCAGGACGGCTGAACATACTATTTTGGGGGTGAGTAAAACAATATATATATATTTTTAAATAGGTGAACTATCCCTTTAATAACTACATGGAGTCATCGTGATTTTGATTTAAAAGCTGATCGACACGATTGGCCCTTCTACCAATAATCACGCCCCCCATGACAGTGATCTTATTTTTTATTTTATTAAATTTTTTTATTTAGCCAAGAGGGTTTCTATTCGGCCCAGAGGGAAGAGTGCTCCCTGCAGGCATACCAACGCCTCTTCATGCATCAACACAGTTTTTGTTTCTCTCCAGGAGGTCTCTCATCCAAATATTAATCAAGCCTACTCCTGCTTAGCTTCAGCAGTTAGCCTTGCGAAAAGCCAGGGTTTCAGTCCACAGAGGTGGAAGATGGCCAGTCATTCTGCTGTCCTGTATAAATGTACTTTAGGGCAAGTCCGAGCATATCAGTGCAAATTTTCAAGAATAACATTGCACAAGTATGTCAATTAAAGGTGCTATCGGTAGAGTATTGAGTAGAGCATGGATGCTCAAATGTGGCCCTCAAATCCAAGTCTGACACTTGTTTTCTTTTCTCCCAGGTAATTAACTAAATAATTAGTGCTACTGATTGGCTACACTGTCTTCACACCTGAGTCCCGGGTAAAGGGAGGGTGGAAAACCAGCAGTTCTCTGTCCTGGAGGGCCATGATTTGAGCAACAGGCAGAGTAGAGTTTCAAGCAACTAGCGAGGCGGTGTCATGCTTTGGGATGGGATTGCAGTTCTCTCTTGTGGACACTATATGGGGTTTCAAATGATATATTGCTTCTTTAAAATGCCACAATTTGATTGATTAGTAACATTACGCACAGATTCCATTACAAGTGCTCACCAAGCCTACAATTCAGTGTACCACGTCTTAGCTGAAATAAAACTGGTCAGTCAGTAAACCAAATGCTCTTTATTGCCATCCACATCCCATAATTCAATGTGATTTCTGGGTGAAACTTTGTCAGGCCAGGTGAAAGTGATGTACAGACATGCCTAGGTCACACCTCAGATCAAAACGTAAGCCTGTGACACTTCTTGTTCTTCACATGTCCCTTTCCAAAGAATGTGGACCACTGCCTGCCAAGATATATAATCGTTCTTGCTGCTTATGTTTTTTTTAAAAATATTTTAAAATCGGTTTAATTTGTTTTATTGCGTTTGCTTTTTTCCTTGAAGCTTCTTTTAATGCTATAGAGCTCTTAAATGGTTTTTATATTTTAATGCGCAGTGATCTTGTGTTGTTGAAAGGCAATCGTAAATAAGACGATAAAAAAAACCTTGTTTTAGCGTGGAAGGCTCATTGCACTGCTGCAGAGTTAGATATTCTAGATATTCTCCTTCTTTGGAGGAATGGCTAGTGTCACCGTGTCCCTGCATGATGTACTGCTTGGGCATGGGATCAACTCACTGTAAATTCGGCATAAAAGGCTTCTCCCCCCTTCTGTTCAGTATGACCGCATCGGGACGAGGTAGGCCGGCACACGCAACCTTTGGTAGTTCTGGCCCACCTAGTTCTACGCAGGTCCAACGATATGAATATTTCTGGCCACGATGCCGGTTCAGTGACGAATTAATCCAAATCGGAACTCTCTTTGCCGTTCTCTTTTATACAATATTTCCTTTCTCTTGGCTTTAATTCGGACATGACCGTTTCCAGCCATTGATAAACCTGCGTCTTCTTTGTTCCCCTACAGATCTGCTGTACCTATTGTGAACATATGTGAACAGACCCTAAGTTAGGTCTCACATTTCTATGAAACATTGAACTGCAGGAACCTAGTCAGTGTGTGTGTGTGCATGTGTATGCGTGTGTTTTGTGTGTGTGTGATAGACGTTGACCATACTATACATTTAAAAAGCTGTGGTATCTTTTCAGCAAATTAGTAAAGTCAATGTGTTAAATATTAATTAAATAGTAAACATCAGCACCGATTTATTTATTGCTGTGAAGTATGAAATGTCGAATTTAATTAGTTTGATAAATATAGCATGAAAACTTGAACCATAATAGATGCATTGTGTTTGGCATCCGGGGCAACTGAGTATATAAATGAGCGCGCAATTAGCCCCCCCTCGCGCACCTAGAGACCCACGCGGGTTTGTTTGCTTTTTGACTCATTCATTCCTATTTTTAAAACCGTCTTCTGTGAATAAGCAGCAGGACTTTCTTTAATAACTCCTCTACTCTGCTGGCAATCAATTCAACGCTCTTTTTTCCCGTCATTCTTCGGTCTGGGCTTCTGCTCAGTAAAGACAGACATGCTAAAGCCTGGCCGGTTATTTCATGTTAATGTTACTATAATAAAGTTAAGTAAAGTAGACCTATTTAACGCATTATTTTATAGATAGCCTAGACCAAAGTCTTGATGACACGGAAATAAACTCGCTCTTGGCACTATAACATTGCATCAAGAAAAACAAATGAATAGCCTATACCTGACCCTCCGTACTTAACTGAGAGAATGTTGCTGTTTAATGAATATATAATAATTTATTTGTTTATATTTTGAATATATATATATATATATATATATATATATATATATATATTTATATTTGTTGTGTTTTTTTTTGTTTTGTTTTGTTATGTTTTTTCGGTGGGATGCTTGGGGGTATTGAAATGTAGGGGGTATGGGTTGGCATGGTAATTGATGAATCTGTGATACTGATAGATTGTGACCTTCAACCGTGTGCACGGCTCGTTAATTGCAAGAAGCATTATCTGACAACGACATGGTGTGAAAAATGACGGAGGCGTCTGTTTCTTCCGTGCTCTGCTGTGTGAGCGCAGTCGTATGGTGTTTGATTTGTGAGCGCCAGAGAGGGAATAAAACAGTGAACGACAAGTCGACAAAAACGGCCTCTTGGACGACAAACTTCACTTGTTTAATCTTCATGCTACTTTAAAAATATATTTTTTCAATGTGACTACAGTTGAGCCTGACAGAAATTGGCACAACATTTATTTGCGTCTTCCTCGTTACGGCTGTGTTTATTTATTTATTTTATAAACACATACTTTTTCAACTTAATCAGGTGTCAGACGTCGTGTGTGGACATGTAACTTAACCACACAAGCAATCAGGAGAGAAGTCAATCAGACTAAACTCATGCAGGGACGACAGTAGTTCTATTCTGCTTCAGAATTCCCCTCCACACTTTTATTTTTTATGTCAATACATTCAGACGACAGAACGTTTTGTCATTGCGGTAAAGATAGCTTTCAATTCGATATTCAAGTTGGATATTCAAATTCAGCCGTTTATAACCTTTTTCCCATAAGAACACATATTTGCAAATTAATTGCGTTTGGCATAGCATGGCTTGCAAACGTATCATGGGTGATATTCTGTTTTTTATTCAGTTCTATGACACTTGAATTACAGTAATGAACATTGGTTTTTTGAAAGCCTCATCATTTCATAACTCGGCACATAGGCTTTCATAACTGAGCACATTTAACTCGTGGTAAAGTGAATTGCATCCCTAATGCCTCTTAAATCTAAGGCTATAGCATCATTATTACAACTGATTTCTCTGTGGGTGTACACTGCACAGCTTAGCCTATTTAATATTAGGCTATTGCTTTCGATATTAGAAAAGTTACTGTGGAAATGAGACAGGGGCTGTGATGTCTTGGCAAGCTACTTTGATGTGGCCTAGAATTTCGTTCGTGTAATTTCAAGTAGGTTACTTTATTTAAATTTCAAGATATATGGTTGGAGTCACGTTTAAAATCAATGCTATAAATACTCTATCCATCTCTTTGAACCAACGTATGGTTTTGCCCGTTACACCTCGGGGGTAAACTGCTATACTGGATCATTTTGTTAAACTATAGCTCATAGGTGCGTGTGTGGAAAGATCTATGTTCACGGCCGAGGAATAAGGTGGAGATGCTAGTTCCACTATACCTTCATAATAAATATGCTTAAGCCTCCATAATTACAAAGATGAAATTATAAAAATATTAAACTGTAATTTAGATTTGAATGTTTTGATTTTCTTGAATGGTTTGTGGGAAAAGTGATCTTATGCATACATTCGTCCCCTATTTTTGGATTGGAATCGTCCATTAACAAGTTCATATATTGAATTGCTCAGTGAGCGCTGGGTGTTGATTCAAGTCTGTATCGAGATGGAATTGAAAAGTCTTCGAATTAAAGCGGGGTTAAGTAGCCTAGGTAATTCAGTCTTTAAAGAAGAATAAAGACAATTTTGCTTCAAATGTTTTTTGTTTTTTTTGCCTCGTCGTACCTTTAAATTTCAGTAGTCAAACTAGTGCGCCACTCCTCTGTTGAAAAAAGAAATCGCCTCGCGAGCTTGCTATGAGAAGGGCGAGCTAACTGTCCCTATTTCGCTAGCTAACTGTTGCGCTTCCACGGTCAGCCAGCCAGCCACGTTACGCACCGACTTAGGCACTCACTTTTTCTCATCATTTTTTTTATCCCCTCTGTCTTTTGGAAAATATGCGAGACATGAAGGTACCTGTTTAGAACTAGGAAAATAAGAAGAAAAGTAGTATATCAGAGAAGAGTTGGTACACGGACGCCTCGCTTCGCCTGGAGCCACACTCATCCAAAACGTAGACGGAGAAAGCAGCGACGGAAGAACAGACATTGTGAGTTTTTCTCTCAGTTTTATTTCTCTTAGTTTTATTTCTCTCAGTAGTAGATAAACTGCCGTAGCTCGCGTCGCTGCTTTGAAATGTGTAACTTAGGCTACGAATGTCACAGGGCTGTGTGTGACTGTTTTGCCTCGTTTATAGCATATCTTGTGATGCTTATATTTTGAATACTAATGAGTGGACGCCTTGATACAAAACACTTTTTAACTATTCTTTAACTTGGTTCTGTACACAATTGTTCATTGTAGCCTAAACTGCGAGTCTTGACTTTGCCGGATACAAAGGCAACTGTTGTCGCTACTAACGTTGTAGGTCCCGAAAGCTGCGTGACGGATGAATGGAAATGGACGATTGACAGGTCGTGAGAAATGACGGGACGATCCGCCGATTTCCTGCAGTTTGCTGCTTTCCTACGGGATAGACTATATTTTGTGATAATCGATTCGGGTTTTAAAAGCAAATGCAATCGCTGGTGTGAGAGCAGAAGTAGCCTAGCTTAGCTACAACAAGCAACAGTGTAGTCTATTCTGTTTGTGTCGAAGTAAGCACTTTCCTTATTGCATTTTCCGCTGTTTCAGCAACCACGGATAAAAAAATCTGGAAAATGAGCAGTGCGATGGGTTTTTCTTTGGTATTATGTTCCTTCTGCAATGAACAAGTTAGTGTATATTAACTTACAGCCTATTCTTGACCAGCAGTTGCCTGATTAATGGTTAGTTCTCGTCGCATCCGCTGGATGTGACAGTTGGAACGACGGGAACGTGGAGTCGGGAGGCGAATAAACTTAAGATGTAGGATAGCCTATAGCTAACGTTGGTGACATAGCCTATTATAGTAGCCTAAATGACGGTATTCGACTATGATTAAGAATGTCTATGATATGATGTATTGCAAGACTTCAGCAATACAAATCAACGTGGATTTTTGGCCACTAATAATAGTCTACAATGGTGTTTTAATATCTTACCCATGTCTCGTTTCGATGCATATATATGTGTAATAAGCTGCATTTTCTTAATGTTTGTGTTTGTTTATTTATGGATTGCACAGGTACAGAGGTCAATTTTGATTCTGTACTCTAGCACTTTGCGTTTGAAAGGATACAAGGACAATGAGGTTGAAGTACAGCCTGCCAGCTTTAATTTGAGGGTATTTTCATCTATATCGGATGAACCGTTTAGAAATGATAGAACCTTTAGCACGTCGTCTCCCCATTTTCGGGCATCAAACAATATTGGAAAGTTTAACATAATGCAGAATAAAGTAATCGTTTTAAATATTTGGTCGCATATCCTTTGCATGCCAAGACTTCCTGATATCTTTGACCCAACAACATCAAAATACTCTTGATATCTTATTTTCTGGTACTCTTACAAGCGATACTATAAGGTCTCTGCATTTGAATGGATCTCCATGGGAATTGACTAGATTTAGCTGTAAATGACGCTGGAGCAGTATGGAATGCATGGTTGGCGAAATGGCTGTAAGTCATCAAGGGTCTGAGGTATCAAACGAGCCTCAAACCATCACTCTGCTGCCAGATATGCAGTAGATATGGATGGATCAGTTTAAGGGTTATTTCTCATGACAAATTTTCATCTTGAACTCTATGGAAAAATAAGTCAGGAGAAGAAACCCTTTAAGTTACCCTCAAATTAAAGCTGACAGTCTCCACATCAACATCGTTGTCATTGTATCCTTTCAAACTCAAAGAGTACAGAACCAAAATAACAAAAAATGTGTCACTGCCAAATTATTTATATGGTGCTCACTGTATATTTAGCAAACAGCGATAAAGTCTCACTCTGACTGCTGTGTCCATCTGTCGTGCCCACGGACTGAGTCTGTTCAACTGTAGAGGTAATCGCTTGACTGGGGCTGCGCTTTTTCAATGAAGAAGATAAGAGTCGCGATAACGGCTTTGTCACAAGCCACACCACGCTCTACACAGTACAATATTTCAATATTAATACTCTAACATATGGTTCCAAGGGGGATGGAACATAGCCTGTTCTTTTCAATAGTAAACGTATAGTCTGTGTGTTAAGTGCTGTATATATCCTATGGCCAGTACAGAGGTAGAGCACTCAATCATGGCTACACTCTGTTGCTGCGCAGGGTAATAGTGGGGGTACATTCCATTACATTTTGGTGTTTATTTCAAATGACATTTTTACATGCAACAAAGGGGTACAGCGGCAGCACGTCAGCTGGGAATCAAACCAACAACCTTTTGCATCGCAAAGCCCAGTTAACTAGCCATTGCACTACACTGCTGCTCCAGTGGTGTGGAGAAAGGGGGGCTGGCTGGTGGGTGTCAGTGGGTGCTGAACCGAGGCACGGGAGACAGAGGTTCCACTTGGGTAGCTGATGGAAGGACGTCCACACCCCTCCACTGTCCTCTCCAGAGATGGAAATAACTATACAGTCTATGGAAATAACTCTCCCGGTGTATAGTAGCTGAAGCCATTCCGGCTCTTTTTAGAGAGGGAAATAACACTCCTAGCGTATAGTAGATGAAGCCATTCCGGCTCCTTCTACAGAGGGAAATAACTCTCCTAGCGTATAGTAGATGAAGCCATTCCGGCTCCTTCTACAGAGGGAAATAACTCTTCTAGCGTATAGTAGATTAAGCCATTCCGGCTCCTTCTACAGAGGGAAATAACTCCTGGTGTATAGTAGCTGAAGCCATTCCGGCTTCTTCTAGAGAGGGAAATAACTCTTGCAATGTATAGTAGCTGAAGCCATTCCAGGTCTTAGTAGAAGCAGTTTAGTGTACTGGGTGTCTTCCCAATGTGAGGCCTCAGCTTGCACACTCATCTACCTCTTGCAAGATCCAGAATGGCTCCAGCTGTTCTGCGCTGGTAGCATTATTTCCATCTCTAGTAGGAGCCGGAATGGGTATGCAGTGGAAGTACCCTTTCCATCTTCATTAGCGCCTCTGTCAAGCACACTCTGGTGCCACAACAGGGTAAAAAAATCTCACCCCAGGGTCAAGAGATCTCCTGCCTGCTCAAGCTCCTTGCAAGTGCATCCTTGTGCTATTTCAGCCACTTAAGGCCTAACAGCTATACGATCCCTTCTCAGCTAATGTAATGGGGGGTAACTCCACGGCCCTCGTTAGCTGCTCTACGCGTCAAGAGCTGCCATTAGCCTGCTCAGCTACAGCCAGGGGAGCTAATAAAGCTCTTATTGCTTCTACAGAGGTGATATCACATTCCTGTTGTGTGCGTCCACGTGCTAACACAGGTCTCTGAACTCAACTGCGGTCACATAATGGAATGATGATGTGTATTTTCGGTGTTGCGCAGTTGGCTGGACCCTTGGATTCTTAACCAGAGGGATGTGGCTTTGGATCCCTGGGTATTTCACTCAAATAGTTGGAAGGGGGGAAAGAAAGCTGTGTAATGGATGTGTGGGAAGTTCTGGGAAGGCAACAGTCAGTTTCTAATCTGTATGTGGTGGACATCTCTTAGTTATAACCAGGACTAGGTTACTTTATTTTGATGCTAAGAGCATCAGTTAGCATCAGTTAAAATTGTGCCATTCGTCACACTAAACAGTTTACACAATACAAGCCAGTGAAGACTAGTCTTTTACACAGAGTTACACGAGAACAAGCTTGTGTGTGACACCTTAGAGGGCACATTTTTGTGTCGGCATTGAATGTGTTTGTTTTAGTTGTGCAAGAACTCTTTTTCTCCCTCTCTTTTCCACCTTTCTCTCCCTCTTTCTTGCTCTCTCTCATCCCCCCGTCCCCCCACACACATACACACACACACTCTCTCTCTCTCTCTCTCTCTCTCTCTCGCTCTTTCCTCACTCTCCCCATCTTTGTACAGCTTTAGCTGTGACATTTTCTAGCACAGGCAGATTGAGTCATTCAGAAATTTCCTTACGTTATTTTTCCAGTGTGCTGCAGATCGGCTCAAATAAGACTCGCCCGCAAATAGAAAAAATAAAAGGCTAATCCAGTGCTTTCTCGCTACTTCCTCTTGAACGCACATGGCGTCAAAGTGAGAAACGCCCGAGCCGCACAGCATTGGATTGGATCCTGATTCACCAATCAAAGATCAGGGATTTCCCGCTCTTTAATTTTTTCCCCCACACACATTGTTGCAACTGTAGTCTCACACCCTTCAAGTGTTCCGGTTTCTAGACGTTAGCAGGGCAGAGGTGGACAATCCAGGTTCAGAAAGTAAAAGTCCTCCCCAGTATTTTGTTCCAATCACCTAGATTTGCTGATTAGAACAATTCTTCAGCCAGGAGGTCAAACTTATTGGTGAAATTAGCCGGTTCATGGGTGGAAGAAACACATGGCAGGACTTTTACTTTACTGACCCCTGGATTTTTCACCTCTGCCCTGCCAACGCCTAGAAACCAAATGGAACACTTGAAGGGTGTTGGTGTTGTCACTGCTGTGCTTTGCACGCTGTGAATAAAATGGATATGAGTCAGGGTTATGAATGTTTAATGATGATTATGAATGAACGAGACATTATTGTCAAAGTGGCATTCCAATGGCATTTCATTCCACCACTGTAACGGACAAAAAGGGGGCTGACTAATGGTGGTGTGAGGAGGGATGTGGGGGCGTGGTCTCCACCTGAGGGGGCGTGGTCTGTGGTGGAAGACAGGGCTGATGTGAGTTTTGTTTTAAATGGACGGTGCAAACAATTGGGGACTTTTTGTTTCAAATTCTTTTAAATATATGTTTCCATAGTAACAAAAAAATTGAGTCTTCAGTCTCGGCTGGCGCTAGGGCGTATCAATACACGTTTATGATTTCAAAAAATGTATGTACATGCAACGTGCATGCATTTTTTATTTCCAATGAGGAGCTGTGTTTAAGTGCAAATGTTTAAGAGGGAGAACTAAACCATGGATAACTCAACTCTGGCCCTCAAATCCAAATCCAGCCCTGGTTTTCTTTTCTCCCAGGTAATTAATTGAACAATTAGTGCTATTGATTGGCCAGACTGTGTTCACACCTGACTCCCAGGCGGAGGGTGGAAAGCCAGCAGTTCTCGGCTCTGGAGGACCGCGATTTGAGCAACATTGAACTAAACCTAAGCATTCATAAGCATTAAGTCTGAGACAAAGAAGTGCATCAAATTATGTGAGGCACAACAACGGCGATATGAAATGTGTCCCTGTATCGTGTATCACAACATTAAATTACAGTAAACTCCTGCGTAGCCACCTCCCACAATAGAGGCCTACTGGATTATCCAACACCTTCATTTAAATGTTAATGCAAATTTCTAATTGAGATTGACAGCCCGGTGAAGTGCCAATGCTACGTTCATTCTTGCGCTCTTGGTGCAAAGTAGTGACTGCCGGACCTCCCCCGCCGTCTCTGATCGATCGTCTGCGTTCCCCCCCCGCTGTGAACTATCGGATATCGAAACCATTTTCTTATTGCTTTATTGCTCGGCAGCATTTCAGATGTAGCCTCCAGAATGGTTTCGATGGGTCTTTGAATTTGGGGTACTGGATTCTTGAAAGGACAGTAAGACCCTTGAATTGGTGGGATATTTACATTTTAGGCATTTAGCTGACACTCTTATCCAGAGCAACTTACAGTGAATGCAACCAAAGAAAAGGTACAGATTCCTAAATCACCGACAGTATCGAGTCATGAGAAGTGCAGTGCACTGCAAAAAATGTCTGTCTTAATAAGTGTTTTAGTCTTGTAATGAGACTTAAAATCTTATTTTTTTTTCTCTAAAATGGAAAATATTAGCTTGTTTTAAGTTTCTTTTTGCCTGACAAGTGAAATTATCTGACCCCACTGGCAATATTTTTTGTGTTATTTCGCAAAAAAAATAACAGAAATAAGATTCAAAAGTCTAAATATGTGATTAAAGTGCTTGCTAAGATTTGGTTTTTGCAGTGTGATTGGGCCATAACACCCCGGTGATATGCGTTATGGCAGCGATGTGGGCCGCGTAACACAGTTGAGTCACGCCGAGATTCCCGCCGGTCTGGGCAGGTGGGCAGACATCCAAGTGGAGATGTCAGCCAGGCGAGCGCGAGCGGAGATGCGTGCCTCAACCTGAGTGTGAGAGGAAGAGCGGTAGAGTTGTGGAGTTGAATGTCGTCATCATCATCAGCATGGGAGCGGTGTGTGTGGGAACCCGGCCTGGAGGATATTTCAGTCAGTCAGTTCAGTTTAGCGCCAGGCTAGGATAGGTGTGTTAGCATTAGGGTGCTGGAGCAGCAACGAGGGCTGTGTCCGAATCAGCACTCTTCCATACTATTGAGTGGGCTTGTTGAGTAGACAGGACGAGAAAGTAGTTAAGTAGGCAAAACATTTTCTAAATGTAGTATACTTAAAACCCCCACATGATATACTTACTAGCGGGTTTCGCTGAGTTTATTCTGGAGCACACTTTTCAAGAAGTACGCAAACATTTTGGTCGCATAGATATGACACGCAGCTTCATTTTTAAAAATGAGGCGCAGCTTCGCTGACATTTTCCTTCAATAACAACATGGCCATGACATGGCCTTGGAAGGGTGGGACATCTTGCGACATCCACAGTACGGTTGGAAAGTAGTATGGAGGATATTTATTTTCCGTATTAAACAGCACACATCTACCAGTACACAGGAGACAGGACGCAGTAGATAGGGTTCTGATTCGGACACAGTACACAGGAGACAGGACGCAGTAGAGAGGGCTCTGTTTCGGACACAGTACACAGTACACAGCAGACAGAACGCAGTAGATAGGGCTCTGAATCGGTCACAGTACACAGTACACAGGAGACAGGACGCAGTAGATAGGGCTCTGATTCGGGCACAGCCAAGGTCAGACTCTGCTGGAGGGGGTGGGTAGGAGGCGTGGCTGAGGTCTCGGCTCCGGAACCCCCGTCACACTATCTGAAGAAAGGACATGATGGTGGAGAAGTTTCAACACTACAAGCCTGCCAGTCCCAGGCTATTTTTGTGGCCTTAGGGCAAGAATGAGGAAGTCCAGCCATTTCCTGTTTTCTGTGTGTGTGTGTGTGTTCAGGCTGTGTGTGTGGACATGGGCATGTATGTCTGCGTACTTATGTACATGTGTCAATTTGTGTGCATTAGCCGTGTGGTTAAGTGCACCTATGTACGCACGTACAGTGGTTTGCATGTGTGTGTGCGGGCATGTGTCGGTATGTGTGTGCATATACAGTGTATGTCATTGTGTGTGCGTGTGTGTGCGTGTGTGTGCCTGGGTGTGTGTGTGTATGTGTGTGTGTGTGTGTGTGTGTGTGAGAGTGCGTGTGTGTGTGAGTGTGAGTGAGTGTGTGTGTGTGCCTGGGTGTGTGTGTGTGAGTGCGTGTGAGTGCGTGTGAGAGTGCGTGTGTGAGTGCGTGTGTGTGTGTGTGTGTGTGTGTGTGTGAGTGTGTGTGTGTGCGTGCGTGTGTACGTGGGTCATGAGTAAATGTCAGTGTTTGCATCTGTGTGGTGAGAATGGCTCTGGTACTCACTGTGTGTATGAGTGTGTGACGACATTCCCAGATCTTAAATATTCCCACCCCTCCGGTTCCCTACATCGGAAGGCCTTTCCTGGAACCGATAGTGAACGAGCGAGTGCCCCATTTCACCGAATCACAGGTCACATGATGCGCACCGTGACCAATCACATCCGTCCGTAAAGCCCTTCACTCCCCCAAATACCATTTTATTTTTGGTCGTATTCTCATATTTTTTCTTCTTTACCCCCCCCCCCCCCCCCCCTCCCAAGGGGAAAAAAATGCCCAGATTCCATCTGCATTCCAAACAAGTGATTATGATTAAGTACAGACTACTTAATATATTATTTCTTTGTCTGATCTATTCCCAGAGTAGGCCGGGGAAAGGGGAATTCATGAGGTAACCCCTTGACATCATTATACGGAGCTGGAATCTGTCATGGGAAGAAAGATACGCACAACTTTCCCAAAATGGCTAATTAGACGGTGTGTATTACACTGTTTATATCCCTGTCAGTTAATACATGAATAAATACTTACAGAAATGATACTCCCCTACTTCATGTGTGCGATGCCTCTTTTTACAGGTCCCAGACAGCTTCAAACACCTGGCCCCTGCACACTGGGCCCTTTAATGAGGTTGAAGCAAAGAGAAACAAAGGCTAATAGTCTGATGTTTTATGCATGGAGTATTTGAAATGCCATTTTTAATGCGCTGAGAGGCTAATAACCTCGACACAGCTAAGATAGACCGCGTTGAAGAGTAAAGGAGGTGGTGGGAGGTGGGACAGGTAAATGGGGGGGGGGGGTAGGGGTGCCTCACTGGGGTGCAGGGAGGGGAGGGGGGGGCGCATTCAGTTAGGGATGTGGTTGCGCGGTGGCGTTACCGGGTACAGCGCGCGCTGGCTCGCTGTAATTCGTGTGGGCTCACCTTGGCAGCGCGTTCCCCCGCACCTTGTTGCTCATTTTGCAGGGCTCTCTGCCACGGGGGGGGGGGGGGGGGCAAAAACGAAACCAAGAACAACAAAAATAAAGAAGATCAAAATTGAATTAAAATTTGAATTCAAAAGAAGAGCGCTGACTGTCGTTTCATGGCGGGATTTCGTGTTATAGGAGCTTTTTCGGTTACAACCACAGTGGCTCGGCTCGCCAGACAGAAATGCCACAGACACTGCCTAGCTCCAAGCTTTTCTGGAATGAGAACCCCACCCTCCCCCCTCCTCTCTCCTTCTCTCTCTCTCTCTCTCTCTCTCTCTCTCTCTCTCTCTCTCTCTCTCTCTCTCTTTCTCTTCTCTGAGGCTCATGAGAATAACAGTGGCTGTGGGAGTGGCAGAGTTGTCTGAACAGGGCTCTGGCATTGTGATATTTTGATTGGCCAAGAGTTCATTGAGGGGGGGGGGGGGCCAGCTCTGGAACGATGTGGATAGCCGTGTGGCGCAGCGATGCTCCGTCGCTGAGGAGAGCCAGCCGGGATCCGCGGTCATTTCCACAAACCTTGAATGCTAAGAGAAGAGCACATAATTGGTTTATGGAAAGAGAAGTCTTTGAATAGTCGTGAAAGATCTTATCCGTGGGAGTGCGCGACGCAGAGCCCGCGAGGACACTCGCTAGCGGGTCGTTCTCAAGGCGTCGGCGCCCGCACTGTGACGGTTTAAAAGCTGATGCGCAGACATGCTCTTCTAGAGCCTCCACTTATGCCAAGCCTTAACAAGCTCCCCAGAGTTCCCCTCAAGCGCCCACACGTCTCTGGAAGGCCAAAACTCTACTCAAATTCTCAAACCTTCTCTGCTTCGCCTCAGACCTCCAACCCACCCACGGCAGACCACAACGGGGCGGCTGTGTTCGGGAGACAGGGCATTTTCGCTGCCAGATCAACGTTATGTTGTGTTTGCTATAAGAAAGAGTTGGCAGAATACGATGGAAAATTAATGATATCGCCCCTGCCTACTCTCCCTCCCCCACTACCCACCACACACTGGCCACCCCACCCCCCTATCAGAGCCTTTCGTTACAGAAGTTTCCACACACAGAGTGCTGTTTGTGTTCCGTGTACAATTACAGGCCTCTGGGAAATGTAGTTCCCACGTACACTGAATTTTCCCCACTGTTTACACTTCTGGGGGGTGAGGTAAATTTGGAATTTTAGGGGCAGGAAACGGGAAAATAGGCATTTTAGTCGGAGCAGGAAATGGAAGAGGGCAGCTGGTAGGAGAAATACATGTACAGATAGAAGGATAGAAACAGGGATGGAGAGAGGGAAATGGATGGACAGAACGAAGCAGTGTTGGAAAGAAGGACTGGCAGGGTTGATGACGATGACCCAGAAGCAGTAACGGAAGAGAGGAGAAGAGGATTGACAGAACGAAAGAGAGGGACGAAGCAGCGGCAGACAGAATGAAGCGGAGATGAAGGGATGAAAGCCGTGATGGAGAGGGGGGTGTGGGGCGGGGGAAAGAGATGGACAGAATGAAACAGGGTAGATGGAGAGATGGGAGAGAAAATTAAGTGGAGATAGAACAGAGCGGCTGAGCGAAGAGACCCCTCCACCGCTCAATACCCACGCTGCCCTCTGATAACCCAGAGTAATATGGAGAAGATTAGGTAGAAGGAGCCGTTGTACACACACTCTGCCCTGTTCTCTCCGTGACGTGACCTTTTTGCAGCCACATTCTCTGCCTCTCTGGAAGACACTGCGCAACGGAATATTCCCTAATTTAATCACGGGGGGGGGTGGGGGGGTGGGGGTGAAAACAGAGGGTGAAAGGCCTTGATTATTTTTAGCCAGAAGGTCATTCGCTGTCAGGGCCAGGATGAATCTCTCCCAGCTCTGGGTCCGCCATTTAAATAAAATAAAAAAAATAATAATTATATAATTATAATTATTATGCAGCAAAAGCAACAGGTTTCTGGGAGAGGTTTTCTTTTTTAAATTATTGTTTAACCCTTAGGGTAGGGTTTTTTTGGAATGTTTTTTTTTTCAAAATTTTAAGTCAGTGTTCGAGAACTGCATTGCTTTCAATTTGCAGTGAAGAACATTCTAATCACATATTTGTGATCTTATACCTTAAAGGGCTGATGATGTAATTATAATTATTCTGCAGCAAACGCAACATGCTCTTTGGCATCATGTAGAGAAATATTATGTTCAGACAAGTTGCAAGCAAACATCGTCCGAATGCCATAGAAAGAGATTAAAAGGATCTCAAGTTTTGTATGTTCTACTGAGACTAAATTAATGTAGTGTTTTTATTTATTTATAGATTAATCTTGGTTACTGTAAATGAGTGCAATATGGGATGTTCATATGATGGTTTTGGCTCTTCCACTGTAGCAGTATAACTGACCGAAAAAATAAATTGCAGTGAAATGCTAATGAAATCCCAAATGAATGTGTGTATGCAGTCTTCTGTGAATATGTGAATACTTTGTTCATGCTTGTTTGTACCGATGTGTGTGTGTGTGTGTGTGTGTATGTATGTGTATATCTGTGTGTGCGTGTGTGTGTGTGTGTGTGTGTATGTGTATCTGTGTTTGTGAGTGTGTGTGTACTGTATGTGTGTGTATGTGTGTGTGTGTGTGTGTGTGTGTATGTGTATCTGTGTGTGTGTATGTGTCTATGTGTATGTGTGTGCATGTGTGTATGTGTGTGTGTGAGTGTATGTGTGTCTATGTGTGTGTGTGTGTGTGTGTGTGTGTGTGTGTGTGTGAGTGTGTGTGTGTACTGTATGTGTTTTAAGAGGCCTGCATGTTGGATTTTTCATATGCATCAGCAGAATATGGTTTTATATTTTCAGCATTTGGCACAAACTCTGTTATCCAGAGCAACTCACATTCATTTACATGCAGCCCATTTATATGGCTGTACATTCTACTGCAGCAATGCAGGTTAAGTATGTTTGCCCACGGCTACACAACAGCAGCGCCACCCCCTGATACTCTCAGTTATAAGCCCACTACAGCTTTTACGCTACACTGGTGCCCCTGTCAAAACGGGAGTGTGATGTGCGCTAAAACCTAAGACCTATTTGTGACGATTCTCACAGGATTGGGGAGTGGTGTTAATCAGAAACATCAGACAGTGTATTTGAGGAGAAGAGCCGGTTCTGTCCAGCCACAGTGAGCCTTTAGCCTGTAGAGCAGAGTTCAAGCCTGGCCTGTGAGTGGTGTATATAAGGGTCTGTGGAAACACAAGGTTAGCTGAGCGTTGGGTCTCAGGGTGTGTGTGCGTGTCTATGCGAGCTAGTGTGTGTTTGTGTGGACTGGTGCGTGTGTGAGAGTGTGTATGTTTGTGTGCTTGTGTGTGTGTGCTCATGTGTGTCTGTGTGTGTGTGTGTGTGTGCTTGAGTGTGTATCTGTGTGTTATAAATCAGGGACTTGGTGTGTATCCATGTGTGTGTGTTTATGTGGACTAGTGTGCGTGCTCGTGGTTATGTGTTTGTGTGTGTGTTAGTGTGTGTGTGTGTGTGTGTGTGTGTGTGGCCTAAATAAGGGCCTTGGTGGGACTCGATAAGCTGAAGGTTGGGTCTCAGGGCTGCTCATAAAATACACAGAATCCCAGTCCTGCTGTCTGTCCTTACCCGTGACGTACAGTCATATCCTACTGGGGATATCGTATATGACTAACTAGCCATATCCTACAGTGTAATTCAATGATGAGTTGGCGCTTTGATAAATACATAAACTAATTAAAGGCCTTGCTCCTCTCATATGCCTTAGTCTTGTCAATTACATACTGCTCTTTTGTATCGCTCACCGCTTGTAAATGCTTGACATGTTGTGTCTCTTCTGTACGATCAGCTTCTGTGTGCTGCCATCCTGGGAAGGTCTCACTTGGGCAAGAGATTTTAAAATAATGTAGATTTTTTTTGGTCAGGTGTATTGCCTGGTTGACTAAAGGATGAATAAATGCAAGTAAATGAATCAGGATATCTTGAAGCCCCGCGGGAGATTAGGACCTGTCTGATACCAGATGTACTTTGACTTATCACCAGCAGTCATAGAGGTGGAGGACAGGCAGTGGAGAAGCTTAAAAGCAGGGCGTTGACAGTTTAGTGCGTTTCTCGTCTCGACACCGTCGCCTGTCTCTGCTTCGCTTTTTTTTGCGCGTTTCTCGCACGCTCGCCTGATTGTGTTGTGATAGAAAAGTCAGCATAACGTGACAAACCGAAAACGTGTGTGAGCAGCAGAAGAAAATCAAGCTCGTTGTGTCCCAGGCCTTTACATGCTGGGCGTCCGCTTGCTTACCTCAGGAAGGGAATCACCGGGAGCTTGGGGCACGCCCCTTCCCACGGGGCACTCTCCTGATTGGTTGGGTTATCTCATTGCTGTGGAAACCGAGGAGAAGGGCTGGGGCAGGAGGGCGAGGGGGAGGGGTATTTTCCCCGATAACACGCTGTCGGGCGAGTACTTCACGAGGCCCGTCTGGCGTTGATTAGCTGCAGGGCGAACGTGGTCTTTCACTCTCCTGTCCGGGACTTCTGCCCTGTTCACATCGGAAATGAGGGCCAGTCTTGTATTCAACATGATTCATACTTTTTTTGACTACATTCAGCCTGTGTCACCTCTCCACATTCAGCAAACTGCAAAAACCAAAAAATTAGTCAAGTCTTAACAAGTATTTTAATCTTATATTTTGACTTAAAATCTTATTTCTATTGTTTTTTTTTGCTAACCAAGACAAAAAGATTCAGATGAGGCGAGACAGTTGTACTCAGTTCAAGATTTACCAATGGCGTAAGACTTGTCAGGCAAAACGTAAACTAAAAACAAGCTAATATCTTCTACTTGAGAGAAAAAATACGATTTTAAGTCTCATTACAGACTACTTGTTAAGACATACTTTTTTTGCAGTGCAGATACTGTGAGTCTTCAGTTATGCACTGCAAAAACCAAATCTTAACAAGCATTTTAGAATCTTAGTTCTGTTACTTTTTTGCTAAATAAGACTCAAAGATTGCCAGTGGGGTGAGAGTTTTACTCATTTCAAGATAATAAGATAAAAAGTAAGATAATTTCACTTGTCAAGCGAAAAGTAACTTAAAACAAGCTTATATTTTCCACTTTAGAGAAAAAAAAGAAAAGATTTTAAGTCTTATTACAAGACACAGTAAAAAGTGCAATGTTAAGTAATTTCCCACATATCTGTTTGGGACTCATATAACCTCTGTTAGAGTTGAATTAACACTGAACATTTCACTGTGGATACTGTGATTACATCCTGCGTCTTTGGCTTACATCAGTTTTGCCAGCGTTTACAGAACGCCTGTTTCACTGTTTGCCCTCGTGTTTTTACGTGTGACTTTTGTTTGCCAGGCAACATTGTGGTCAATTTCAGAGGGAGAAAGACAAATAATTTGCCCCTGTCCACACAAAAGAAATAACACCACATACACGCACACGCGCCTACACACACAAACACACCCTCTGCCATCTGCACATCAGACACACTTCTTCCCTTATGAGATTAATGTGCCGTAGTGAGTGGTATAGCAACGAAGCTCAGGACAGATTTTTATAAAATCTTAAGGATTTCCACTGCAGGTCTAGCCCATTTGTGGTGTGTGCTGAGTAACCTGGAGGCTTGTGCTGTTGCAACCGGTGGCGGGTTCCAAACCCCTGTCGATCATGTGTGGCACGGCTTCATTAAAATTGTGCCAAATATGCGATCAATGAAGCTACATTTTTTGCTCTATCAGTAACTGGTTAGCGTCACCACTGTTCACCAGAGAGAATTGTGACAGATTGGCTCTCCTGCTGGTTTGTGCGAATTAAGCCCACCGCGAAATGGCAGTGGCGATTGCTATTCATTCCCAAGAGCAGCTGCAAGCTAGCGGCTGAAGAGTGCATTTTCCAAACAATTTAGAAAACAGTCCATCTCAAAAAAAGTGTTTATTTTCGCTCCAGGAGTTCCGTCTTCAAAGTAGCTCAATTTCAGAGCAAAATTGGACATTATAGTAATAAGAAAGTTGTGTATTGGTCCTGAAGTCATGTAAATGGAAATCTGATAGTAGTGAGAACCGTTTATGGGCGATGCCTTCAGTTTGACGTCAGAAGAAATAACTCAATGCAATGAAATGCCCACACTGGGGGAAGAAAAAAAATCTTAAGCATTTGAATCTTATATTTAGACTTTAGAATCTTATTTATGTTATTTTTTGCTAAATAAGACAAACTATCTGCCAGTGGGTTGAGATAGTTTTACTCATTTCAAGATTTGCCAGTGGGGTAAGATAATTTCACTTTTCAAGCAAAAGGTAACTTAAAACAAGCTAATATTTTCCACTCTTGAGGGAAAAAAAAGATTTTGTTCATTACAAGACTAAAACACTAAAACACAGACATTTTTGCAGCGCAAGACTTACAGTAGCAGGTCGGTAAAACAGATAGCCTACTTAACTGCCTTACTGTCTGATCTGTAGCCGTACCCTCTTGACCGTCATAAAATACTAAATGTTTATGGGTACGATGGCTTAGGTTAAGTAAGTTTGTGAATATCTACTCCAGGAAAAAAAAAAACTGTTTTAAAAGTCACAGCACAGCTGGAAGGCGTTTTCCCATCCGCGTAGCATGAACGTTAAAACGGCTTTCTTTTTTTGTACCGCCTCCCTTATCGCCACAAAAAACCACTCCAGGAAACTGCGCGAATTTCTGTATGTCGGGTCATTATTAATGTTTAACCGCTCGTTCAGACGGCAATAGAGCCACGTGCTCGGAACAATGGGCGCTCGTGGGTTTTTTTCCTGCCCTCGTCTTGCGGGCATCCAGCCGGCTGCTCTGTTTGAACTGCCCGTTACAAACAGGATCTCCGCGGATACGCCTGCGAGTCGTCGTCCACTGTAAACAGAGACTCGGTTTGTTTGGGTTTCTTTTAATTCTTTTTTTTTTTTTTTAAATGGCCGTTTGATTATGCGAAGAGATATATTTACGCTTTGTGTAATAATGTAAGTGGCTGAATAACAACATTTATTTTCGTAAAGTTGCAGGGCAGCTAATTACTGATCAATTGAAGATAACATGAACTGCTTTCTGGCAGAACATTTGTTTTGCAAATTCTCTCTCTCTCTCTCTCTCTCTCTCTCTCTCTCTCTCTCTCTCTCTCTGTTTAATAATTAATATCCAAATTGCTTTATTGCCATGGAATATATTTGTATTGCTATATTTGAAATATATTTAAACTTCAAAAGTCATTATTATTAACACATCAACACATTATTATTTATTTAACCGGGACAATGCACATTAATACACATTTCCGTTTCCACATCAATCTAAATATGCTAGAGTTCACCTGTAGTACCTGGGATATGTGCGTGCATGTATGCCTGTGCATGTGTGAGTGTATGTTAATGTGTGTTTGTGTTTAGATTTCTTCCTCTAACGGATTCGGTCAGATGCAGCGAATGGTTGCAGCTGTGTGGTGTTTTTTTTCCGGCAGGATATGAGGAAGGCGAAGGGTGTTAATTGGCAGCATGTTAAAATGGAAAAAATGAAACAGAAGAGGTGTCAGAAGCTTGTGTAGAGAGTTCCCATTCATTCAGACCTCCAATTGGAGGCTTAGGGAGAAACAATTACCACACACACACACACACACACACACACACACACACACACAGAGCAAACACACACTCACCCACGCATACATAGAGCACACACACACACACACAGACAGAATGCACGTGTGCACATGCACACTCACGCAGACACACACTCACACAGAGCGAACGCACACACACTCATGCACGCATACACAGAGCACACACACACACACACTCACGCAGACACACAAAGCACGCACATGAACACACACACACAGACACACGCAAAGCACACACACACACACACACACACACATTTTATATTCTCTGCTGTTAACGCCTGTGTACAGAGCTATCTCATCACGCGTGTTATTGGCAGTTTAATTGATGACTTTCTTTGTCTTTGTACCTTCGTGTTTTATGTCAAACCTTCCTCATAAAGCAGATTTCCATCTCAGACGGGTCTTCCCGCTGAAAGAAAGGATAAATAAAATTGAACAGTAAATCTCTGTGTACTGGAAACTGTGATGCATTTCAGTTGGAAGAGCAGCTAATTTCGTGACCGTTGGTAATAGACTGAGGACTGCCCGGTTGCGTCCAAAAGACCCTGAATTGAACCACGCTCCCCCTCCCCCGCCCCTGTCGCAAACCCAGACCTACACTGCGACTCGTCCTGCTGGCCTGTCCATATGAAGAGAAGGCCAGAGCCGTGTCCGGGACCACAAGCCTCTCTTCTATCCCATCGTCCCTCCCTCCATCTCCCCCTCTTCCATCCCTCCATCCCCCCTCTCTCCAACCCCCCCATCCCTCCCTTCCCCCTCCCTCCATCCTTTTCTCATCTCTCCATCTCTCCCTCCTTCCATCACTCCATCTCCCCATCTTCCATCCCTCCATCCCCCCTCTCTCCAACCCCCCCATCCCTCCCTTCCCCCTCCCTCCATCCTTTTCCTATCTCTCCATCTCTCCCTCCTTCCATCCCTCCATCTCTCCCTCCCTCTTCTGGGAAATTAACCCAGTCTTTTCTCTTACTTGTCTCGGTGCAGTGGCCGTGCGGAGCGGTGTGGCACGGCGCTGACAGGCCACAGCGGCTTTCTGTGCTGTCAAACTCTTCCTTATGGAAGTGGAATATGCTGCAGTATACTGTAAATATGTTGGCCTTTTGGAAAATGTAACGATACATGTATTTCACAGCAATGGATTTAAAAAAAAATAATATGTTGCTCTATCTTACTGAGGCAATACTTTAAAAGTGTTGCAATATTTTCATATTGTAATTGATTTCAATGTATTGCAGTGTATTTCATTTATGTATGGGCTGTCCCAGAGTCTGATTGGATCATACTGAATGTAAGTGTAAAACTACATGAATCCTGAGAGCAGCCATGTTTGCCATTTGAGTTGCTTGAATTCTGAGGGACAAAAAAAGTAGCCGATGGAAAGTGTGGCTGGTAAAATAGGAGATTTTTGTATTAGCCCCGGACACATTTGACTACGGCGAAGTGCTGTAGTGTGGTAGGACAACGGGTCAGATGTGTTGCACTTCAAACAGCGGCACAAAGAGGGAGAAGAGGCCGGTCTGGCTGGTGTCTCCGATCGCAGCCGCCCAGAATCCAGAAGCTTCTGCTGATCATTAAGTCTGCAGCTGACTGGGAGAATGGCTGCTTTCAGTGGAGGATCAATGAGCTGAATTCATACCCCCCACCCGCATCCAGCCACCCACCTCCCCAACCACCTCCACCCACCTCCCCAAACCATCACTCTGTTGCCAGATATGGAGTAGATGTGGATGGATCACTGCAAGGGTTATTTCTCCTGACTCATTTTCCTATAGAACTCTATGGGGAAAAAAGTCAGGAGAAACAACCCTTAAAGGGATCCATCCACATCTACTCCATATCTGGCTGCAGAGTGATGGTTTGGGGCTCGTTTGATACCTTAGACCCTTGATGACGTACAGCCATTTCGCCAGTCATGTGTTCCATACTGTACCAGCGTAATTTACAGCTGAATCTAGTCTCACCCCCCAATTCTCATAGAGATCAGTTCAAATGCAGAGAGGTTATAGTATCGCTTGTAACAGTACCTGAAAATAAGATATTGAGAGTCTTTTGATGTTGATTGGTCACAGACTTCAGGAAGTAACAGCATGCAAAGGATATGCGACCAAATATTAAGTATGATACTTTAAAAATATGTTAAAGCAAAATATTCTAATTTTCTGAGACACTGAAATTTGGGATTCATTAGCTGTAAGCCATAATCATCAAAATTACAAGAAATAAAGGCTTGAAATATTTCACTCTATGTGTAATGAATCTATATAATATATGAGTTTCACTTTCTGAAATGAGTGACAAAAAATATTGAACTTTTTCACGATATTCAAATTTTTTGAGCTGCACCTGTATATATATAGATATCGAAAAAAATCTGATTTGGGCCACTTTTACGTGCAGTGTGAACATCGCTTCAGTGTCTTATTGCAGTCTGAACTGTTTCCCTGTGTTCACAGACAGCCTGTGTGAAGTCTTGGTTCAGGAGGGTTCACTCAAACATTGTGCTAATCGCAGCTGTCATCTGGATTAGGAATCCTTCATTATTTGGTTAGTGCAGATAGGACAGGTCATGTCATCACTCGCTGAAGGCTAATCTCTGTGTGCACTCTCTTTTTTTTTCTTGATAACTCCACAAGGCAAAATAAGATCTAGCTCTTGCCTGTGCACTAACAGGGGAATCTGTCTCCGATATGGGCGCCAGAGCTTCCTCTGTGATGTCATAGAGGCGGAGATTCTGAAGAACAGCTGAGGGTTGCCGGGAAACGGGGCCGCGCAGCGTGATAACGATGGATAACGGTGTGGACGTAATGAGGGTGACCGAGGGTCCGAGCTGGAGGGGCTTTTCCGGCCCGTTTTCTCCAGTTCCCCTGCTGTTCAGTCTGTGGAGTGTGTGTACATGGGAAATGGCTCTCTAAGGACACTTTAGTCATAATGTTTTGCCACAGTGTCACGGCGACAGCGTGAGGGGAGATTGGCGTAACGGTGGAAAAGACAGCGAGGTGGCGTTTCAAAGCCTTGGTCGCTGCCATCCCAGCCGCTCTGCCACCCCTTCCCAGCATGCACCTCTTCTCAGCCCACCTTCTTCCATAGTCACTTTGTTCCCTCCTGCTCTACCACCCTTTCCCAGCATGCAACTCTTCTGAGCCCACCCTCTTCACTGGAGTTGATTCCAGTGCGTTTTGCGGGGTCCACAGATGAGTGATAGGGATTATGGGCCCCCAGAGGTTTCTCTGTACGCATTACGATGCTGGCTCCATTCCCCATCAACTGATCCCATCTACTGGAGTTTGCTGTCTTTGATCTAGTTTGTTTGCCCTTTTAGGTGAGCAAGGGTTTTTTTATGGTTCTATCCCGTATTTTGTCCAGGTTTGGGACACCCCGTCATAATTGTAGGGCCGCTCCTCCACTGAAACTGGGCCGAGCTGTGCTGTGCTGTGCTGAGCTGTGCTGTGCACTCCTTGGTTTCATGAGCTGCTGGCTTGTGTAGCTAGAAGTTCCCCATCAACCAGGGCACCCCCCCCCCCCCCCCCCCCCCCCCTTCGCCTTAAACCCTCCTTCCCCAGGCGAAGCAAGACCAGCTAAGTGCCACCTCATCTGGGGGGGGGGGGGTGTCACCTGACACAGGTACCAGACCGTCCCCAGACACACCCCTTAACCTCACGCTCTTTACAATTAATGGCAATTAACTTCACCTGAATTAATTTAGCCGGCTACTTTCATCCAAACATGCAAAGGTAGTTTAAGCTATAGGGGAGTGGCTTACCACAGCTGCCGTCCTCTTGACTGAAACCATTAGAGCCACAACACTCGCCTTTGTGTGAGCCGGGATAGAAGAGGGTAACCGTCGCTAATTAGAGTGAGTGGTGATCGCCTGGCCGGGTGGAGAAGAGGCGTGTTGGCCGGGAGCTGCACGTCGACACGCCCGCTCTTCCTGATGAATGACCCCGAGGATGGCTAATGAGCCGGCGCCTTTGTTAGCCGCTCTCCGTCACTCTGCCGCGTAGTGGACCGGGGCACTTCTTTTTGTTTAGGGGGAAAGCGTGATCCTTAGCGCTTCACCGACTCCCTTTTCAACAAACCGGTTCCCCTGCGTCTCCTCTCCAAGAGCAGTTTATTATTTATTATTATTATTTATTATAATAATAATAACCCGCTATGGAAATGGAACATACAGAAAATATATTAAAATAAAATCGAGATATTTATTCACTTATATATGGGAAATTGTTTAAACCAGTCCAGTTTCCTGTTATAGTGATATATTTAAAAATATATGTGACATATAAATTGACAAGTATATTTCATATATATTTTTAAATATATATTGACAAAAAGCCCATTAGTTTAAAAAAGCCCACATATTTACAATATATTCCGTTTCCATAAGGGATTATTGACCCAAACTGTGTTGTCCCTGTAACCGTGGAGACAGGTGACGGTGCACCCATGCAGAGTGTAGAATGAACTGGACTGGGTGAACGGGTCTGTGTTTGTTGTGAGGCAGGTGTCAGGTGTATGTCTCTGTGACATGACAACCTGTTTCCGTGGCGTTAGCCCTAGAGAATGCAGGCTGGCTGAGGAGAGAACTGAGGTAATGGAGAGAAGACGATGAAACAGTGCGCTACTCCGGGCTAGCTTTGACCCAGCGTGCGCCGCTATTCCTGGCTAGCTTTGACCCAGCGTACGCCGCTACTCCGGGCTAGCTTTGACCCAGCGTGCGCTGCTATTCCTGGCTAGCTTTGACCCAGCGTGCGCTGCTATTCCTGGCTAGCTTTGACCCAGCGTGCAGCTCTATTCCTGGCTATCTTTGACCCAGTGTGCACCGCTATTCCTGGCTAGCTTTGACCCAGCGTGCGCCTCTATTCCTGGCTATCTTTGACCCAGCGTGCGCCGATATTCCTGGCTAGCTTTGACCCAGCGTGCACCTCTATTCCTGGCTATCTTTGACCCAGCGTGCACCGCTATTCCTGGCTATCTTTGACCCAGCGTGCGCCGATATTCCTGGCTAGCTTTGACCCAGCGTGCACCTCTATTCCTGGCTATCTTTGACCCAGCGTGCACCGCTATTCCTGGCTAGCTTTGACCCAGTGTGCGCCGATATTCCTGGGTATCTTTGACCCAGCGTGCACCGATATTCCTGGGTATCTTTGACCCAGCGTGCGCCGCTATTCCTGGCTAGCTTTGACCCAGCGTGCGCCGATATTCCTGGGTATCTTTGACCCAGCGTGCGCCGCTATTCCTGGCTAGCTTTGACCCAGCGTACGCCGCTACTCCGGGCTAGCTTTGACCCAGCGTGCACTGCTATTCCTGGCTAGCTTTGACCCAGCGTGCGCTGCTATTCCTGGCTAGCTTTGACCCAGCGTGCACCTCTATTCCTGGCTATCTTTGACCCAGCGTGCACTGCTATTCCTGGCTAGCTTTGACCCAGCGTGCGCCTCTATTCCTGGCTATCTTTGACCCAGCGTGCGCCGATATTCCTGGCTAGCTTTGACCCAGCGTGCACCTCTATTCCTGGCTATCTTTGACCCAGCGTGCACCGCTATTCCTGGCTATCTTTGACCCAGCGTGCACCGCTATTCCTGGCTAGCTTTGACCCAGCGTGCGCCGATATTCCTGGGTATCTTTGACCCAGCGTGCACCGATATTCCTGGGTATCTTTGACCCAGCGTGCAGCGCTATTCCTGGCTAGCTTTGACCCAGCGTGCGCCGCTATTCCTGGCTAGCTTTGACCCAGCGTGCGCCGATATTCCTGGGTATCTTTGACCCAGCGTGCACCGATATTCCTGGGTATCTTTGACCCAGCGTACGCCGCTATTCCTGGCTAGCTTTGACCCAGCGTGCACCGCTATTCCTGGCTACCTTTGACCCAGCGTGCGCTGCTGATCTGGGCTAGCTTTGACCCAGCGTGCGCTGCTGTTCCGGGCTATGTGTGTGTATGCAAATATGTGACGGCTGCATGTGACCGGCGCATGCTCACTTGAGAACATGGGTGTGCGTTAGTGTATGTGTACGTCTTTGCCTGTGTGAACATGGGTGTGCGTTAGTGTATGTGTACGTCTTTGCCTGTGTGAACATGGGTGTGCGTTAGTGTATGTGTACGTCTTTGCCTGTGTGAACATGGGTGTGCGTTAGTGTATGTGTACGTATTTGCCTGTGTGAACATGGGTGTGCGTTAGTGTATGTGTACGTCTTTGCCTGTGTGAACATGGGTGTGCGTTAGTGTATGTGTACGTCTTTGCCTGTGTGAACATGGGTGTGCGTTAGTGTATGTGTACGTCTTTGCCTGTGTGAACATGGGTGTGCGTTAGTGTATGTGTACGTCTTTGCCTGTGTGAACATGGGTGTGCGTTAGTGTATGTGTACGTATTTGCCTGTGTGAACATGGGTGTGCGTTAGTGTATGTGTACGTCTTTGCCTGTGTGAACATGGGTGTGCGTTAGTGTATGTGTACGTCTTTGCCTGTGTGAACATGGGTGTGCGTTAGTGTATGTGTACGTCTTTGCCTGTGTGAACATGGGTGTGCGTTAGTGTATGTGTACGTCTTTGCCTGTGTGAACATGGGTGTGCGTTAGTGTATGTGTACGTCTTTGCCTGTGTGAACATGGGTGTGCGTTAGTGTATGTGTACGTCTTTGCCTGTGTGAACATGGGTGTGCGTTAGTGTATGTGTACGTCTTTGCCTGTGTGAACATGGGTGTGCGTTAGTGTATGTGTACGTATTTGCCTGTGTGAACATGGGTGTGCGTTAGTGTATGTGTACGTCTTTGCCTGTGTGAACATGGGTGTGCGTTAGTGTATGTGTACGTCTTTGCCTGTGTGAACATGGGTGTGCGTTAGTGTATGTGTACGTCTTTGCCTGTGTGAACATGGGTGTGCGTTAGTGTATGTGTACGTCTTTGCCTGTGTGAACATGGGTGTGCGTTAGTGTATGTGTACGTATTTGCCTGTGTGAACATGGGTGTGCGTTAGTGTATGTGTACGTCTTTGCCTGTGTGAACATGGGTGTGCGTTAGTGTATGTGTACGTCTTTGCCTGTGTGAACATGGGTGTGCGTTAGTGTATGTGTACGTCTTTGCCTGTGTGAACATGGGTGTGCGTTAGTGTATGTGTACGTCTTTGCCTGTGTGAACATGGGTGTGCGTTAGTGTATGTGTACGTCTTTGCCTGTGTGAACATGGGTGTGCGTTAGTGTATGTGTACGTCTTTGCCTGTGTGAACATGGGTGTGCGTTAGTGTATGTGTACGTCTTTGCCTGTGTTTGTATGTAGATAAATATGTGAGTGCATATGACATTACATTACATTACAGGCATTTAGCAGATGCTCTTACACAACGTCTTATTACGTCTTACAACATTTATCCATTCATACAGCTGGATATATACTGAAGCAATTCAGGTTAAGAACCTCCTTGCTCAAGGGTACAACGGCAGTGTCCTACCTGGGAATCGAACCTGCAACCTTTCATTTACAAATCCAGTTCTTTAACCATTATACTACACTGCCGCCTCGTAATGAGTCTGTCTATGCTGGGTTTGTGTGTATGTGGTGTAGCATGTTTTCATGCTTGACATGTGTGTGCATCAGTGAGTCTGTACATGTTTATATGTATATTCATATATGTTTGTGTGTGCGTGTGTGTACCTGCACACAGAGCTCTATACCAGAAAGATGCCACTGTCAGAGCCGCTGCTGAGTGAGGGTCTTCATTCCTCCCTGTTACCCTCACAGAGCCCTGTATTATTATATATAATTATCTGTCCTCTCCGTCCACCCTTCTCCTCATCTCTCTGTTCTTTGTGCCCGTGTGAGCGCCGGGGGATCGAGTGGCAGACAGGCCTCTCCACCAGGAGTACGGTCGAGGCCTGCGAGCTGATTGAGTTTCCGCTGCGCTATTGTGAGGTCCGGTCTGCCGTGTACGAGGACACCTGCCGCGGCGATGCCGCCCTATTGTGAGCCACGGTGTACGAGGACATCTGCCGCGGCCGTAAATAAGAGATGAAGCTGAGCTGGGCTAGCGGGCCCATGGCCATCTCCCCGCTTTATTTTATTAAAATTATTTTTTATTTGGTTTTGTTGTTGTTTTGCATTCTGGAGGTTTGGGAGGAGGTAGGCGGCGGGGCGGGGGTTGGCGTGTTTGCTCTGCCAGCGGGGTTCTGGCGGGCAGACGAGCGTCTTTTCGAGAGCCCTCAGGCTCCCACTTTCAAAGGAGTTTTTCTTTCAAATTTTGGAATATTTTATCAGTTTCAGTTTTTTAATCTTCTGCTTGTCAAGGGAATAAAACTGGGCCTGAGGCAGATATGTTCAGGGTTGGGAAGGAAAGGTGGCAGATTTGCCAATGGTTACCATTTAATAACGTTTAACCAACGTTTAATAATGTTAGCTGTTTTTCAACGTTTAATAATGTTAGCGGTTGTTCGGCGTTTAATAATTTTAGCGGTTTTTACACTGTAAAATGTTCACATCTAAATGTACTCTGTCAGTGTGAAATTGACTCTATCAGAGTTGATTTACTATTGAGAAAACAAAGAATCAGTGGGGGAGACAGTAAACAGAGGCGGCGGCACGGGGAACAGCTTGAGTTCCCGTTGCCGCGGTGATGACAGCCTGTGAGGGGGCCGCGTTTGGCTGAGCGGGTGGCTGAAGATCGGAGCGGAGACGGGTGTCCTAGCCGTGTGATTGGACGCGCCCGTGGTGGGCATGTGGGCACTTGGGGGAAGGCGGGGCGCTGGTTAGCCGATGTGGCACTCTGGGATAGAGGCGGGAGGCCTGCGTGGGGTAATCTCTCTCATAGCTATGGGGAGAACGAGGTGTGGTGAAGGGGGAGGGTGGACTGGACTCAAATCAGTCAAATTTTCAAATCAAATCAAATCTCATTTATATAGTGCATTTTACAAAGAACTTGCCAAGGTACACATCACAGTTAGCCCTGGGGGGTATTTCCCAAATCAGGATTACTGAGTTAGCTGGATAACTGCAATAAGTCAAATCCGGAACAGTTGTTCTTACTTCAGTCCATGTTCCAGATTTGGGAGGATTCTCGGTCATCCAGCTAACTCAGTAAGCCTGCTTTGTGAAATAACCCCCCCCCCCCCCATCCCCCAGTCTAAACCACTACAAAGTGAGTCCGTCCGTCCTTAAGGTGTGGGTTCTGAGAGATAAGACATGACTAAATTACATCATGACTGATTGGTTTGACCCGTTCCCTGTGTATTTGCTTTGGAACGCGAAACCTTTTTTTAACATCGGTTCAAACAAAGTCAGTGATTGACGGATAGTTGTAGCTTCACCCATTTTGGGGTTGGGTAAAAATGCTGTCCTCTTCACGAATCTCAGCCCCTCTCTGTTTTGGGCCCACCGGAGCAGGTTGCGAGCATCTCGTTCTCCAAATGCTCGTTTATGGCCGTGTGACGGCAGCGATGGAACCCCAGATGCTGGCGAGGGAGCCATCTGTTAGTTCTTCACTGCGCCTCTCGCCTGACCTCGTTTAGGATGACGGGCGATGGATCAATGACCAGTTGGTTATTGACAGTTCGCTTGAATTCCCCTCCTCTGGGACACAATAACTGCATTCTGGGATTGTTTGGCGCAACAGGTCCCAGCTGTATGTTTTCCTGAAGGGAGAAAAGGCCTCTCAGTGTTCAGTGTTAATTCAGAGCTTACTCTGAGACCAATAGGTCTCTAGATTAAATGTACTCTATCAGAGTTGATTTAACACTTGAGTGGTGTAAGGTCACCTGCACAGGCCACACTGTGGGCTGCAACAGAGCGACCACAGGGACAGCCAAACAGTGCATGATGGGTATTTTCTGGTGGCCTTGGACACTGGTACCACAGAATCTGCGGACCCACCAGGCACTCAGCTTAACAGCGGGAAGTGGTCCCCTACCACTGGAGCCAAAAACAATTTGACCCATCTTCTGAAAGCGCATTCAAAGGGTGCCGGCCGTGTCCTGTACGAGCATTTCTATGGCGATTTGAAGGTTCCGGAATCTCTCACTACCGAATCGGATGGGTGGAAGGAACATAGCGGCGGAGGGTGTGTACCTGATTTGGGGGTGTGTCTTACGCACGTTAACCAGCGCGCCTCCAGCTGCCGTGTTGTGGCGGGGCCAGGTGACTGACGCGCCCCCCATTCGGTCGGCGGTTTTTGGGGTTCCACCAAGAGACAGGAGTTGCCGGCTGTTTGGTTTCCTCTCCTCAATGTTGGGGCGATCGATCTACCCCCCCCCCACGCACACACACACACACACACACACACACACACACACACTGCATACATAAACCAAATCACACACACATGCACACACATGCACACACATAAACCAAATCTCACACACACACACACACACACACATACACACACACACTGCATACATAAACCAAATCTCACACACACACACACACACTGCATACATAAACCAAATCACACACACACGCACACACACACACACACATACGCACACACACACTGCATACATAAACCAAATCACACACACACACACACACACATGCAAACGCACACGCACACATTCACACCACACTGCACACGCCCTCTCTTATTGTTTAACCTGTGCCTCTGCACCTCAGAATACAATATAATTGCTTCTCTTTTCACGCCTGAAGTGGTGTGGGAGTGAATTCCCTCAGTATCTCAAACATTCATTACTCCTGTCTAACGAAGCCAAAGTCATAAAACTCCCATCGTCCATCTAACTTTGCCTCTGGCTTCAATTGAAAAAAAAATCTATTTATCCTTTTTGAATTTTTTTTTTACTTAACTTTTAGTTTCCCTCAAACATTTGGCTTTTTGTCCTGACTTTTTTTTAAAGCTGTGTTTCTGATGAATGTGTATGCGTGAGATTTAAACTGAACACGCATCCACGCTACTTACCCTTACATAATGAAAGTCTTGTGTCCACGTATTGCAAAATGCGCTTTAAAACATTGTATGATGTTTCCATTTGGATATAAGGAGGCAGACACATATATCTGCCAATGAGTGCTTAATGATATATTCTGTTTTATTATACATTTGGTTATATTGTAATTATTGCTTAATGATATATTCTGTTTTATTATACATTTGGTTATATTCAGACACATTCCACTGAGACCAAAGCAGCTGGTATATTTTGCAATATATTTCTATATATAATGCAATACACCCCTCAGTATATTCATCTCTCAACGGTATGGTTTTATATTGTTGGTATGTGCCGTTGAATGCTAAAAATGTTCTTAGCAAAGCTTTCCAGTGTCACCGAAAAATATTCAAATATGGAAGAAGAAAAATATACTTTGCTTGCAGAAGGATGAGAAGTCTGAAAAATCCATAATGGCATGTTAGCAGACACACACACGCACACGCACACGCACGCACACGCGCACGCACACGCACGCACGCACACACACACACACACACGCACACACACACACACACACACACACACTCCTACAGACAGGATTATATTTATATGACTGTATGTAGTGTATAGCCCTGAGGGCGATAGGCTGCCCTTGGGCATAGGCTGTGCTATAAAATGATAGAAATAGCATCAATCCTTCCCGCTCTTTGTGGGAAAAACAGGGCAATAATGTGGAAAAAGCTGTACGATGGAAAAGGCCGCCTCTGGCAGTGGAGTTAGCGGCTGTCATTTTTCAACCCCTCTCACAGAGAGGTTAATCAGTCATTTATAAAATAGTTGTTTTACTTAGAGGATCTGAACAGGATGAGGATTTTAAATAGACTTTTCAAAAGCAAAGGGAAAAAAAAAAGAAGTTATTTCCCTCATAAACTATCAATCAAACTCTATGAAGCGGTGTCTCTGGATTTCTGCTTGCTTATCTTGAGCGTACGTTTGGGTTTGTCTCACATCTGCTGCCGCTTAAAACCTTTAAATATTTATATCGTTTAAACGGTTAACTCTTCCAGTGCCACGTCAAAATCCACAAATAGCCTTTAAAGCCACTCCCCCCTTCTGTCAGTGAAAATAAAGGCCAGCGATCTGGCCTCTAGAACAGACGCGGCTGTGTTTTTTTACATATGCTTATGTGTGCTGTAGATACGCGGCTGTGTTTTTTTTACATATGCTTATGTGCGCTGTAGATACACGGTTGTGTTTTTTTACATACGTTTATGTGCGCTGTAGATACGCGGTTGTGTTTTTTTACATATGCTTATGTGCGCTGTAGATACGCGGCTGTGTTTTTTTTACATACGCTTATGTGCGCTGTAGATACGCGGTTGTGTTTTTTTACATATGCTTATGTGCACTGTAGATACGCGGCTGTGTTTTTTTTACATACGCTTATGTGCGCTGTAGATACGCGGCTGTGTTTTTTTACATACGTTTATGTGCGCTGTAGATACACGGCTGTGTTTTTTACATACGTTTATGTGCGCTGTAGATACGCGGCTGTGTTTTTTTACATATCCTTATGTGCGCTGTAGATACGCGGCTGTGTTTTTTTACATACGCTTATGTGCGCTGTAGATACGCGGCTGTGTTTTTTTACATACGTTTATGTGCGCTGTAGATACGCGGCTGTGTTTTTTTACATATGCTTATGTGCACTGTAGATACGCGGCTGTGTTTTTTTACATATGTTTATGTGCGCTGTAGATACGCGGCTGTGTTTTTTTACATATGTTTATGTGCGCTGTAGATACGCGGCTGTGTTTTTTTACATATGCTTATGTGCACTGTAGATACGCGGCTGTGTTTTTTTACATATGTTTATGTGCGCTGTAGATACGCGGCTGTGTTTTTTTACATATGCTTATGTGCGCTGTAGATACGCGGGTGTGACCGGACCAGTTTCCGGCCCCCTCTTTTTTTGGGAACCAGCTGTGAGAGTTACTCTGACTGAGCTTCTCTTGGCCCACTGGCATCGCCACGGGGACGGCGGTAATTATGATTAATTCTGGAGCCTGGCCACTTCGACATGGCGACACCGTGCGGGATCCACGGTCATGGCTGAGTGGCGTGGCCCCGAAGGCTAAACGGCTGCGTCTGGCTGCTCTGCGTTCTGCTTTGCACGGCATGCTGGGGGAATCCATGTGGGGCCACCACGGTGTCAATCAGAGGGGAGAGAGGCGTCGGCTTGGGTGGCAAATTGGCCATGTGCTTGTGGAGCTAGTTAACGATGTCATCTCATCGTTTTTAACAAGCACTTTGTGTGCCCGTGCGAAAACTGAATAAATTGAAAATTTCCGTTTTTTTTAATCAAAATATTGCAAAACATCATATAGAAAAAATTGAAAAATTATTGCAAAAGCTTATTGCAATTTAAGATATTGCAATATTTTTTGTAAGCCACTGCTGTGAAATATATTTATAACATATTCAAAAAATGTCCACATATTATATTCTTAGTTTTGTACGGGTGTGACTTACTTAAAACATTTGTTCTTTAATATTGATGTACAAACCCCATTGTTGGCTAAATGGCTGCAAATCATCTAGGGTCTGACGTATCAAACGAGCCTCACTCTGCTGCCAGATATGCAGTAGATATGGGTGGGTTGTTTTTCCTATTGAACTCTAAATTCAATTCAATTTTATTTGTATAGCGCTTTTTGCAGAGAACTGTCACAAAGACACTGTACAGAGAAACAGAAGGAAAATATAACAAAAAACCAGGCCTTAGCCCCCAACCAGCAAAACGAGGTAAAAAACTCCCTGGTCAGGGAGAAAAAAAACACTCAACGGTGGCGAGAAAAAACTCCCCAGTGGGAAGAAATCTCGGAAGGAACCTGGCTAGAGAGGGGGTGCCCATCTTTCGCTGGCTGGCTTGGTTTAAACTAGAGGTGATGAACTGGATAGTAGTAGAGTAATACGTAATCTAATAAAACTAGCTGGTAAGTAAGAATTCCAAAGAAAAGGATGTAAAATGTTCAATTCAAAATGTTCAATTCAAAGGGGCGGGTGGTGCATCTGGGACTCTGGTTGCGTAAAGTCGGGAGGATAAAAGGAGGGACAGGACCGGAGCAGTCTGCAAACTCAGGGCGAGGGGCATAACTGGAGCAGTCTGCAAACTCAGGGCGAGGGACATAACTGGAGCAGTCTGCAAACTCAGGGCGAGGGGCATAACTGGAGCAGTCTGCAAACTCAGGGCGAGGGGCATAACTGGAGCAGTCTGCAAACTCAGGGCGAGGGACATAACTGGAGCAGTCTGCAAACTCAGGGCGAGGGACATAACTGGAGCAGTCTGCAAACTCAGGGCGAGGGGCATAACTGGAGCAGTCTGCAAACTCAGGGCGAGGGGCATAACTGGAGCAGTCTGCAAACTCAGGGCGAGGGGCATAACAGAAGCAGACTGCAAACTCAGGGCGAGGGCATAACTGGAGCAGTCTGCAAACTCAGGGCGAGGGGCATAACTGGAGCAGTCTGCAAACTCAGGGCGAGGGACATAACTGGAGCAGTCTGCAAACTCAGGGCGAGGGGCATAACTGGAGCAGTCTGCAAACTCAGGGCGAGGGACATGACTGGAGCAGTCTGCAAACTCAGGGCGAGGGGCATAACTGGAGCAGTCTGCAAACTCAGGGCGAGGGACATAACTGGAGCAGTCTGCAAACTCAGGGCGAGGGGCATAACTGGAGCAGTCTGCAAACTCAGGGCGAGGGGCATAACTGGAGCAGTCTGCAAACTCAGGGCGAGGGGCATAACTGGAGCAGTCTGCAAACTCAGGGCGAGGGACATAACTGGAGCAGTCTGCAAACTCAGGGCGAGGGACATAACTGGAGCAGTCTGCAAACTCAGCGCGAGGGGCATAACTGGAGCAGTCTGCAAACTCAGGGCGAGGGGCATAACTGGAGCAGTCTGCAAACTCAGGGCGAGGGACATAACTGGAGCAGTCTGCAAACTCAGGGCGAGGGGCATAACTGGAGCAGTCTGCAAACTCAGGGCGAGGGGCATAACTGGAGCAGTCTGCAAACTCAGGGCGAGGGGCATAACTGGAGCAGTCTGCAAACTCAGGGCGAGGGGCATAACTGGAGCAGTCTGCAAACTCAGGGCGAGGGGCATAACTGGAGCAGTCTGCAAACTCAGGGCGAGGGGCATAACTGGAGCAGTCTGCAAACTCAGGGCGAGGGACATAACTGGAGCAGTCTGCAAACTCAGGGCGAGGGGCATAACTGGAGCAGTCTGCAAACTCAGGGCGAGGGGCATAACTGGAGCAGTCTGCAAACTCAGGGCGAGGGGCATAACTGGAGCAGTCTGCAAACTCAGGGCGAGGGACATAACTGGAGCAGTCTGCAAACTCAGGGCGAGGGGCATAACTGGAGCAGTCTGCAAACTCAGGGCGAGGGACATAACTGGAGCAGTCTGCAAACTCAGGGCGAGGGGCAGGACTGGAGCAGTCTGCAAACTCAGGGCGAGGGGCATAACTGGAGCAGTCTGCAAACTCAGGGCAAGGGACATAACTGGAGCAGTCTGCAATCTCAGGGCGAGGGGCATAACTGGAGCAGTCTGCAAACTCAGGGCGAGGGGCATAACTGGAGCAGTCTGCAAACTCAGGGCGAGGGGCATAACTGGAGCAGTCTGCAAACTCAGGGCGAGGGGCATAACTGGAGCAGTCTGCAAACTCAGGGCGAGGAGGGCACGGGCCGGAGTAATCTGCAGCTCAGGGTGAGAGAAGGGAAAAGAGGGTTATTTCATGATTTGCCAATGGGGTAAGACAAACAAAAAGTAGCTTAAAGCAAGCTAATATTTTCTACATGAGAGAAAAAATAAGATTTTTAAGTCATTACAAGACTTAAAACACTTGTCAAGACAGATTTTTTTTTGCGGAGTAAAGAAATTGTGTTTTGTCGTCAGTTGTGTGAGTCATGTGCGGGGGCGAGAGATTGTGATTGACAGGGGGGGCATCGTTTATCCCGCTCATTGGAGATGGACTCTGGGGTGTAACGGGTCTTTATTTCTGCCCTGGCAGGTGTGACATCATTGGAGGACCCACCTGACTGATTGACAGGTGTCACGTCACCGGAGGGGCCAGCTGTGTGTGAGCGAGCTGCCTGCAGAGACCCCAGGTGCATTGTGGGACAGACACCCAGGACTGAAGGTAAAAAGAAGAGGCCGATAATGAGCCAATTAGATAAGGGCGTCTAATTCCTGGAGAGATTCAGATCATTTTATTGGGAGAATAGCTCATGCAAAGCGTGTGGTGAGGCTTGTGTAAACAGCCTACTATTTGTATTCCTACTGCTGTGTGTGTGTGTGTGTGTGTGTGTGTGTGTTGTCACATTTTTCACTCCCTAAGAATCCAGCAGCAGCTACAAGATTGCTACAATTAGTGCTATGGATTACACTGGATCTGGTTTCTGGTATCGATTTATTCTTCCTCCTCTGGTCCTCCTCCTGGTCTCTATGGTGGAGGCTCTGTTTTTCTTCCTCTTTCTGCTGCTTTCTATGGTGGAGGCCAGCCAGACTTGCTTGGTGTTGGTGAGCAGCACTGTCAGGGGGATGGAGGAGAGCACAGCAGGGATCTTGCTGCAGTAAACTGGGCTGTCTCAATGGCCTTTATAAAGGGATTGATCCAGATGTGAAAACCCCGTGTCCAGATGTGCTGATTATTTGGCGCAGGCCAGACTGGGTGTGCATGAGGGTGGCGTGATTACCAAGGGGCTCCTCTGAAAAAAAAAAAACTTTAACAGTATTTTGTTAAAATATTAATATTTCATAAATTATATCCTTTAGACTTTCAGGTTGATAAAATGTATAAAAGAGTCTGTCTTGTACATCAGTAATATTATATAATACTGCTACCTGTAACTTGTGCAGAAGGCGTCTGTGTGTTAAATGGCCACTGCATTTGCAGCCTGTGATTAATGCTTTAAATATGTGATCCAGCAGTGAAGCTGTTTATTTAGGATGGCGTTCCTCAAACAGAGATTTTTTTAGGGGGCCTTAGAGGTGAAACATTTTTCGAACCCTCGGCCTAGCCTCCCGTCTGGCATTCCTTTGCTGGGCGAAGTCTTCCTGTCCGTCATGTATAATCACAGGAGCGGTAGCGTGGTCTGTGGCGCGTTACATTTGGGCGGGGTCACTTCTTGTCCCGGGAGCGAGTTTTTTGGGACCGTAAAAAAAAGCCACACGCCCCTCTCCCAAACTTCCCCTAAGTTCCTCACTAGAGAAAATGAGGGTGAAGTGAAGTGAAGAGAGGAGAGGAGGGGGAGGGGAAGAGACTACGGAGAGCAGGAGGAGGAGGACAGAGAGGAGGAGAGACAATGGAGGGCGTGGCGTTAATCTGAGAGTACGCCCCCAAAGACAAATCACACAAAAAAAAAACGACAGCAGAGAGCAGGTACCGCCGCAGTTGCGTAGTGATCAGGGTCCTGGATTGGCCGACTGAGCGAGAGGCACAGCTTGGGCATGATGGAATGGCTGGGAAGAAGTAGGAGAAAGAGGAGGGGGAGGGTGTGGCAGGGTCTCGTGGAGAGGGCCGGCAGGCTCCGCCCCCCCCAGGGTGACTCAGCTCTCAGCTCTCAGCCCTGCTTTTATATTTATCCTTCTGGATGGTGATCTGCCAGTGGCGTTGCCGTGCCAACGTGTCTGGGTGTTCCCGGGGGCCTGTTCTAGAACCCTTGTGAATTGACAGGGTTCCGTGCACATGGGCTTTTTGAATGAACATGCTCTGGTAGGGGCCCGAAATAGGGCTCCATGTTCTATGCTAGCTTGTCCACACTGTACCTCTGTGTGGTGGAGTTCCAAGTGTTTCCCCTCTGTGTAAGTATAGACTTTCCATTGGGATAGCTGTCAATGTCAGTAGACTTTGCTCTGGGATAGCTCTGTGTGTCAGTAGACTGTGCTCTGGGATAGCTCTGTGTGTCAGTAGAACCTGCTCTGGGATAGCACTGTGTGTCAGTAGACTGTGCTCTGGGAGAGCTCTCTGTGTCAGTACTCTTCTGAAGAGATTCTTAGATTGTGCTAGCTCTCAGAGTTCATACTCTGTGTGGGTGGTCACCGTGGTTGTGTCTGTGTGTCAGATTGTGCACTTCCTGTCTTATCTTCTGAAGTGCTGGTTCAGACAATACCCTACCGGAGAGAGCATCCGAGCTCAGGCCAATTGAGTCAAAGGAGAAAGGAACAACCATTGTTACCCAGTGTTGTTTGGGATATTTTTGGGCTCAAGGCTTTTTCCAACATCCTGTTGTTTTTATTTTATGTTGTCTTTTTTTTTTCTTTTTTTCATTTCCAGTAACTGGGATTTTATTACCGAGGATTTCAGAGCCTAGTGGAGAGTGTCCCACTGGGGACACACACACACACACACACAGGCACCCACACACACTCACGCACACACACACACACACACACACACACACACACACACACACACACAGGCACCCACACACACACACTCACACACACACACACACACACACAGGCACCCACACACACTCACGCACACACACACACACACACAGGCACACACACACACACACACACACTCACGCACACACACACACACAAACACACATGTGCACCCACACACACTCACGCACACACACACACACACTCAGGAGAATGCAGCATCAGATGACTATCTCTTCTCCGCCCTATGAGATGAGAGTTAGATCACAGATGGGTGTGGCAGATAAGGGGTGTGATATACAGAATGTCAGAGAGGCTTAGAGAATGACTGCATTTCATAGACTAAATGACTCAGAGACAGAGTGAAATAGAGAAATCCCCAGGTCATCACACCGAACACACGCTTCTGCCCGTCTCTCACGCAGATGGATAGACAGACAGACACGGACTGACAGGTCTGGAGAGTGTTTCCCGAGAGCCATGTTTACGCGGGCAGGCCTGGAGAGTTCAGACGGACGAGACGGACTTATGGACGGGACGGACAGAGGCGGTATTCAATAACAAATGTCAGGCTGTATCAGCACTGCCGTATGGCAGAGCTTCTCCTCACCGATCCTGCTTTCTATCAGGGGAGGAGGAGGGGGCGGAGCTAGCCCAGGGGATGGAGTCAGCATTTTATAGCCAGCCTTTTTTTCGATAGTAGTGCTAGCAGAGTGTTAAAATGGAGGTATTACATGCAATGCCATTACACCTGTGTGTTTGTCCTTTTATAATTGCATTGCTGCAGTGTGATAAGACCTTACGCTGGGATAGGACCAGCCCTGTTGAATCAGGTTCCATATTACAGAGTAAATAGCCCTTGGGCGCTGGTCGGTACATTAAAAACAATGTGCACACAGCGTGTGTAGTTTCCGTAAATATGCTTCAGGCCTGATAAGTGTGTGTGTGTGTACCCATGCACTGATAGTGTGTTAACGGCCAGATAAAGAAAAGTGATCCAGGGGTGGGACAGAGGTGACCCCAAAAGGCAAGGTGACCCCAAAGTCTGGTGGTTCTCCCTTTCTGCTGCCAGTGCCTACCCAAAGATGTGTGTATCAAAATCCTCCTCTTAGGGAACCTTTCACTGTGTGTGTGTTTGTGCGTGCGCGTGCATGTGTGTGTGTGTGTGTGTGTGTGTGTGTTGAAGAGATTGTGTTCCATGTGGTCCAGCAGTGTACAGTGCAGTTTGGTAGGAAAACGTAGGAACTGCTCTGAAGCTCCGCCCTCACCTTGCATAGCTCCTCCCATTTTACCTTAGTCTGGAAAATCGCTGAGATCTCCGAATCAGAAAATTTACCAGCACAGGAAATGCATCCATCTTCCTCGTTAACGCACAATGCCGTGTGCTAACCAGCGCAGCAGTGTCTGTTACATCGTTAATACATTGGTTAGCCCTGCTGGCTTCTGCATTAGCCCCAATTCCAAAAGTACTGCATGCTCCCTGCAGTGCCTCAGAGCCTGAGCAGTTTCACAGGATCTTCGCTGTGGAAGCCATTAGAGAACCGCTAAAAAATGTCAGCATTTTCGCCGGGAATGTCACCGAAAAGTCACTGGAAATGCGAGTCTGTTTGGAGAAGAAGCTGTGCCGTGTCGTCAGCTCGGTGACTCTGGGTGAGTCAGGTGTGGGGGTACTCAGCAACGACCGTTGACAGACGTAACCCACGTCCCCCCGCCCCCCTGTCCGTTCCAAACCACAATTATCGTTAGTGCTGCTAAGAGGACTGAGCTCGATAGCCGCACGCCGAGCAATTAACTCCGCCGGATGCATCTCTCCTCCGGTCGATAATGCGGCCCCATCTGCCTGGCAGACGATCGATGTGGGGGGGCCTCGCGTATTGAGCGCGTTTTCGACAGATGCTTTATCCGATGCCACTCCAAGGTGTTGCTCACAGACAGGGCTCTGCTGCTCTGGGATGGCTGGGGGGGGGTTGAAATTGCGATGGTGCGGGGGCCTCGTGTCCCGCTAACTTTAAAGACATCACAGCTGGTCTCTGCTGGAACCAGAGGCTCTGGCACCTGCATGGCGCTCGGCAGACCGCGGACGGGCTCGGGGAGCAATGTTTGTTTTTTCTGCATTCACAGTGTGTGACTCACTAAGGCTCTGTTTAATGCAGTGCCCTTGGCAGAGTCGCTGCCACTGAGAGGTACGGCTCATATGAGGGCATAGAAACAGGTTCTGCTTTTACATTTACAGGCATTTACGTTTACATATTTACCCTCATTTATGTTTGCACTTTATATCTACACAATCACATTTACACTCATTTATGTTTGTACTTTTATATCTACACAATTACATTTACATATTTACCCTCATTTATGTTTGCACTTTTATATCTACACAATTACATTTACATATTTACACTCATTTATGTTTGCACTTTTATATCTACACAATTACATTTACATATTTACACTCATTTATGTTTGCACTTTTATATCTACACAATTACATTTACATATTTACCCTCATTTATGTTTGCACATTTATATCGACACAATCACATTTACACTCATTTATGTTTGCACTTTTATATCTACACAATTACATTTACATATTTACCCTCATTTATGTTTGCACTTTTATATCTACACAATTACATTTACATATTTACACTCATTTATGTTTGCACTTTTATATCTACACAATTACATTTACATATTTACCCTCATTTATGTTTGCACTTTTATATCTACACAATTACATTTACATATTTACCCTCATTTATGTTTGCACTTTTATATCTACACAATTACATTTACATATTTACCCTCATTTATGTTTGCACTTTTATATCTACACAATTACATTTACATATTTACCCTCATTTATGTTTGCACTTTTATATCTACACAATTACATTTACATATTTACCCTCATTTATGTTTGCACTTTTATATCTACACAATTACATTTACATATTTACCCTCATTTATGTTTGCACTTTTATATCTACACAATTACATTTACATATTTACACTCATTTATGTTTGCACTTTTATATCGACACAATTACATTTACATATTTACCCTCATTTATGTTTGCACTTTTATATCTACACAATTACATTTACATATTTACCCTCATTTATGTTTGCACTTTTATATCTACACAATTACATTTACATATTTACCCTCATTTATGTTTGCACTTTTATATCTACACAATTACATTTACATATTTACCCTCATTTATGTTTGCACTTTTATATCTACACAATTACATTTACATATTTACCCTCATTTATGTTTGCACTTTTATATCTACACAATTACATTTACATATTTACACTCATTTATGTTTGCACTTTTATATCTACACAATTACATTTACATATTTACCCTCATTTATGTTTGCACTTTTATATCTACACAATTACATTTACATATTTACCCTCATTTATGTTTGCACTTTTATATCTACACAATTACATTTACATATTTACCCTCATTTATGTTTGCACTTTTATATCTACACAATTACATTTACATATTTACACTCATTTATGTTTGCACTTTTATATCTACACAATTACATTTACATATTTACAGTCATTTATGTTTGCACTTTTATATCTACACAATTACATTTACATATTTACACTCATTTATGTTTGCACTTTTATATCTACACAATTACATTTACATATTTACACTCACTTATGTTTGCACTTTTATATCTACACAATTACATTTACATATTTACACTCATTTATGTTTGCACTTTTATATCTACACAATTACATTTACATATTTACCCTCATTTATGTTTGCACTTTTATATCTACACAATTACATTTACATATTTACCCTCATTTATGTTTGCACTTTTATATCTACACAATTACATTTACATATTTACACTCATTTATGTTTGCACTTTTATATCTACACAATAACATTTACATATTTACACTCACTTATGTTTGCACTTTTATATCTACACAATTACATTTACATATTTACACTCATTTTTGTTTGCACATTTATATCTACGCAATTACATTTACATCTACACAATTACTTTTACAGCCATTTACATTCACACAATTACACTTACAATAATTTATATTTACACTTCTATGCAATTACATTCGTAGTTCGTCATTTGCATTTACATATATCTGCACAATTACATTTACACTTTTACATGTGCACAGTTACATTTACACATTTACTCATTTACATTTACACGTTTACATGTGCACAGTTACATTTACACTTTTACATGTGCACAGTTGCATTTACTCATTTACATTTACACGTTTACATGTGCAGACTTACATTTACACATTTACTCATTTACATTTACATGTGCACAGTTACATTTACACATTTACTCATTTACATTTACACGTTTACATGTGCACAGTTACATTTACACTTTTACATGTGCACAGTTGCATTTACTCATTTACATTTACACGTTTACATGTGCAGACTTACATTTACACATTTACTCATTTACATTTACATGTGCACAGTTACATTTACACATTTACTCATTTACATTTACACTTTTATATGTGCACAGTTACATTTACACATTTACTCATTTACATTTACATGTGCACAGTTACATTTACGCATTTACTCATTTACAGTTACACTTTTACATGTGCACAGTTACATTTACACATTTACTAATTTGCATTTACACTTTTATATGTGCACAGTTACATTTACACATTTACTCATTTACATTTACACTTTTACATGTGCACAGTTACATTTACACATTTACATTTACACTTTTACATGTGCACAGTTACATTTACTCATTTACATTTACACTTTTACATGTGCAGACTTACATTTACTAATTTACACTTTTACATGTGCCGTTACATTTACACATTTACTCATTTACATTTACACTTTTACATTTCACAACCAAGGAACTACATCCATAGCAAGCCCTACAAAGATAGAAATTAAACCAAAAATATATAACCTAATACCAATAAAATAGCATAAACTGAATCTGTACAAAAGGTGGGTGTGCTACGGGGTGTGGGCAAGATACAGTCTGAAGAGGGGGTGGGGGGGGCCTTCCATAGTGCATTAAAAAAGGAATAAAGCCGTAACAATACCAGTTGTTAGCGGCCCAGCCAAACATTCAACATAACAGTAAGTGCCATGGCAGACTATAGAGGGACTTTGAGAGTCTGAGCTTAGCCTCCTTATGGACAGGGACAGAGTCTGTGCTTAGCCTCCTTATGGACAGGGACAGAGTCTGTGCTTAGCCTCCTTATGGACAGGGACAGAGTCTGTGCTTAGCCTCCTTATGGACAGGGACAGAGTCTGTGCTTAGCCACCTTATGGACAGGGACAGAGTCTGTGCTTAGCCTCCTTATGGACATGGACAGAGTCTGTGCTTAGCCTCCTTATGGACAGGGACAGAGTCTGTGCTTAGCCTTCTTATGGACAGGGACAGAGTCTGTGCTTAGCCTCCTTATGGACAGGGACAGAGTCTGCTTAGTCTTCTTATAGACAGGGACAGAGTCTCTGCTTAGTCTTCTTATGGACAGGGACAGAGTCTCTGCTTAGTCTTCTTATGGACAGGGACAGAGTCTGTGCTTAGTCTCCTTATGGACAGGTACAGAGTCTGTGCTTAGCCTCCTTATGGACAGGGACAGAGTCTGTGCTTAGCCTCTTTATGGACATGGACAGAGTCTGTGCTTAGCCTCCTTATGGACAGGGACAGAGTCTGTGCTTAGCCTCCTTATGGACAAGGACAGAGTCTGTGCTTAGCCTTCTTATGGACAGGGACAGAGTCTGTGCTTAGTCTTCTTATAGACAGGGACAGAGTCTGTGCTTAGTCTTCTTATGGACAGGGACAGAGTCTGTGCTTAGTCTTCTTATAGACAGGAACAGAGTCTGTGCTTAGTCTTCTTATGGACAGGGACAGAGTCTGTGCTTAGTCTCCTTATGGACAGGTACAGAGTCTGTGCTTAGCCTCCTTATGGACAGGGACAGAGTCTGTGCTTAGCCTCCTTATGGACAGGGACAGAGTCTGTGCTTAGCCTCCTTATGGACAGGGACAGAGTCTGTGCTTAGCCTCCTTATGGACAGGGACAGAGTCTGTGCTTAGCCTCCTTATGGACAGGGACAGAGTCTGTGCTTAGCCTCCTTATGGACAGGGACAGAGTCTGTGCTTAGCCTCCTTATGGACAGGGACAGAGTCTGTGCTTAGCCTCCTTATGGACAGGGACAGAGTCTGTGCTTAGCCTCCTTATGGACAGGGACAGAGTCTGTGCTTAGCCTCCTTATGGACAGGGACAGAGTCTGTGCTTAGCCTCCTTATGGACAGGGACAGAGTCTGTGCTTAGCCTCCTTATGGACAGGGACAGAGTCTGTGCTTAGCCTCCTTATGGACAGGGACAGAGTCTGTGCTTAGCCTCCTTATGGACAGGGACAGAGTCTGTGCTTAGCCTCCTTATGGACAGGGACAGAGTCTGTGCTTAGCCTCCTTATGGACAGGGACAGAGTCTGTGCTTAGCCTCCTTATGGACATGGACAGCGTCTGTGCTTAGCCTCCTTATGGACATGGACAGAGTCTGTGCTTAGCCTCCTTATGGACAGGTACAGAGTCTGTGCTTAGCCTCCTTATGGACAGGGACAGAGTCTGTGCTTAGCCTCCTTATGGACAGGGACAGAGTCTGTGCTTAGCCTCCTTATGGACAGGTACAGAGTCTGTGCTTAGCCTCCTTATGGACAGGGACAGAGTCTGTGCTTAGTCTCCTTATGGACAGGTACAGAGGCTGTGCTTAGTCTCCTTATGGACAGGTACAGAGTCTGTGCTTAGCCTCCTTATGGACAGGGACAGAGTCTGTGCTTAGCCTCCTTATGGACAGGGACAGAGTCTGTGCTTAGCCTCCTTATGGACAGGGACAGAGTCTGTGCTTAGCCTCCTTATGGACAGGGACAGAGTCTGTGCTTAGCCTCCTTATGGACATGGACAGAGTCTGTGCTTAGCCTCCTTATGGACATGGACAGAGTCTGTGCTTAGCCTCCTTATGGACAGGGACAGAGTCTGTGCTTAGCCTCCTTATGGACAGGGACAGAGTCTGTGCTTAGCCTCCTTATGGACAGGGACAGAGTCTGTGCTTAGCCTCCTTATGGACAGGGACAGAGTCTGTGCTTAGCCTCCTTATGGACATGGACAGCGTCTGTGCTTAGCCTCCTTATGGACATGGACAGAGTCTGTGCTTAGCCTCCTTATGGACAGGTACAGAGTCTGTGCTTAGCCTCCTTATGGACAGGGACAGAGTCTGTGCTTAGCCTCCTTATGGACAGGGACAGAGTCTGTGCTTAGCCTCCTTATGGACAGGTACAGAGTCTGTGCTTAGCCTCCTTATGGACAGGGACAGAGTCTGTGCTTAGTCTCCTTATGGACAGGTACAGAGTCTGTGCTTAGTCTCCTTATGGACAGGTACAGAGTCTGTGCTTAGCCTCCTTATGGACAGGGACAGAGTCTGTGCTTAGCCTCTTTATGGACATGGACAGAGTCTGTGCTTAGCCTCCTTATGGACAGGGACAGAGTCTGTGCTTAGCCTCCTTATGGACAGGGACAGAGTCTGTGCTTAGCCTCCTTATGGACAGGGACAGAGTCTGTGCTTAGTCTCCTTATGGACAGGTACAGAGTCTGTGCTTAGCCTGCGATTAGCCTGTCCCCTTATGGACAGGTACAGAGTCTGTGCTTAGCCTGCGCTTAGCCTGTCCCCTTATGGACAGGTACAGAGTCTGTGCTTAGTCCCCTTATGGACAGGGACAGAGTCTGTGCTTAGCCTCCTTATGGACAGGGACAGAGTCTGTGCTTAGTCTCCTTATGGACAGGTACAGAGTCTGTGCTTAGCCTCCTTATGGACAGGGACAGAGTCTGTGCTTAGCCTCCTTATGGACAGGGACAGAGTCTGTGCTTAGCCTCCTTATGGACAGGGACAGAGTCTGTGCTTAGCCTCCTTATGGACAGGGACAGAGTCTGTGCTTAGCCTCCTTATGGACAGGGACAGAGTCTGTGCTTAGCCTCCTTATGGACAGGTACAGAGTATGTGCTTAGCCTCCTTATGGACAGGTACAGAGTCTGTGCTTAGCCTCCTTATGGACAGGTACAGAGTCTGTGCTTAGCCTGCGCTTAGCCTGTCCCCTTATGGACAGGTACAGAGTCTGTGCTTAGCCTGCGCTTAGCCTGTCCCCTTATGGACAGGTATAGAGTCTGTGCTTAGTCCCCTTATGGACAGGGACAGAGTCTGTGCTTAGCCTCCTTATGGACAGGGACAGAGTCTGTGCTTAGCCTCCTTATGGACAGGGACAGAGTCTGTGCTTAGTCCCCTTATGGACAGGTACAGAGTCTGTGCTTAGCCTGCGCTTAGCCTGTCCCCTTATGGACAGGTACAGAGTCTGTGCTTAGTCCCCTTATGGACAGGGACAGAGTCTGTGCTTAGGCGGTCATACTAAACACCAGTCTCGACAGGACATTCTCCTCTCAAAGCAGTTCAACCTGCCTTCCAGGAAAGCTAATACAGGCTTCTTAGCAGATGCTTAGAAACCCCGCCCTTCCTGTTCAATTGGCCGGTCACTGATACCTTTGGTCCTGGCGGACAGTGGTGTTTACATAGCGAGGTGGACGACCGTTCCGCTCCAAAGTTACGCCATTTTGTCTGTGCAGACATGCCGGGTGGTCTCACAGCTGGAGGGGGGAGGGGCACAACAAAGAGAGACAGCCTCATATGACAGTAATCATTTACCATTTACTTGTCATGGCAACGCTGTGTTTTCTTTGTGCGTATAAACGTTTTTAACGTATTTTGTTCTTGTTTTTAATAAACGCTCTGTAAAACCTGTCATGTGAGTGTGTGACTGCTCGTCTCGGAAACTTCTTTTTTCTTTTGTTGATTTATTTTTTTCCCTGTTGAGCCGTTATAAAAACTACTTTTTGCTCGTAGTTTGTGTGGATTAAAGGGGAAGTGGGAGCCACTCTTAATGGACGGATGGACGGACGGCAGTTGGGGCACAAAGCTTTATCGTGTCATTCTGCTACTTTCCAGACATTCGCACAGGCAGACACAAAAGCTGTGTTTTTTTATCTTTCATTCAGGAAGCCCTGTCTGTTGTCTTGGCTTCTGCCTCCCCCAAACTACGGGACCTGCACTCTCCCTGGTTACGCATCCGTTTCTCCGCAGTGGAAATCCTTTAATGCCCATGGAAACGGACGAGGAGAAGGGGGTTGGGTGGGGTGGGGTGGCGGGGGGGGCGGGGTGTAACTAGAAAGCCTCACACATGATTCCCACTGACACACAGAGCAGATTCTTACACAAGAGCTCAGGGGTATCCATGGTGACAGTACCTGTGTCTGTGGTAGACCTGTTGGGAAGGTTCTGGAGTCTTCTCATTGGATAGCTGTGCCGTGAGAAGGGAAAGACTCTATTCCTGCAGTTAGACTGTGGTGAGGTGCTTTCCGCTGTTTTCTTCTTTCAGAGAGCGCAGTGGTATATGTACATGTTTTTTTTGGTGCTCTTTGCGTGTCCATTAATAAATACATTTGTGGCCTGTTCATAAACTCTCTTATTCCACCTAAATATGTTTCTGAAAATATTTGAGGTGAGATACAGGCCATGCAGTTGCTGAATCTTGATTCATATATGATCTGCAACCACCAGTTTGACAGTTTGATCCAAGTTATACAAAATAATTTGGACAATGTACGTTAATTTATGCAAATGACGATGGACACAGCTCCTCCGCCCCCACCCCTCTCCCTCACTCACCCCACGTAGTATTTTTCTAAATTGTGTCGTGGTCGGAGACAGGCTGACACAGTGAGTGCATTTACTCTTTAAAACAAACTAATAATTTCTATATGACAGAGAAAATATGACAGTTCTCACACTCCCCTCATCCCTCTCTCCTACCTCTGCCCTCATCCCTCTCTTCTCCCTCTGCCCTCATCCCTCTCTCCTCCCTCTGCCCTCATCCCTCTCTTCTCCCTCTGCCCTCATCCCTCTCTTCTCCCTCTTCCCTCATCCCTCTCTCCTCCCTCTGCCCTCATCCCTCTCTTCTCCCTCTTCCCTCATCCCTCTCTCCTCCCTCTGCCCTCATCCCTCTCTCCTCCCTCTGCCCTCATCCCTCTCTCCTCCCTCTGCCCTCATCCCTCTCTCCTACCTCTGCCCTCATCCCTCTCTTCTCCCTCTGCCCTCATCCCTCTCTCCTCCCTCTGCCCTCATCCCTCTCTTCTCCCTCTGCCCTCATCCCTCTCTTCTCCCTCTTCCCTCATCCCTCTCTCCTCCCTCTGCCCTCATCCCTCTCTTCTCCCTCTTCCCTCATCCCTCTCTCCTCCCTCTGCCCTCATCCCTCTCTCCTCCCTCTGCCCTCATCCCTCTCTCCTACCTCTGCCCTAATCCCTCTCTCCTATCTCTTCCCTCATCCCTCTCTTCTCCCTCTGCCCTCATCCCTCTCTCCTCCCTCTGCCCTCATCCCTCTCTTCTCCCTCTTCCCTCATCCCTCTCTCCTCCCTCTGCCCTCATCCCTCTCTTCTCCCTCTTCCCTCATCCCTCTCTCCTCCCTCTGCCTTCATCCCTCTCTTCTCCCTCTGCCCTCATCCCTCTCTTCTCCCTCTGCCCTCATCCCTCTCTTCTCCCTCTTCCCTCATCCCTCTCTTCTCCCTCTTCCCTCATCCCTCTCTTCTCCCTCTGCCCTCATCCCTCTCTCCTACCTCTGCCCTCATCCCTCTCTCCTCCCTCTGCCCTCATCCCTCTCTTCTCCCTCTTCCCTCATCCCTCTCTTCTCCCTCTTCCCTCATCCCTCTCTTCTCCCTCTTCCCTAATCCCTCTCTTCTCCCTCTGCCCTCATCCCTCTCTTCTCCCTCTTCCCTCATCCCTCTCTTCTCCCTCTTCCCTCATCCCTCTCTTCTCCCTCTTCCCTCATCCCTCTCTTCTCCCTCTTCCCTCATCCCTCTCTTCTCCCTCTGCCCTCATCCCTCTCTCCTCCCTCTTCCCTCATCCCTCTCTTCTCCCTCTTCCCTCATCCCTCTCTTCTCCCTCTTCCCTCATCCCTCTCTTCTCCCTCTTCCCTCATCCCTCTCTTCTCCCTCTTCCCTCTTCCCTCATCCCTCTCTCCTCCCTCTTCCCTCATCCCTCTCCTCCCTCTGCCCTCATCCCTCTCTCCTCCCTCTGCCCTCATCCCTCTCTTCTCCCTCTGCCCTAATCCCTCTCTCCTACCTCTTCCCTCATCCCTCTCTCCTACCTCTGCCCTCATCCCTCTCTTCTCCCTCTTCCCTCATCCCTCTCTCCTCCCTCTTCCCTCATCCCTCTCTCCTCCCTCTTCCCTCATCCCTCTCTCCTCCCTCTGCCCTCATCCCTCTCTTCTCCCTCTTCCCTCATCCCTCTCTCCTCCCTCTTCCCTCATCCCTCTCTCCTCCCTCTGCCCTCATCCCTCTCTCCTCCCTCTGCCCTCATCCCTCTCTTCTCCCTCTTCCCTCTTCCCTCATCCCTCTCTCCTCCCTCTTCCCTCATCCCTCTCTCCTCCCTCTTCCCTCATCCCTCTCTTCTCCCTCTTCCCTCATCCCTCTCTCCTCCCTCTTCCCTCATCCCTCTCTCCTCCCTCTGCCCTCATCCCTCTCTTCTCCCTCTTCCCTCATCCCTCTCTCCTCCCTCTTCCCTCATCCCTCTCTCCTCCCTCTTCCCTCATCCCTCACTACTTCCTCCGTTATCCTGGCTGGTTGTCCTCCTGCTTCCATGATGACACGATTGACAGGGTTCTGAACGTATTTATTTATTATTTACCACACTTAAAATAAATGCCCCACTTTTGTTAGATTTGGTGAACCACTTGTAGTACAGGTGGCTATTGTTACTACACTAAGTGTTCGCCTAACCAACCATGAAATTGTTTATTGAGAAATGCCAACCCACGTATGGCTAATTAGCGAAGCATTTCCAATACCATCGCACTTACACACTTCAGCAGGCTTGATAGCAACTAATGTGTTTTCAACATTTTTTACTATTTGTCTAATTATGCACCGAATAGAAATCAATTAAATGCCCTAACTGTCAAATAATTGAAAATAATTATGCGTGTAGTTTTATTCAATATGCTTTTAGCGTACCATAGCGTACCATGCTTTTAAATATCTGCAAAACATGGCCCTAGTAAACTCCAGAAAAGTATTATATATTTTTTTAATATGCACTATTACATTTTTTAATAAAAATAGTGTTGCTGATTAATTGTCAGGTTTATATTCGCTACCATAACATTTTATTTGAAAGACTATAAAAGACTAACTGGGAAGTGGGGTTGGAAATCAGCATTGGCTACAAACCTTAGGTGTAGCACATTATTTTCTTATTTTTACCTTATAAAAAAATGTTAAATTGCATCGTCTCCAACAGACAAATAAATAAATAATATCACAGAAAAGGTTATTTGTTTTATGATACAGACATGCTGTCTTCGTGTATCGGCTCACTAGCAAGTTTATGTCTTTCTCTGGCATCATCTGTCATGAAATAATCTACCTACTGAATGCTGCTAGGCATGTTAGCATTATTACTTGAAAAGCGACACACGGTGGCTGGCAGAGTCCAGGAGCAGAACAGCCAATCACGGCGCACTCACGCCCCCATGTGACCATAATAGGGGCTGCCAGAGCACGTCAAAAGGCGTCCATTTTTCAACAACCCCAAATCAATGACTGCGCAGCTGGGCTGGCGCTCTGCTGGACAGGAAATAAGCAGCCGTTTGCATTGCAGCTGCTATCTGAGGGGGAAGGCTTGCCTGTCTTAGAGAGCAGGGGCCTGTATCACGAAGCAGGATTACTGAGTTAGCTGGATAACTGCAGTGCGGTTTTACTCAGTGCGGTTATCCAGCTAACTCACTAATCCTGCTTTGGGTTTTACTCAGTGCGGTTATCCAGCTAACTCAGTAATCCTGCTTTGGGTTTTACCCTGTGCGGTTATCCAGCTAACTCAGTAATCCTGCTTTGTGACACAGACGCCTGGTTGCAGTCACAGGACTAGCCAACAAATACAACGAAACGGGAATCCCAAATTCGGCTGTAAGGAAAAAACCAAAAAACATTCGGTCATGGCGGGCGCAGACAAAGGCGCTCAAACTAACTGCTAAGCAACAGGAGTCTGAGTTCCAAAGCTGGTGGTGGAAAAAAAGAAAAAGAAAGGAACTAAGAAAGAGAAGCAAACCTTTTTAGTTTATTAATTTCTCTTTTTAAAAATTTTCTTCAGTTATATGACTGGCACCGCCTGCAAATATTAGATTTTTTCCCCCACTCTTAATATATTTTTGGGGCGTCTCTGTGGCATAGCCGGGAGGGCACATGCTCACTGCAGACTGCGTCGTCTGTGGTTCGAATCCGGCCGTCTGACCTTTGTCGCGTCTCTCCCTCTCGCTCTCTCACAACCATTCTTCCCGTCTCTCTGCACCGTGCTCTCCAATGAAGCTGAAAAAGCCCAGAAATATAAATACAAAAATATAACTCTAATATTAATAATATATTCAGTCTCTCTGGCTTCTCAATATTCACTAAGCTTCCCGAAAGGTCACAGTATGGCAAATAAAACAAATATCCGTTGTTCATTTCCGAGCGTGTGATTCTTAATCCCTGACATGCCGGCTTTCACCTTTCACCCTTCCATAGTTTCCTACGTCATGTCCCTCACATTCACTCTGTCCCCAGGACCTTCATTAGGAACAATTCCTCAGATGTTTTTATATTGATAATATTTATATGAGAACATTAAAATGACTCAGCCATGACTCACAAGGCATCTGTGTACTGTCTGCGAGCCACAGCCAATGCGTAAACAGCGCCATTTAAAAAAAAATGCAAGTCCTTATTTTGGTAAGCATTGCACATTGGAAACCGTGTCTTTTTGACGCACTTGGGAGATGCACTCTGTGACGTTCAGGTCATCTTTTGGGTCGTTAACCATCAGGCACTGCGTCACGCAGTACTGCTCCAAGGCTGGCAAGATGTGCCTTCAAACAAAACCTTTGTTGGCAAAATGCAAAACATAATCCCATGCACTGTTTGGTGTCTGTATCAGGAAGAAAATAAGGAAACCACATAAGTAAATAAATACAGTGATGTACAGTGATGAACTGATTGGTGATCCTTTAAATTGTAACCAAAAGCAATCATTTTCTCAACACCAGGGGCCACATGTATAAACAGTGCTGAGCAGAAAAATACCCTCAGAAAGCAGAGTTTCCACGCAGAAATTCAGATGTATAACATAGCACAGGCTGTGAGAATCTGTGTGCTTGTGTGTACGTGTGCGCGAGTGTGCGTGCCAGCTTGTGTGTGTGTGTGTGTGAGAGAGCGTGCGTGCGTGTGTGAATGCGTGTGCGTGTGGGTGTGTGTGCATGTGCGCGTGCGTGTGTGTTTTTTTAAACAGATTTCTTTTACTCAAGAGTTTTATACATGTGGCCCCTGGAGTTTCAGATGGTGCCTCTGCATGGATCTTTATCAGGACCTTTAAAAATTATTGTAGACCACCAGAAGGGGAGAGGGAGAGAGAGAGAGAGAGAGAGAGAGACTGACTTTTTTAGGACTCATGAATAACACAATTACTGCTTAGAAGCTAACAGCTGGCTGATCCCCCCCCCCAGACACAGACATTCCCTAGTGATACGCTAATCATTTATTTCTTCTGAAGTTCATGATCAAGATTAGGATCAAAACTCACTGGGTGATGACTGCTTACTCATATTGTTTTACATTCAGGCATTTTGCTTATCCAGAGTAACTTACACATTACATTACATTTTTTTACATGCAGTGGGTTTGTACAGCTGGATATTTCACTGAAAATAAATTGATTTTAAGTCTCATTACAGACACTAAACAAACTAACTGAGGAGGCATTTTTCACACATTTAATTATAAAATAATGAAATGGGGGTGACAGAGAGAACAACAGAGAGACACTTCCAGACAGAGACTAACTCTCTCATCTCTCCAACAACAACAAAAAAAAAAAAAAAAAAAAACATGCAAAAAAAAAAATAAAAATTTTACCAGACGTGATGGTAACACGGACTGAACTGACTGAGAACAGACTGAACAGAGACAGAGCTTCTGGATTACCGAGGGGAGGGGGAGATAGGAGCCCAGCCCATGTTGCGCAGCGGTTCGGCGCGTGTGCGCTTTAGCGTAAGTAAGCGCTCTCCCGCCTCTTCGCGACGACGCCAGCGACGACCTCGGGCGAATGCAAGCGGCCTTTTTTTTGGCCCTTTCCTTTCCTCCATGTTCCCCCTCAAATTTTAGACCATTTTTTCTGTGTGATAAATTTTATCGTGATATCAGCCTGCAAAGAGAGTTGGGTTTCCCAGTTTTTTGTTACAGAGAGTGGATTGGGGAGGTGGGGGATGGGGGGGGGGGGGTTAATGGTGACTCATGGGTAATGGATGGTAGCAGAGAGCAAAGGAATAATAGAAAATTCTGCTCATTCAATTAAAACAGGAAGCAGGCGGCTTATGCTCTTAACAGGCACACAAAAGAGGGCCTTTGCAGGACCTGACCGCATGTGGAGTTCACAGTGTTCAAATTCAGTCCCTGGATTTTCTTTTCTTTTTAAAAATATGCTCTCATATGCTCTCCGTCCTCAGTGCATCCCTTCGTTGCCGTGACAGCGCGTCTTTGCGCTGAACGCCGCCCTGGCCAAGCCGAGCATGTTGGGAGGTGAATAGTGTACCTGCGGTTAAGCCGCTGAAGCGCGAAATAACATCAGGGGGGGGGGATGCGCTTTCTTTAACTCAGTGAAGTGCTCATTATTCTTGAATATAGAAATACACAGATTGTATGAACACAATGACTTGCATTGAAACTGGAATCTATGACAATATAATACTTGTAGCATGCTTATAGTACATATAGGGCGTTGTAGCATGCTTATAGTACATATAGGGCGTTGTAGCATGCTTATAGTACATATAGGGCGTTGTAGCATGCTTATAGTACATATAGGACATTGTAGCATGTTTATAGTACATATAGGACCTGGTAGCATGCTTATAGTACATATAGGACCTGGTAGCATTCTTATAGTACATATAGGACCTTGTAGCATGTTTATAGTACATATAGGGCGTTGTAGCATGTTTATAGTACATATAGGACCTGGTAGCATGCTTATAGTACATATAGGACCTGGTAGCATTCTTATAGTACATATAGGACCTTGTAGCATGTTTATAGTACATATAGGACATTGTAGCATGCTTATAGTACATATAGGACCTTGTAGCATGCTTATAGTACATATAGGACCTTGTAGCATGCTTATAGTACATATAGGACCTTGTAGCATACTTATAGTACATATAGGACCTTGTAGCATGCTTATAGTACATATAGGACTTTGTAGCATGCTTATAGTACATATAGGACCTTGTAGCATGCTTATAGTACATATAGGACCTTGTAGCATGCTTATAGTACATATAGGACCTGGTAGCATGCTTATAGTACATATAGGACCTTGTAGCATGCTTATAGTACATATAGGACCTTGTAGCATGCTTATAGTACATATAGGACCTTGTAGCATGCTTATAGTACATATAGGACCTTGTAGCATGCTTATAGTACATATAGGACCTTGTAGCATGCTTATAGTACATATAGGACCTTGTAGCATGCTTATAGTACATATAGGACCTTGTAGCATGCTTATAGTACATATAGGACCTTGTAGCATGCTTATAGTACATATAGGACCTTGTAGCATGCTTATAGTACATATAGGACCTGGTAGCATGCTTATAGTACATATAGGACATTGTAGCATGTTTATAGTACATATAGGACCTGGTAGCATGCTTATAGTACATATAGGACCTGGTAGCATTCTTATAGTACATATAGGACCTTGTAGCATGTTTATAGTACATATAGGACCTGGTAGCATGCTTATAGTACATATAGGACCTTGTAGCATGCTTATAGTACATATAGGACCTTGTAGCATGTTTATAGTACATATAGGACCTGGTAGCATTCTTATAGTACATATAGGATCTTGTAGCATGCTTATAGTACATATAGGACCTTGTAGCATGCTTATAGTACATATAGGACCTTGTAGCATGCTTATAGTACATATAGGACCTGGTAGCATTCTTATAGTACATATAGGACCTTGTAGCATGTTTATAGTACATATAGGACCTGGTAGCATTCTTATAGTACATATAGGACCTGGTAGCATTCTTATAGTACATATAGGACCTTGTAGCATGTTTATAGTACATATAGGACCTTGTAGCATGCTTATAGTACATATAGGATCTTGTAGCATGCTTATAGTACATATAGGATCTTGTAGCATGCTTATAGTACATATAGGATCTTGTAGCATGCTTATAGTACATATAGGATCTTGTAGCATGCTTATAGTACATATAGGACCTTGTAGCATGCTTATAGTACATATAGGATCTTGTAGCATGCTTATAGTACATATAGGATCTTGTAGCATGCTTATAGTACATATAGGACCTTGTAGCATGCTTATAGTACATATAGGACCTTGTAGCATGCTTATAGTACATATAGGACCTTGTAGCATTCTTATAGTACATATAGGATCTTGTAGCATGCTTATAGTACATATAGGATATTGTAGCATGCTTATAGTACATATAGGATCTTGTAGCATGCTTATAGTACATATAGGATCTTGTAGCATGCTTATAGTACATATAGGATCTTGTAGCATGCTTATAGTACATATAGGACCTTGTAGCATGCTTATAGTACATATAGGATCTTGTAGCATTCTTATAGTACATATAGGACCTTGTAGCATGCTTATAGTACATATAGGACCTTGTAGCATGCTTATAGTACATATAGGACCTTGTAGCATTCTTATAGTACATATAGGATCTTGTAGCATGCTTATAGTACATATAGGATCTTGTAGCATGTTTATAGTACATATAGGACATTGTAGCATGCTTATAGTACATATAGGACCTTGTAGCATGCTTATAGTACATATAGGACCTTGTAGCATGCTTATAGTACATATAGGACCTTGTAGCATGCTTATAGTACATATAGGATCTTGTAGCATGCTTATAGTACATATAGGACCTTGTAGCATGCTTATAGTACATATAGGACCTGGTAGCATTCTTATAGTACATATAGGACCTTGTAGCATGCTTATAGTACATATAGGATCTTGTAGCATGCTTATAGTACATATAGGACCTTGTAGCATGCTTATAGTACATATAGGACCTGGTAGCATTCTTATAGTACATATAGGATCTTGTAGCATGCTTATAGTACATATAGGACCTTGTAGCATGCTTATAGTACATATAGGACCTTGTAGCATGCTTATAGTACATATAGGACCTTGTAGCATGCTTATAGTACATATAGGACCTTGTAGCATGCTTATAGTACATATAGGACCTTGTAGCATGCTTATAGTACATATAGGACCTTGTAGCATGCTTATAGTACATATAGGACCTTGTAGCATGCTTATAGTACATATAGGACCTGGTAGCATGCTTATAGTACATATAGGACCTGGTAGCATGCTTATAGTACATATAGGACCTTGTAGCATGCTTATAGTACATATAGGATCTTGTAGCATGCTTATAGTACATATAGGACCTTGTAGCATGCTTATAGTACATATAGGATCTTGTAGCATGCTTATAGTACATATAGGACCTTGTAGCATGCTTATAGTACATATAGGACCTTGTAGCATGCTTATAGTACATATAGGACATTGTTGCATGCTTATAGTACATATAGGATCTTGTAGCATGCTTATAGTACATATAGGACCTTGTAGCATGCTTATAGTACATATAGGACCTTGTAGCATGCTTATAGTACATATAGGACCTTGTAGCATGCTTATAGTACATATAGGACCTTGTAGCATGCTTATAGTACATATAGGACCTTGTAGCATGCTTATAGTACATATAGGACCTTGTAGCATGCTTATAGTACATATAGGATCGTGTAGCATGCTTATAGTACATATATGACCTTGTAGCATGCTTATAGTACATATAGGACCTTGTAGCATGCTTATAGTACATATAGGACCTTGTAGCATGCTTATAGTACATATAGGACCTTGTAGCATGCTTATAGTACATATAGGACCTGGTAGCATGCTTATAGTACATATAGGACCTTGTAGCATGCTTATAGTACATATAGGACCTTGTAGCATGCTTATAGTACATATAGGACCTTGTAGCATTCTTATAGTACATATAGGATCTTGTAGCATGCTTATAGTACATATAGGACCTGGTAGCATGCTTATAGTACATATAGGACCTTGTAGCATGCTTATAGTACATATAGGATCTTGTAGCATGCTTATAGTACATATAGGACCTGGTAGCATGCTTATAGTACATATAGGACCTTGTAGCATGCTTACAGTACATATAGGACCTTGTAGCATTCTTATAGTACATATAGGATCTTGTAGCATGCTTATAGTACATATAGGACCTTGTAGCATGCTTATAGTACATATAGGATCTTGTAGCATGCTTATAGTACATATAGGATCTTGTAGCATGCTTATAGTACATATAGGACCTTGTAGCATGTTTATAGTACATATAGGACATTGTAGCATGTTTATAGTACATATAGGACCTTGTAGCATGTTTATAGTACATATAGGACATTGTAGCATGCTTATAGTACATATAGGATCTTGTAGCATGCTTATAGTACATATAGGATCTTGTAGCATGTGCAAAACTTTTTAGCACATGCTAAATCAACGAAATGAGGAATGATTCGTCAAGGTATTTGTTTTGCACCAATCATTGGTTGTGTTATTAGTTTCGCGTGTGATAAAAGGTTTTGCACATGCTAAAGGTCTTAGTAAATCAGGCACATAGTATAGTGTATTTAAAGCTGGAATACGCAGCGGTTTTTTTTTTTTTTATATGTCAGGAAACTTTCATGCTCAGTTGGTAGCAATCATAGAAAGAAATGTTGTGAGAGCAATACAGCACCGAATTTTAGTTTTCAAGTGGTTCATGACGCAAACCAATCGAAGAAATAGACCGGTTGCACGTTCACGACAAGTTCTGTGAAAGCAGTGGGGTGGGGTGTGTGTCTTTCTCTGTGGGCAGGGCCAAGGGATGTTACAACTTTGAAATGTTTTGAAAGCAAAAAAAAAAAATTTTAAGCTGCGTACTCCAGCTTTAATATGCAATTAAATTTGTGTAATTTAAAAAGTATAAAATAGTACAGAACTTTTGTATTATGTCTGTAATTATTTTAATTAACTAAATCATTTGTGTTTAGTTCAAATGAGGCTAAAAAACTTTAGCCTCAGCTGAATTAATTATATTGCCTAATCAGTCAAATGGCCTGTGGTCCATTTCTTTTTAAAGTATTACTTTTTTGCTGACATGAGTTGCACACTCATTAAGAGCTTAACTGCAATAGAGGCTCTGATTTGTCCCCTCTAATCCCCTCTAATTATCTCATGCACCTGCAGTGACACTAGAGTGAGGTGTAAGTCTGCCAGCAGCTATTTCTACAGTTTTTCCCTCATGTAGGCAATATCTGGGAATGTTATGAATCTTTCAGCCTCATCTTCGCTAAAAGGCTGAGTGTGGCTCTGTTCTGGAGGTAGTCACAGAATTTGTTAGGTTTACGCACCTCTGTTTTTAACCCAAAGGGCAGGAATAGGAGCGCGATCCATTTCTATTTAAAATGCACATATTAATGCACATTTTATTGGCTGTGTGCGTTCGTGAATCAGCATGGCAGAGTTGATAGATGTTTTTGCTTTGGGCTTTGTTCTTGTTTGGTTTTATTTGACGTTTCTCTGTATTTTCCAGTGTGCTGTTTACGAGCCTGGAACGCAAGGTCGATTTGCGCTGCGGTTAAACAATCCATTAAGCTTTCTTTTTTTGTTCTCTTGATTCCCGTTCAGCGTCACAGTGGAAAAGTGCCATGCAATATTTCTGCAGAAAAACATGATGGATCACACAAACAGAGCAATCTATCATAGTTACAGGTATTCTTTCAAACGGTCAGCCCATAAGCCATTCTAAACTCTAGAGTTTGCAGGACATGCTTTATAACGATGATCAAGCTCTGTTGCATAACTATCAAGTTTTCTTTCTTTTGTTTTGTTTGTTGTTTTTCTATTTTAGTTTTCTCTCCAGCTCCATCCCTCTATCTTCAGATCTGCAATCATTATATTTACAGATTTCAAATGTTTCTATTCTATTAATGCATTTTCAGTTTGTTCGCAGCTTCCCTCCAATCTCAGTGTTTCCCATCTGTATCTTCTATCGACTACCTACTATACTATCCACTATACTGTATCTACTATCTACTGTCCCTACTATTGACTACCTACTGTACCTATTATCTACTACCTACTGTACCTACTACCAACTATCTACTGTATTTTTTATCGACTACCTACTATCGACTATACTGTACCTACTATCCACTATCTACTGTACCTACTATTGACTATACTGTATCTACTATCTACTGTCCCTACTATTGACTACTTACTGTACCTATTATCTACTACCTACTGTACCTACTACCAACTATCTACTGTATTTTGTATCGAGTACCTACTATCCACTATCTACTGTACCTACTATCCACTATCTACTGTACCTACTATCCACTATCTACTGTACCTACTATCGACTATCTACTGTACCTACTATCGACTATACTGTATCTACTATCGACTATACTGTATCTACTATCCACTATCTACTGTACCTACTATCCACTATCTACTGTACCTACTATCCACTATCTACTGTACCTACTATCCACTATCTACTGTACCTACTATCCACTGTACCTACTATCCACTATCTACTGTCCCTACTATTGACTACTTACTGTACCTATTATCTACTACCTACTGTACCTACTACCAACTATCTACTGTATTTTTTATCGACTACCTACTGTACCTACTATCGACTATACTGTACCTACTATCCACTATCTACTGTACCTACTATCCACTATCTACTGTACCTACTATCCACTATACCTACTATCCACTATCTACTGTACCTACTATCCACTATCTACTTGACTACTGTATTTTTTATTGACTATCTACTGTACCTACTATCGACTATACTGTATCTACTATCCACTATCTACTGCATCTTTTATCGACTACCTACTGTACCTACTATCCACTAACTACTGTACCTACTAGAGAGAGAGAGAGAGAGAGAGATGGAGGATGCATGAATACAACTGAGTGAGACATAGTCTCTTTGAAGAGAGACGTATTGTATGTGTGGCACATCCCTGACAAGGTGTATCTCCTGACTCTTTTTCCAGTTTAATGGCATCGTTGCAGTGAGCTTGTGGCTTCATCGCATTAGGCTACGTTCACTTAGCAAACGCTCTTCAGCGAAGCGACTTCCACAAGTGGAGAACATCGGTGTGACTCCCAGTTTCTTTAAATCGCACAGCAGATTGAGTAATGGAGAAACGTGTGAGTGAAGCCGTTGTAGTGCGGTGAAAAGGGGCGCAAAAATGTAATTCTGATGCTAATTAATTAAATTTAATTAATGTTGTGTTTTTTATGTTGTAGGGGGATTTCTGAATGGATGTTGCTGGACTGAAGCTATTTTTCACTTTGAATAATTTCAATATTTTTATAAGAACCGTGGAGGAGAAGGGAATCGGTGCATTTAAACACTAAAGACGAATAAACAACCCTGTCATGGGTTCTGCCTTTCCTACTTCCATCCTTTTTACTTTTTCTTCTTATGTCTGTCTCTCTCCGTCTCTTTATCACTCTTTCTCTACCCCCCTCGCTGTCCCCCGTCTTTCTCTCTGTAATTCATTTATTTATCAAACGTAGCTCTGAACCAGTTGCTCTCTCTCTTACTCTTTCTCTGTCTTTATCACTCTTACCCTACCTCTCTCTCTGAACCAGTTGCTCTCTCTCTCTCACTCTTTCCTTACCACCTCGCACCCCCCCCCCCCCCCCCGTCTTTCTCTCGGTATAGTATGCATGTATCAAGCATAGCTCTGAACCAGTTGCTCTCTCTTTCTCTCTCTCTCTTTCTCCACAGGGCTTTCTGTTCTGAGCTGAAAGAGTGAAGAAAGAGGAGTGGAGTAGTAAGAAAGGAAAGACACAAGCCGAGGACTGAGAAAAGAGAGAGGGAGCGGAGGAGGAGTGAGAGAACGTAGAGGCGGGCGAAGAGGAGCCGAGGAGGAGAGAAGCAAGGGAACGTACAGACAGGCTGAAGAGGAGGAGTAGGAGGTGGAGGCGCTGGAGCCAGGGAGAAGTGCATCATGGGTAAGCAGAACAGCAAGCTGCGGCCGGAAGTCCTGAACGACCTGCGGGAGAACACGGAGTTCACGGACCACGAGCTCCAGGAGTGGTACAAGGGCTTCCTGAAGGACTGCCCCACCGGCCACCTGACCGTGGAGGAGTTCAAGAAGATCTACGCTAACTTCTTCCCCTACGGCGACGCGTCCAAGTTCGCCGAGCACGTCTTCCGCACCTTCGACACGAACGGCGACGGCACCATCGACTTCCGGGAGTTCATCATCGCGCTGAGCGTCACGTCGCGTGGAAAGCTGGAGCAGAAGCTCAAGTGGGCATTCAGCATGTACGACCTGGATGGAAACGGCTACATCAGCCGCGCGGAGATGCTGGAGATCGTACAGGTGAGCCCCGCCCACTTTCCTCTTCTCTCTTTCTCTCTCTCTATCCTTCTCTCCATTTCTTACAGTGCACTCTCTCTCTCTCTCTCCATGTCTTTAAATGATCTCTCTCTCTTTCAGCGCTAACTCTCTCTCCCCCCCTCTCTTCCTCTCCCCTGTCCTCCCTCTCTACCTCTTGCCCCATCTCTCGCTGTTTCCCTCCTCCCTCTCCCTCTTTCTCTCTTTCTCTTTCTAATGTACCCTCTTAAACTTGTGCACTCTTTCATTCTCTCTCCCCTTTCTGTTTTTCCCACCTTCTACTTTCTATGTTTATATATCATTTTTTTCTATATTTTTATTTGACACATATCTTGTCAAATTCAAATGCAAATGCTTATTGCTGGAGAGCAAGCTTCAAGAGTACGAGGCTTCACTAAGTAAGCTCTGCCTCCTGTACCGCCGTCCTCTGGGGCGTGTGTGTGTGTTTTTGGCGGTAGTGAAGGATCACCGCGGTTTCCGTGGGTACCTGCGGCGTGACGCACGTCGCTGTATGCCCTGGAGTCCTGATTTACCAGCCAAAGGTCTCGTCTCATCCTGTTTGTTCCCATTTCCACAGTACACTCTGTGTGACGTGTGAACAGCTCCTCGTTGACGGTCTGATTTACCAGCGAAAGGTCTCGGCTCCTCCTGTGTCTTCCCATTTCCACAGTACACTCTATGTACCTGCTGTTATTGCAACCACCTACAGTGAATTCACACCCAGACACAAGCTTGCACATGCATGCCTATATTTACAGTACAAACATGAACACATATAGAGACACACCTGTGTACACGCTCACGCATACACACCCTTCGCCCCCTACTCTTAAACACACACACACATACACCATTCACCCCCTACACACATCCATAATTCAACACACATGCACTGCCACACTCATATCTACAAATGTACACGCACACACCCGCAAGCGCACACGCACAATGTATATACACACACCCAAACTAGCGGCTCCGAGCACCGCCACACAATTATCTACAAAGGATATTTTGAACACAACAGCGAGCTGGAGGTGCAATCCCATCTGCGACGTTTCAAATATAATCAGCTACTGGAAATCCGTTTTTTTTTTCTCAAGTGGCTGTCAGGCCGCTCAGCGTAGAGCAGCGTGGAGCAGCGCGGAGCAGTGTAGAGCAGCGCGGAGCAGCGTAGAGCAGCGTGGAGCAGCGAAGCGCGGACATCCCCACAAAAATATGAATACAGGACTGTGTGTGTGTGTGTGTGTGGTACAGCAGCTTTGTGTTTTTCCACACGGTGCTCCTTTAGGAGTGTGTCAGTGTTTCACTGATTAGTGTGTATATGTGTGTTACCGTTAGAGTTTGTGTACTTTGTCCATTGTGTGTACGCAGATGCTGTGTCGTAAAGAGTCTTTACTGCAGGGGCGTCTCGATGGCGTAGCCTGTAGCGCACCATCCACATTGTGACTCACTCCCTCTCTCTCGCTCCCCGTCTCTCTCGCTCCCCGTTCTTCCTGTCTCTCTACACTGTGCTGTCCACTAAAGCTGAAAAGCCCTAAAAATATAACTTTAAAAAGAGTACTTATTGCAGAACGCTTTGGTGGATTTAATTGTTAACGCTCATTTCACACAAACAGGCTGGTCTTTTCTGCAGTGTTTGCTGTGGTCCTGTCACACGCTTAGTCACTCCGTCAGCTTGTGTTCGACAGCTGTCAGTGTGAAAGCTGCTCGACTGTGAGGTCTGGTGCCTCCGTCCTCCTGTGAAAGCTGTTCGACTGTGAGGTCTGGTGCCTCCGTCCTCCTGTGAAAGCTGCTCGACTGTGAGGTTTGGTGCCTCCGTCCTCCTGTGAAAGTCCGGCACACTTTTTATTTCTTTATTTTATTTTTTTCTGACGGAGCTGCATTATAGTGCCCGGCGTCCCCCTGTGATCTGGATTTAATTACATTACAGGCATTTAGCAGACTCTCTTATCCAGAGCGACTTACACAACTTCTTATTACATTTATCCATTCATACAGCTGGATATATACTGAAGCAATTCAGGTTAAGTATCTTGCTCAAGGGTACAACGACAGTGTCCTACCTGGGAATCAAACCTGCAACCTTTCAGTTAAAAGTCCAGTTCCTTAACCATTATACCACACTGACGTAGTGTCTGAAGGCTTTTGTGGTTTCCTTTCAATCAACAGCCAATTACGACCATGAGTACAAGGTGTGTGGACTCTTTAGCCAATCAGTGACTGAAATTAATCACTCCTGCTGAGACACTCTGGCCCTCCTGGACTGGAGTTTGACACACCTGCATTGCATTTAGGTATTTATCGAACAATCTTATCCACGGCGCCAAAAATATGTACATACAGGTTTAGTAGCAAATGTATTTGGGTGCATAGTGTTAAGACATGGCAGAGGTATGGCTGGTTAATCCACACCGTTTTCGTTCAGAGTTCAGCCAAATCCCCTCCATCTTAGTGTTCCAGAAGCTTCCAGGAAGAGCGGTTGTCACAGAGATGAATAACAGAAATAATTAAGTCAGCAGTTCCACATTATTTTCAGTAGGTTTTTATGATGTGTTACTGGTGTCATGGAGAAATCTGTCTTCCTTCCCAGCTGTTATTACCGAGACTTTTAACCTTTAAACAGCAGTTATGGATCTCACATCTCTCCTCTTTCCTCACGCGGCCACTTTTCCTCCTCAAAGGCAAATGCTTTGAATCATTTATGAGTGTGACGCCCGTCTGCTGTCTGTCGAGGCTAAATAATCGCAATGAAATGAAGATCAAGAGTGAATCGCTCTCGTCGGAGCAGAGCGGAGACTGAGAAGTAAAATAAGATTTAGAGCAGGGGCAAGGGGGGCCAAATCCGTTTCTGGATTTCACACCAACTTCTGCTCTTAATTACTTAATTAGCCCAATCATTTACACAATCTGCTATTTCAGCTACATTTGGATATGTACAGCAGCTGATGAATGTTCTTGTGCCTGTATGCATGTATTGTAGCGTTTTATTGTGGTGTCATTTACGAGCGAGTCGGTGTTGGTGTATATGACTAATTAGTGTATATGAGCCAGGGTGGCAGTGAAAACCCGCAAACACACCGGCCCTCCAGGACTGGAGTTTCCCAGCCCTGATTTAGAGGAAGGAGACCGAGGTGACCAGGGGAGGTCGAGAGCGATGGTGTGATTCAGAGTGAGGGCGGTGGGAGTGTGTGATGCTTACAGGGAGAGGCGCGGTCGAGGGCTGAAGGTTCGAGGCTGTGGCCGGGCGTGTGATTCAGAGTGAGGGCGGTGGGAGTGTGTGATGCTTACAGGGAGAGGCGCGGTCGAGGGCTGAAGGTTCGAGGCTGTGGCCGGGCGTGTGATTCAGAGTGAGGGCGGTGGGAGTGTGTGATGCTTACAGGGAGAGGCGCGGTCGAGGGCTGAAGGTTCGAGGCCGTGGCCGGGCGTGTGATTCAGAGTGAGGGCGGTGGGAGTGTGTGATGCTTACAGGGAGAGGCGCGGTCGAGGGCTGAAGGTTCGAGGCTGTGGCCGGGCGTGTGATTCAGAGTGAGGGCGGTGGGAGTGTGTGATGCTTACAGGAAGAGGCGCGGTCGAGGGCTGAAGGTTCGAGGCTGTGCCCGGGCGTGTGATTCAGAGTGAGGGCGGTGGGAGTGTGTGATGCTTACAGGAAGAGGCGCGGTCGAGGGCTGAAGGTTCGAGGCTGTGGCCGGGCGTGTGATTCAGAGTGAGGGTGGTGGGAGTGTGTGATGCTTACAGGGAGAGGCGCGGTCGAGGGCTGAAGGTTCGAGGCTGTGGCCGGGCGTGTGATTCAGAGTGAGGGCGGTGGGAGTGTGTGATGCTTACAGGGAGAGGCGCGGTCGAGGGCTGAAGGTTCGAGGCTGTGCCCGGGCGTGTGATTCAGAGTGAGGGCGGTGGGAGTGTGTGATGCTTACAGGGAGAGGCGCGGTCGAGGGCTGAAGGTTCGAGGCTGTGGCCGGGCGTGTGATTCAGAGTGAGGGTGGTGGGAGTGTGTGATGCTTACAGGGAGAAGCCGAGTCGGGGCTCGGGGGGGCACTTTAAGGTGGGCTTACTTGGCTACTGTGTTCTGAACCGTGATTTGGGTCAGATGACTCAGCACTGCAGTTAACTACAAGAGATTCTTCAGGTCGAGTTCTGTTAGTAGAGCGAGGAGGGCATAGATGGACATTAGCAAAAAGTAAATTCCGCACAGACATATTTGTTCAAAGCAGATAGTAGTGGCTGTGTGGAATGGCTTGCCAGGTCATGTAGTAGAGGTAGAAAGTACCCTGGGGGGCATTTGTGTGAAATTGAAATTTGTATTTTCTCTGACACATGCCCACACACACACACACACATTTAGACACACATCATTTGCTACACCACCCATTTTTTATTAGTTTTTTTTTAGAAATTTGTAATTATAGTTTGTAAATGCAGTATTTGACGTGCGTGCGCACGCACACACACACGCACGCACACACACACACACATTTTCGCATTGTATTTGTACACCTTTTTTTTATTTTTTTTTTTTTTTTTTTTTTTTTTTTGATTTGTTTTTTGTTATTTGTGAATATTTTTTATTATTGCACTGTATTTTAATATGCTGTATTTTAATTGTTGTTTTTGATTTGTGTATTGTAGTTGAAACAGTATTTGATTTTTGTTATTTTATTTTTATTTTTTTTTTTTTATTTTATTTTGAGATTTGTTTTTTTTTGTGTTTGATGTGGTTATTGAATGTATTATTATTATTATTATTATTAATACAGTGCTGGATACTATCTAGTTTGTAGGTAAATGGTGAGCACTAGGTACCCTTTAGTGGTAGGAAAATGGTGAGTTTTGTTGGGCTGAATGGCCTGTTCTCGTCATTAAGTTATGTTATAATAGAGGCAGATTACCAATATCAAAAGATTCACCTTGTTCTTCACCCTTCCTCCAATTCCCAATCGTTCTCATACTTCTCATACTTCCCTTCTTCTCTTTTTTCCTCCCTTCTTCCCTTTTTTCCCTCCTTTCTTCTCTTTTTTTTCCTCCCTTCTTCTCTGTCTCTGCTCCCCCATTGTTCCAAAAAGCAGGAAGCAAATCCTAAAATATATACTAAGCAAAATTGTGAAACAATTGGGCTATATTACCAACATGAATCTCTCTTATTCTCCTCTCTTTCTCTTGCTCTCCCTCCCTCTCTCTTGCTCTCCCTCCCTCTCTCTCTCAGGCAATTTATAAAATGGTTTCTTCCGTGATGAAGATGCCGGAAGATGAGTCCACGCCGGAGAAACGGACGGACAAGATCTTCAGACAGATGGACAGTAATAACGACGGTGAGAAATTATCTGGCAGCGTGAGATATGCCAAATGCCCCTGTCCCAGTGCCAGATATATGCCAAATGCCCCTGTCCCTGTCCCAGTGCCAGATATATGCCAAATGCCCCTGTCCCAGTGCCAGATATATGCCAAATGCCCCTGTCCCAGTGCCAGATATATGCCAAATGCCCCTGTCCCAGTGCCAGATATATGCCAAATGCCCCTGTCCCAGTGCCAGATATATGCCAAATAATATAATAATAATAATAATAAACTTTATTTGTATAGCACTTTTCAAAAGCAAGTTTACAAAGTGCTTCACAGACCTAAAAACAGAAAATATACAGTGCAGTTACAAATAAAGATAGATAATAGACAATGAATTAAAAATAACTAAATACATAAGAGCATAAAACAACACATTAATATATTTAATAAAAATTAGTTTTTAAAAGAGTTCTAAACAATCAAAATTAAAAGCAATAAAAACAAAATTAAAAGCAATAAGAAGATGATAAAAAGACAACATCACATAAAAGCAAGTCTGTAAAAATGGGTTTTAAGAAGTGATTTAAAAGAAGTCACTGATTCTGCTAGCCTTATCTCCTCAGGCAGGTCGTTCCAAAGCCGAGGGGCCCTGATGGAAAAGGCACGGTCACCTTTAGTTTTAAGTCTAGACTTTGGAACAGCCAGAAGGGCCCTGCCTGAGGATCTAAGGCTGCGCACTGGCTCATATGGGGTCAACATATCGGTTATGTAGCTTGGAGCCAGACCCAAACGTGCTTTAAAAGTGATCAGTAAAATCTTAAAATCGATTCTAAACCGCACCGGGAGCCAATGGAGAGAAGCCAGGATTGGGGTGATGTGATGTTGTCTATTTGAACCAGTAAGAAGCCTAGCTGCTGCGTTCTGAACTAGTTGGAGGCGCGAGAGTGACTTTTGGTTGATGCCAGAAAGGAGGGAGTTACAGTAGTCCAGTCGTGAAAATATTAGGGCGTGGATTACCTTTTCCAGGTCACTGTGTGACAGTACTGATCAAATTCTGGAAATAGTTCTCAATTTATAGAAGCAGGACTGGACTATTTTTTTAATTTGTGGTCCAAAGTCTAAATCTGAGTCAATTAGTACTCCCACGTTTCTGGCAACGGGCTTCACATTTGCGGACAGAGGACCAAGGCCACTCTCAATATAACTGATAGAATTTGGGGGACTGAACAATATGATTTCTGATTTGGAGTTATTGAGCTGAAGAAAATTCTGTGCCATCCAACAGTTGATATCCTTGAGACAATCAACAACAGCAGCTAGGCTGTTTGGGTCACCAGGTCTCAGGGGAAGGTATATCTGTGTGTCGTCTGCATAGCAATGAAAAGAGACATTGTGTCTTTGCATAATTTGGCCAAGTGGCAGCATATAAATTGAAAATAAAATTGGACCTAAAATAGAACCTTGCGGTACACCACAGGTAATATGAGTTTCTGAAGATGAGTGGTTACCTATGGTGACCGTGAAGGTTCTTTCTAAAAGATAGGAATAAAACCAGCTAAGTGCAGTATCTTTAATGCAGACCCAGGTGTTAAGACGGTCAATTAAAATAGTGTGATCTATAGTATCAAAGGCTGCACTTAGGTCTAAAAGAATTAAAATTGCACTTTCCCCCCTGTCAGCTGCTAAAAGGAGATCATTAGTTACCTTGAGAAGAGCAGTTTCTGTACTATGTAAAGCTCTAAAACCAGACTGAAATTTCTCAAAGATATTATTGTTACACATAAAAGCTAAAAGCTGGTTTGAAACCATTTTCTCTAAAACTTTGGTTTTAGAAATAGGCCTAAAATTGTTAAGATCAGAGGGATCAAGGTTAGGTTTCTTTAAAAGAGGTTGGACAACAGCATGTTTAAAAACTGAAGGGAAAATGCCTTTCTCCAATGAGCTATTAATAATAGATAAAATACTGGGTCCAACTATGCCAATAACCTCTTTAAGAAATTTGGTGGGGATAATATCGATGCTGCACGTGGTTGATTTCATGTGAGATATAGTTTTAATTAAAAAAGACAGTGATACGGGTTCAAAATTGCTAAAATAACTATTGATGACCCTATTGGTGTGTATAACTCGGTAAGGGAGAGTAATTTGCTGTCTTATGCTATCAACTTTGTTTTTAAAAAAGTTTAAAAATTATTCACACATTTCCAGTGAGGCATCGATAAACTGGCAGGGGGAGGGGGTGATGAGGGAGTCTATGACTTTAAATAAAATTCTGGGGTTAAAATGGTTTGCTGCAATTAGGTTAGAAAAGAAAGTTGCTCTAGCTACTTTAACTGCCTTTTGATAATTGTGCATTGCGTCTTTCCAGATCTCATAAAAAACATGTAAACCGCTCTTCTTCCATTTCCGTTCCTTTTTCCTACAGTCTCTCATTAACTCCTGAGTGGATTCATTTAGCCAGGGCTGTGGTGTTTTCTTTGACTTTTTGTTTTTGTATGGGGCAACAGAGTCCAAGACAGTCAAACAGGTGTCATTAAAAAGGGAGACCAGCTCCTCTATGTTAAAATCTGGATCAAAGGCAGTTAAAGGCAGAGCAGCAGCATTAAAAAGCTCAGAAAACTTGCTAACAGACATAGAGTTAAAAACACGGCAGCGGACAGGTGTAACCTGATTAATAGGAGGTTGGCATAAAACCACACTGAATAAAACCGCTTTGTGATCAGACACACAGATATCCTTTGTTTCAATGTTGTCAGGGCTGAGACCACTGCACAGTACTAAGTCGAGTGTGTGGCCCTTAGAATGCGTAGGTTCTTGTACTGCTTGAGTGAGGTTAAAAGATTCAAAAGTATTCATAAAATCAGTAACAAAAGTCTGTGTGGGGCAACAGACATGAATGTTAAAATCACCTAAAATAAGAATTTTGTCATGTTTTGACATAAAATTAGATAATAACTCGGCAAACTCCTTGATAAAAACATTGTTTGGTTTAGGCGGTCTGTATATTATTAAAATTACCACCGGAACTATAGAATTTAACATAAAACCAAAATGCTCAAATGAAGTAAAACTACTATGTAAAATGGGAGTGCATTTAAAATCCTTTCTGTAAATTACAGCAACCCCCCCTCCCCTGCCTGACAACCTGGGTTGGTGGAGATGTGTAAAATCAAGGGGGGTTGCTTCAATAAGAGGACTGCAGTCTCCCTGAGTTAGCCAAGTCTCTGTGATGATAAAAAAGTCCAGATTATTAAAAGTAATAAAATCATGGCATAAAAATGACTTATTATTAAGAGATCGGATGTTTAAAAGACCAAAATTTACAGGTTTTTGGTTAACAGCAGCAGAGGGTAACAGAGGTTGTTGAGGAACTAGAATTATATTGTTATGATTAGCAGCAAGGGGGCGTCAAATGCCCCTGTCCCAGTGCCAGAGCAGGGTTCCATACCAGTTCAGTTCAGACGGTTCAGGAAATTAACTGAAATTCTGGAAGTGGTCACGATGTTCTGTGGGCAGCTTTCAATTTAGGAATCTAATTTCAGTCCATTTTCTGAATTGACTGAATTTGAGGTAAAAGAATATATGTAACAAATATGTGATTAGTATGTTCTTAACTGAACGTTCTAATGCTGATGTAACTACTGATCACTGCTGGTAACTGAAAGCGATGGACTTCTAGAATGTTTTTCCAATGAACCTACTCTTCAAAGGTTTAAATGTAATCCATCACCACCCATGATAAATGTGCCTGTTCTGAGTGTATGGACCATAACACCAAGCTGGACTCACTTGTCAGGGCTCTGGTGTGGGGAGGGGTGGTTGTTGGCCAGTAGAGTGTGTGTTTAATGATCAGGTTGGATGATTTGGTTTTGGCAGTTTACCCATCGGAATGAAAACAGCCCAGTAGCGAGGCAGGGCTGGTTGGGGTTTATTCCGTGTAAATGCTGTCAGTTCCTGAAACAATTTCAAATTCAATTCATGAATTGAAACGTCCCCAATAGAACATTGTGACCATTTATCGGAATATCTCAACTGAAATTGACCTCAGCCCTTTAATACTGTTCCTTTAGATAGTTTGCTGTCATTTTCGATATTGAAGGATTTCCCAGTGGCCTGTGGGTAAAACAGACAAAATATGAAAGAAAATTTGTCACTTTGACATGTTACTGATCACTTTTCTCTCTACTGGTTAAAATGCATGAGCCAGTTTTTACAAAAATGTTATGGAAATATGTATAGTGCTTATATAAAAATGTATGAATTTGCAGGGGATCAAAAGGCTTTGTTACTTAGACCATAGATGTGCTTTAACAGAGATATTTTCAGTTTAAATCAACAGATTGTACATTTGACTCGTTTAAACTGTGAGTTGGATTAGCACTCTGCCTTTTACTGTGCATTCCTGCAATGATGATGATGTCACTCCCACCCCCCTCCCAAGTCCCCCGTCGGCAGCTCTGCGTCTCCTGCGTTAATCATGCCCTCCGATGACGCGAAACCACGTAATGAGGTCGCGTCCTCGAGCGGGTTTACCGCCACCGGCAGATCATTTAATGTGTGTTTGCAGCGAGCGTGGGCCCGGGGCAGGGAGGGACGAGGTGGCGGGTCACTGATTAGACGAGGTCGCGAGGTGTCTCGTTTCCGCCCGGTAATTTGTGGTAATTGCGGCGCCGGAGGAGGGGGTGTGTAATGAGCGGGCGATCACTGTCCCCGCTACGCTAGGCTTAGCTCATAGGGTGAGGACGAGTGGGGTGTGTATCGAGCGAGCGATCACCATCCCCGCTACGCTAGGCTTAGCTCATAGGGTGAGGAGGAGTGGGGTGTGTAATGAGCGAGCGATCACCGTCCCCGCTACGCTACGCTAGGCTTAGCTCATAGGGCGAGGAGGAGTGGGGTGTGTAACGAGCGAGCGATCACCGTCCCCGCTACGCTACGCTAGCCCGCTACGCTACGCTAGGCTTAGCTCATAGGGCGAGGAGGAGTGGGGTGTGTAACGAGCGAGCGATCACTGTCCCCGCTACGCTACGCTAGGCTTAGCTCATAGGGTGAGGAGGAGTGGGGTGTGTAACGAGCGAGCGATCACCGTCCCCGCTACGCTACGCTAGGCTTAGCTCATAGGGCGAGGAGGAGTGGGGTGTGTAACGAGCGAGCGATCACTGTCCCCGCTACGCTACACTAGGCTTAGCTCATAGGGTGAGGACGAGTGGGGTGTGTATCGAGCGAGCGATCACCGTCCCGGCTACGCTACACTAGGCTTAGCTCATAGGGTGAGGACGAGTGGGGTGTGTATCGAGCGAGCGATCACCGTCCCGGCTACGCTACACTAGGCTTAGCTCATAGGGCAAGGAGGAGGGTCACTCTTTCACATTAACCTTTGACCTTTGTCCATTACAGAGGAACACGGATTGCGTAAGCGCCACAGATCACATGGACCAGAACTGACTGGGGAATCAACTGGGGACGTCGGGGGGTGACTGCCCTGAGTAAAACCTGGAACCCTCCAAAATCTGGAACATGGACTGCAGTAAAAAGAGCTGTTCCGGGTTTTACTCAGAGCAGTTATCCAGCTAACTCAGATAATCCTGCTTTGTGATACTGGCCCCCCTGCTGTAGTGAAGTAATGTGTTAAGTTCCCCGCCCACCCTTCCACCCCACTTGTGACTCACGCAATGGTTCTGTCCCACCCCTCTCTCCTCTCCTCAGGCAAACTCTCTCTGGAGGAGTTCATCAAAGGTGCCAAGAGTGACCCCTCCATCGTCCGACTACTGCAGTGTGACCCAAGCAGTGCCAGCCAGTTCTGAGAAACTAAAAAAACGGACAGACGGACAGAGTGACTCACCCCACCTCTTCGCCCTGGCCTCGCCCACTGCCCCGCCCCACCACACCCTCAGCTGGGCCAGTTCTCACTGTTCTGCCCAGTGCCTTCCTTGTCATTTCAACACCCTCCATGGGCAGAATATTATTATTATTATTATTATTATTATTTTACATGTTTGAGGCTGATTCATGGAGGCAGATTTTTTTTTTTTTTACAGATTGATTTCTGTTTATTTTTTTAAAAGATCTACATTCTGTTAGTTTCAAAATCTAAATATTGAATGTGCACACGAACTGCATCCCGATCGAATGTTTCGTGTTTTATAATCGAGTTCGCCTGCGGCTTCGCTTCGCTCCGTGGCAACGTAATCGAGTTACAAACCCTCGCCGACGACCTTCGCCGAAGAGGAGTATCCCTGGCTGTCACATAGCGGCTGAATGTAGTTTTCCAATCTTTACAAAAAAATGTTTAAAAAAAAAAAAGCATTGTTCGGTTATTGCTTCTTTTTATGATGGACTTGGCTTCAAACTGCGCTGTAATCGGTGTTCTTTCTTCTTTTTATTTGTGTTTATTTCCTCTTGGAAGTTATTTTTGCATTATTGTAGTGAAGTATAGATGACAAGTTTATTGTTCCTGTTATATTGAACACAGTCTTAGTTATGAAAAAAAGAAAAAAAGTGCAATTGAGAAAAACACCAAAAAAAAAACTGATATTTATGTTGATATGTGGAATATCTCTCGTGACCAAGTGCTGTCCGATCTTTGCTCTTCCTCGTGAGGTGATGATGTGCACCCGCGAGTGTGTTGCATGATGGTCAGTGTATGAAGTGCTTTTCCCCGATACCTTCACTCTCACAAGTATTTTATGTGAACAAGCTTGGTTGAGCACTGTGCTGGGGAGGGGGGTTCTCTCTCTCTCTCACTCTCTCTCTCTCGCTCTCTCTCTCTCTCTCTCTTTGTTCAGCCTCTCTCATTATTCCTGTCATTATTATGGTTCTGATGGCTGTAATTTTATCTTTGCTCTTTTGATAATGATGAAGATCATTTTTATTATTGACATTACTGTTATTATCATTGTTGCTTCTGAAGATGAGGCGTATGGAACATGAATCTGCCGCTAATTGGAAGACAGGACCGTATTTTCCTCTCTCTCATCCTCTCTCGCATCTCCCCCTCCTCTCCCCTCCCCCTGACGTGTGCACAGTGAGAACTCTTCTACATTCCAGTGTTACTTGATATTATTATTATTTTCATCAGCCTACTGCCAAGAAGTGTAATTGGGGAAAAAATAAATAAATAAAGTGTAGCGTTTTTTTCTCGTGGCATGAATCCTGAGCAGTGGCTGGGCTCTGGTGTCTCTATTCTTTGTGTGTGGGGAAACTGGAGGGTTTGTTGGGCTCTTGTGTGTTTCTGTGTGTGTGTGGGTAAACTGGAGGGTTTGTTGGGCTCTTGTGTGTTTCTGTGTGTGTGTGGGGAAACTGGAGGGTTTGTTGGGCTCTTGTGTGTTTCTGTGTGTGCGTGTGTGTGTGTGGGTGTGTGCGTGTGTGTGTGAGAGAGGAAACAGGAGGGTTTTCTGGGCTTGTGAGTTTCTGTGTGTGTGTGTGTGTGAGGAAACCGGAGGGTTTTCTGGGCTTGTGAGTTTCTGTGCGTGTGCGTGTGTGTGTGTGTGTGTGTGAGGAAACGAGGGTTTTCTGGGCTTGTGAGTTTCTGTGTGTGTGTGTGTGTGAGGAAGCTGGGTGTGGCAGTTCCACATTGTGTGTATGAGATCCAGCGCTCCCCAGGGCTCCAGAGCGCTCCCCAGGGCTCCCAGGGATCCCCAGCGCTCCCCAGCACTCCCCAGGGCTTCCCAGGGCTTCCCAGCGCTCCCCAGGGCTCCCCAGGGCTTCCCAGCACTCCCCAGGGCTTCCCAGCGGGATCCCCAGCGCTCCCCAGGGCTTCCCAGCACTCCCCAGCGCTCCCAGGGCTTCCCAGCGCTCCCCAGGGCTTCCCAGCACTCCCCAGCGCTCCCAGGGCTTCCCAGCACTCCCCAGCGCTCCCAGGGCTTCCCAGCGCTCCTCAGCGCTCCCCAGGGCTGCTTCAGGTGAAGATGGAGAGGAGGGTTGTGTGATTGTGATTTTATGTTTGTTTTTTTATTATTTAATATTATTCATTCTGATAATTCCAGTGTCATTTTAAAGGGATATATACAAACACAAGCAAACAAACACGCACACACACACATGGTTACTAATGTCTGGAGAGAACCAAGAGGAAGGCGACACAGCAGTGCATCGGTCTCCATCTTTCGCTTCGTTTTTTTATTTAACAATAAAAAACTAAGAAAAAACTTTTAAACGGATGCAAACAGAGTAGATCACAGAATTTAAAAGTTAAAGGGGTAACATCTTTGTTTACAATGTAACAAAAAAAAAGTTTCAATTATTATTTTATAATAGTAAATGGCACAACCTGTAAAAATCTACGGTACCACTTTATTTTGAGTGTCCAATGTTGACACTTAACATGATATCAACTGAATATCAGAGAGAGTTGAGATACAGCAAACAGTCCTGTGTTTCTTGACAAGAGTGTTGAGTGTCAATACAGTGTTTTTTGACACTCACCTGATTGTGGAGTTTGTGGACAATCAGCTGGCTGACATGCAATTGACTTTAAATTAACACTGAACTGATATTCAATTGATATCAAGTTGAGTGTCAATATTGGACATTGAAAATTAAGTGTTACCAAATGTACAGTGACCATCTGACAAAAGATGGCCTGTCTAATGTCTAATTCACTCACACACTCATACCTGCGGGCAATTTAGAGTCCAGTTAGCCTAACCTGCATGTTCTTGGACTGTGCGAGGAACCTGGAGGAAACCCACGCGGACACGGAGAGAACGTGCAAACTCCACACAGAAAGGCCCCTGACCTGGGGCCACGGGGAGAACGTGCAAACTCCACACAGAAAGGCCCCTGACCTGGGGCCACGGGGAGAACGTGCAAACTCCACACAGAAAGGCCCCTGACCTGGGGCCACGGGGAGAACGTGCAAACTCCACACAGAAAGGCCCCTGACCTGGGGCCACAGAGAGAACGTGCAAACTCCACACAGAAAGGCCCCTGACCTGGGGCCACGGGGAGAACGTGCAAACTCCACACAGAAAGGCCCCTGACCTGGGGCCACAGGGAGAACGTGCAAACTACACAGAAAGGCCCCTGATCTGGGGCCACAGGTATAAAACTGAGTAAATACTCATGGTGAAAGTGGTAAACCTGCTTTAAAAAAGTTTTGCTCTTTCTACCTCTGCCTTCCGGTCACTGTGTCGCTATATCACACAGAAAGGCCCCTGAACATTGCGTACTTATGGTGTCCATCATGTGCTGAGGTACGCAGATTCTCACAGCGCATGTTGTGTTATACTTCTGAATTTCTGCGTGGAAACTCGCTTACGCCACTTCCTGAGGGCATGTTTCGGTAACACTTTATTTTGAGTGTCCCATGTTGACACAACTTCATATCAACTGAATGTTGAGATACAGGAAACAGTCAGTTTATACTTTGCTGAGTGTCAATAGAGTGTTTCTTGAAAAGAGTGTTGAGTGTCAATACAGTGTTTCTTGACACCTGTTTGTGGAGTTTGTGGACAATCACCTGACAGGCAACTGACTTTCAATGAACACTGAACTGATATACAATTGATATAAGTTGATATCAAGTTGAGTTTCAACATGGGACACTCAAAATTAAGTGTTACCCATTTTTCTGCTCAGCACTGTTTATACATGTGGCCCCAGGATGTGGCATAAGAACATAAAACACCTGTTTTACTAAACCACCGGAAGTGATGGCGCAAAACTATCATAGTAATAAAATATATTGTTTTTCAATTAGGCGTAATGCGTAAAGCATTATGTTTGCATGACAAGTTTACGCCTATGTTGTCAAAGAATATGAAAGTAAAGGAAATTAAACCTTGGTCTCTGTTTCTCTGTCTCTCAATTAACTTTCTTTCTCTCCTTCTATCACTCTCTCTCATTAACCTCTCTGCCCCTCCCCACTGTTGGTGATAATTGTCCTCCCCCTGTCTCTGCAAACGTCAGTACCATCCACGCTGCTCAACCCCCGAATGATCTCTCTGAAAACCACTTTCACCCCCACACCCCCGAGCTGTCCCTGCATCAATCTCACCCTCCTTCAGTTCCTGCTAATGTACCCACTCTTATGAAAATGGAATACACTGCCATATAGCACAAACTGACAGTATAATAATTATAATAGTATTGTATTAAAAAGTATAATAATTTCCATATAAGTTTTACAAGGGACTGCAATATATTTACAATATATTTGTTTAATACGAATATATTTTCATCGTACCCCAGTTCCGCGAGGGTCACCTCATCCAAGCCTTGCCCACTAGCTGCTAGCGCCATCGTCATAGCGATGGGGTATTTAAAATGTACCGTTTAGGCATTTGCCAGACACTTTCAGCCAAAGCTATACTTACAAAAGTGCATTAACATAGTAAGCTAGCAGCACTAGAGCTTAGAGACAGGCAAAGTTACGATGAAATAAGTACCACTGTCAAGGCGAAATAAATGGTGAATAGGGTTCATTTTGAAACATTTTGTTGTGTTTTATTTTAAATAGAGGCATGAATTGAGGTGAATCCATTTTCCCAGCGTCTCCGGCTGCTCCGGGGAACGGTGACGTGCGGAGCGGAAAATGGGAAAAGGGTAATATCGTGCATTTTATTCCTTGGGCGGCTCTCCTAAGCGTTGCCTCATCCAGGCGCCTTGTCGAGACGCTACCGTTTGAACGGAGAGAAATTACCCCTGCGCTGACGGACTCCAGCTGGGGGGGAACGAATAAGGAAAATATAAAGAAAAACTGCACAAAAACAGAGATGAACTACACTTCCTATTGAACAAGAGAGAGAGAAAGAATAGAAAGGAGGGAAAAGGAGGGCATGGGTAATTTCCTACCCCCCCCCCCCCCCCACCTTGAGTGATGAAAGGAGGCAGATGAGGTGAGCCACACAAAAGCCCCCCTCCCCCTTTCCGAAATCTCAGAGGAAGAAAGAAGAGAGACATAAACATTAGACAGAATAGTCCATGCATCAGTCATCAGCCCACAAAAATCAGGAAGGAATGAAGAGGCACAATAGAGCTCAATAGAGAATATGAAACAGGCAGGTGGAGGGGAGAGGATGTGGCCTGTCACTCAGGGTGATGAGGAGAGAGGCGGGAGGGGGGTGGCCTTGGCTCAGTTTGCTGGGACCCAGACACAGACCGGTGGTGTGGAGCGCCAACTGGGCCACTGAATGATTCAGTGTGTCTTTAGAAATGTATGCTCATGTTGTGTGAGTGTGTGTGTTTATTATATGCGGAGGGAACAGTGGTGTGGTGTGTGTGTGTTTGCTATATGCGGAGGGAGCAGTGGTGTAGCATTGTGGTGGGTGTACATGCGTGTGTGTGTGTGTGCATTAACTGAAGGTAGTATTGATAGTAGATTGTTGTTTCACCATCTTTACTGAAGGGATAAAGTGTCTACTTAATATTTTACCTCAGCAACACTATAGGCTACTATCTAACAGTATTTTACCTCAGCAACACTATAGGCTACTATCTAACAGTATTTTACCTCAGCAACACTATAGGCTACTATCTAACAGTATTTTACCTCAGCAACACTATAGGCTACTATCTAACAGTATTTTACCTCAGCAACACTATAGGCTACTATCTAACAGTATTTTACCTCAGCAACACTATAGGCTACTATCTAACAGTATTTTACCTCAGCAACACTATAGGCTACTATCTAACAGTATTTTACCTCAGCAACACTATAGGCTACTATCTAACAGTAGGCTATTTTACCTCAGCAACACTATAGGCTACTATCTAACAGTAGGCTATTTTACCTCAGCAACACTATAGGCTACTATCTAACAGTATTTTACCTCAGCAACACTATAGGCTACTATCTAACAGTATTTTACCTCAGCAACACTATAGGCTACTATTTAACAGTAGGCTATTTTACCTCAGCAACACTATAGGCTACTATCTAACAGTAGGCTATTTTACCTCAGCAACACTATAGGCTACTATCTAACAGTATTTTACCTCAGCAACACTATAGGCTACTATCTAACAGTATTTTACCTCAGCAACACTATAGGCTACTATCAGTATTTTACCTCAGCAACACTATAGGCTACTATTTAACAGTAGGCTATTTTACCTCAGCAACACTATAGGCTACTATCCAACAGTAGGCTATTTTACCTCAGCAACACTATAGGCTAGGCTACTATCTAACAGTATTTTACCTCAGTGACATTATTTGGAACACATATCTTGCACACTTATTTTTTATTTCTGTTTTAGAGTGTTGTTTATTTATTTTATTAAATGTATCTATTAAAATAAATGGTGTAATATTCAAATGTTCCAAAAGGACCTATGATTTACCCTAACTCCTAAACACAACCTTACTGGTAGGCTATTTTACGACCAAAGCTTACATGGGCTCTTGTACTCCAAAAAATGTATTTACTGTGAAATTATCGTAAAAGTTTTGTGCTGCTCGCGCACTGCGTACACCTCCCCCTCCCCAACCTAGCCTTACCCTGCGTTTGGTTCACCCTCCACCTATGTGTGCATGCGTGTGTGTGTGTGTATGCGTGTGTCAGTGTATCTGTCCCTGACCTCCTGAATTCATGATGTTGCAGCAGTGAGGTGGTCTTGCGATCGTGACTGATCATTCGACCATTCCTATTAGGGTAAATGAACAGGGAAACATTTACACTAAAGAATATATACGAGATAAACAGCCTTCTTTGCTCCGTGTGGAGATCCTGAGGCAACTGAGAATCAGTATAATTCTAAATATTGCTTTCCCCCGAACCATTAGGCAGAATTTAAGAGCACGCGTCACATAAGCCCCACTTGTCTGCTCATGTTTTTGTAGTGCTAAAAATTTAATAGTTTGTTCTAAAATAATATTTCTAAACTAACAAAAGAAACAAAAACAAAAAAGCTCTACAGCCATTTACGTATGTTTCTTGCTCTTATCCAAACCCATGTAAAAGGCTTGGTTATGACTGTTGCCAGGGATTGGAATAAATAAACATAGACCTGATGGGAACACAGGCAAAACCTGCAGCAGAGCGAACAATCACACCATACAGTCATAAATATTACTCACATAAAACATAACTCCCATTTTTTTCCAGGAGATACACGCTCAGTTAATGCTTGAGTTTTAAGGTAGTCTGGGTGTGTTTCTTAAAAGGCTAACCCTTTGGCAGTGCAGCCAACTTGAGGGATACCTTAACACTCTCTATTCCATAAAAGGACACAGACAAGCTTGTCCGAGCAACTGCTAAAACAATAAGCCTTCGTCAGTGACAGAGTGAAACGACCAGCACGTACTGCTGCTAAAAAGCTTCCTTTAGTTCAGGGGTTCTTAACCTTATGCACAGAGGGCCGGTGTGAGTGCAGGCTTTTGTTCCAACCAAGCAGTTGCACACCTGATTCTACTAATAAACCAATCGAGTCTTTGCTAAGGACCTTGATTAGCAGAATCAGGTGTGTTGGTTGGAACAAAAGCCTGCACCCACACCTAAGTTTGAAAACCCCTGCTTTAGTTGAAGGACAACAGTCATGAGGATTATCATTACATAAGAGGCATTTAGCAGAAGCTCTTAAGCAGAGTCACTTACACAACTTTCACCTTTTTACATAGTATCCCTCTGGATGTGCGCTGAAACAATGCAGGTTGAGCTCGGCAGCAGTTTACAACTGGGAATTGAACTTACAACCTTCGGGTTACAAACCCAGCGCACTACCCATTGTACTGCACTGCCACCCTGAGTGCCTTTTCCACTATGCCTTTGGTTCACGTGTCTATGCATCAAGGAACAGCTGATTCCTCCGGAAAAAAAACTAAAAACAAAAAAACACGGATATTCATTTTATCTTTCTGTATTGTGCACAGCTGCAAAAGAACTCTGTGCAAAAAGTAAATAAATGTTTGATAACCTGATGAAAAATAGACATTTGAAAACCAATGTGAGTGGTGTGAGTGTTGGCAGTGTTGGACACAGCCTTTATTTATTATGTCTCTCCGGATTCTTACGGTCTCAGAAAGTGACGTGAACTTTAACACGACTATGAGGCCACAATCAACATCGAGCTCAATGATCGTGCTGAAAACGGGTGGGAGGTGGGGGTTTAAAGAAATGCATTATGGAAAATTGAAGACATTTATTCCCAATCCTAATATCCCAATCATTGCTGTATAATGATAGCGAGTCGTTTTAAAAGAAGCCAGTTAAGAGGTTGTGGTAACCATGCCAACTGATCTTCTGTTGGAGTGTGGATCCATGCAGTCGAAAGAGCGAGAGGCAGCTCGTGCGGTTTAAAGCTGGAGCCGAATAAAAACTATAAAGCACTAAGACAACTGGCCTGTCACTCAGGGCTGGGCAGAGGAAGACACACACGCGCGCACACACACATACACACAGACAAACACACAGGCGCACGCACACATACACACAGACAAACACACACACAAACACACACGCGCACGCACACACACATACACACAGACAAACACACACACACATACAAACACACGCACGCACACACACACAAACATGCACGCACGCAGACACACACACACAAACATGCACGCAGACACATGCACGCAGACACACACAGGCACACGCGCACACACACACACACACATAGTACTTATATGCCATGATTATTTTCAGAGGTTCTGTTCTGCTTGGTTTGGCCAGAGTAACTCAGATGATCAGAGCAGCGATCTGCAGCAGTCTCTCAGACCTCCTAGGTTCTCTGCAGGCTTGTAGCCAACGGCAACCTTATATTCCGCATACCATAAATAATACTTCAGCACTAAGATTAAAATGTAAATGAGGAAATAGGGACAATATACAATGTGACTTCTGCCATATGGTGTGTGGAAGCCTCTGAGGGGATTTGGGATGGGTGATGTGGTGTTATCGACTTTCTTACAGATTGCATTTCCCCACTAATGTGCCCTGCCGTCTCAGCAGACCAGACGAGCGGATAGCCGAGCAGACAGAGTAGGCTCCAGGGGTCCCGGTGGAGCACAGAGGCCATGGCTTCATCAGTGCACTACCCTTCCTCTGAGAGAGCCTTCAAAAGAGCGGGAAAGAAGAATAACACATAAACACACTCGTACATACACACACACACACACACTCATATACAGTAAAGGCATGTATATATGCACACACAAACACACACACACTTGCACATACATACATGCACGCACACACACACACACTTGCACGCTCACTCATGCACACACACACATATGCACACACACCTACACTCACCGTTCATTTCTGTTCGTCATTAATCAGAAAATATTGTGGCTGCCGCTGCAGCCCAGGTGGCTTCCAAACGAGGCCATGATTATCGGTATGCTAACCAGCGGCGTCCACCCAACACGCTTTCTCCATCTAGCACTGTAGGCTAGGAGCCAGACTTCCTGATTTGAAAAACACCAAGATGGGGCTTCAGGGGGGAAGCCAGCCGGTCCTTGGGTCTATTGCAGCTGCTGCTTCCCCCACACACACCACCCCAAGGTCCCCTTCTGTCCATTCAGCGCTAATCATCGCTGGTAGCATGCATTACAGCGCGCAGCCGATGCCGCTCTTATCAGCCGAAGGGGCTTTGCGTTATGCGGTGTTATCATCCATATTGCTCATTAATACGCAGAGGTTTTCTCTGGAATTAAAGCAGGACCCTTCAACTGTCAAACCGAACAAATTACAGCGAAGCTTTCTTTCCCCCTCACTCTCTTTAAGGAACTAATTTCCCAAATGTACCCTGGAAATGCAATAATCTTGTATTTGGGTACTAATAAGTACAAAAAAGGTACAAATCATGAATTGCTGGCTAGGGGTACAATTTTGTGTACCTATAGGGGACCAGCCCAGTGAAAAGCGTTTTAGGCCCTTTTTCATACCGATTGCTCTGTAGGGCTGCTCGGCGGAGCGGAGGCACGGATGCGATTTTTCGCTGCTCCGCCACGGTTCACCTTTTACTTTTCCGCTTATTAACTCGCAATCATGACTCAGTAAGAACACGCACTGTAAACTTAACCCTTATGTTTGGGGGTCAATTTGACCCGATTCAGTTTTTGACGTCTTTTAAAAACCAGTTAACCTTTTTTTTTCTTGACACTATGTGACTTTTTCTAAATGGTTGGAATTAAATAGTGTACAATAAACAATAAACATAATGCTATGTTTTCAAAAGTCTGATAGCCTAACGACTTTTTATACAAAAGTGTTGTGTGCGGGTTCTTTGTGGATCAGCTGCAGCATTTATATAATGTTTTACCTCAGATTGTTTTGTGGGTGGTTCTGGTGGCATGTTCCCAAACAGGTTTTACACTTCACAAACTTTCACTTGCCTCAGATTTTTTATATTTAGAGATACAAGGCTAGTCAATTGAGAGACACGCAAAAGGTGACACAGAAAATGTTTCCATTACAATAGTTTTATGTAAATTTAAACGTTGTTGTCAATTTGACCACAAACATAAAAGGCGTCATAAAATGTCAACATTATGAGGGTTAAGGTTTATCGTTGTAAAACCATGGTCATTGGATCTTTAGGGAAGGGCCTGTTAAGTAATCTAATCGATTGTAGGGAATGCAGGCTATAGATGGTAGCTAACAAATCTGTCATGGTTCGTGGGTTTTCGCAGCGATTCTCATCCTGTTTTCCGATTGAGAATCTATCCGATTTCTGGGGTTTTGCTTTCCCTCACTCGTTATTCATTTCACCTGTGCTTCTACCTGCGGGGTATTTAAGTTCCTTACTTCCGCTTCCCCGGTGCTTCTTTGTCATTAATTTGTACATTGAGCCAGGTATAGCCAGGTTTAAGCGACTTTGTGATAGTAACTTGCTTATGTTCACGAGGGACTTGCTTTTAGCTTCTCTAGGTATAGGATTGTGTTTCCGCCTGTTAGCGTTCTGCGCTATTTATTTTCGTGCTGTTCTCTACGAGACAGTGTTTTATTTTGGTGGTTTTATTTCATTTCACATTCCATCGGACGTTGTAGAGTTACGTTCTGAGGGTGTTTTTTTCGTGTTTTCTTATCTCCTATTTTTTGCTCTAGTATTGAGTTCAGGATATTTAGATTTGTGTTTCACTCGTTATATTCGAGTTCGCCCTATTTTCCTGGGTAGATTTTGTTTGGCTGTTTAAGCTATCAGGAAATAGTTCCTGTTTTTTATTTTTTTAGTTTGTGTTATATCTCCCTTATTGGTCCTCATCTATGTGGGTGACTTGTCTGATCTCCCTCACCTCTGCGTTTGAATATGCGCTACAAAATCCATCAAACAAATAATTTTAACGCCCTACACTCTTGCTACCGAGTCGGTAGTGGGGCGGTAGTGTGGTATAATGGTTAAGGAACTGGGTTTGTAACCGAAAGGTTGCAGGTTCGATTCCTGGGTCGGACACTGCCGTTGTACCCTTGAGCAAGGTACTTCACCTGCATTGCTTCAGTATATATCCAGCTGTATTAATGGATACTATGTATAAATGCAAAAAGAAATGCTGTGTAAGTCGCTCTGGATAAGAGCGTCTGCTAAATGCCTATAATGTAATGTAATGTAATGAGTCGGGGGATAAGATCACTCCCTCATATAGTATATCCTAAAAGGGACAATTTGCGCTTTAACCTACTTGCACAATTGATGTTACAGCAATGTGAGTCGAGAATCGAGAGTGCATGTTTCTCGAAGCATCTGCCAATTCAATCCAGTAAAAAAAATAATCCCCATCAAGACCAATTAAGTAAGACACCAGTAACCTCCCCCGCAAATGCAACACAATTCAGATGTCACAGATAGGCATCTACACACGCCACGGTACATCTGCCAGGTTTCATTCGCTCGCTCAATAGCCTTGTTTCTCTCATATCTCCAATACATGCTCATCTGTGTTGCGTTTCACGCCAGCTTTGTTTGGATAAAGTACAAAGCCGGACTCGGATCGGTCCTCTTCGCGAGGCAGACTGCTGCCGATGCTGTCAGTAACCAGAAACGCTCGACGCAAACAGAGGCGCGCGCATCCCGCTGAGCGTAAAGCGAGGCCGTAATCAAAAGGCCTCTCCAGTCTCTTTCACTTCATCCCTTCACCATTTCATCCTGCACTGCGCTCACGGCCAAGCGCTCCGTCTTTAATCCACTCCAACTCCACGCTGATTCAGCTCCAGAAGGGCTTGTATATTAATTCAGTAGAAATAAAAAATACAGGGCCTATATATTTATAGAGTTGCTTTTACACTGAGCAGTTTTTTTAGAGGGTGTAGTAGGCCCTAGTGGACATGTTGTTTGAGTGAAATATTCAAAGACAAAGTGCAGCAAGAAAACAGGAATGCAGGTGCATCTGGTTGTTAGATTTTTGATCGAGGAGAGAGAGATTGAAAAGAGAGAGTATATATGTGTGTGTGTGTGTGTGTGTGTGTGTGTGTGTGTGCAGGGGTGGCGCCAGGGATTTTGGGCCCCATGAAAAGATCTCACACTGGGCTCCACCACCCCAGGCCACCCCACACCTCCAGAACCTAATAATCAACCCATTCAACACTTTAAATAACTCTACCTTTGCAGGCTTGCACCTTGCTTGTAGTCCAATACTCACTGCCTAATATTTAATGTATAATATTTGGCGATTCAAATATGTGGAATACTGTGCATCGTCAATAAAATATTATATTAATGTCCGTTTCAATACAGATAAATACAAAAATATGAATCCTATATTCTAATATTTCCATTAAATATTATATTAATCAATTATATTATATTATATTGTCAATATTATATTATATCGATATTATATTATATCGATATTATATTATAATATATTATATTATATAATAATATATTATAATATAATATGTCAATATTATATTATATTACATCATCAATAAACTATTATATTAATGTCTGTTTCAATAACAGATTAATACAAAAATATTAATCCTATATTCTAATATTTCCCTTAGTAATTAGGTCCCTTGCCCTAACCAGAGGTGGAAACCCAGGGGACATAAAGTACAAGTCCTACCACGTGTTTCTTCCACCCATAGACTCAGCCAGCTGGTTTCACTAATTAGTTCTACCTCCTCGCTGAAGAATTATGTTAATTAGCAAATCCAGGTGATTGGAGCAAAATACTGGGGAGGAGAATACTTTTACTTTATGTCCCCTGGATTTCCACCTCTGGGAATCACCCTAACCTCCCCCCATATGGCATTGTATATGCGTGTGTGTGCGCGCCCGCAGAGGTGTTAACAGAGGTGTGTGTGTGTGTGTTAACAGAGGGGCATGTAGTCAGATTAGGCAAAGCCACAGTCACCCTTTTCTCCCTGACTCGAATGCCTCTGCGGAAAGGCACCTTCCTCCCGCAAAAAAAACAAACCCATGCAGCTCCTCAACGCTGACAACACCACCACCAAAAACCTTTCCTCTCCAAAAAAATAAATAAATAAAATTAAGCGGTAGCTTGGATTCAATCAACATTTCTCCTGAATTTTGAATCTCAATTAAAAGTTTGAATTAATAGCGTTTTCTCAATAAAAAAAAAGCGTGGTGAATTCTTATTCTTTGTTACTTACATTTTTTTCCCTCACGGCACCGTAATTTCGGCCAGCCTTTCCATTTTCTCTTTCTATCACGGCAAGTGTTTTATGGACTACAGAATATTGGACTGTTTCCATCTGAACACACTTGACAGGTTGAAGAATATATTACATTGTATTAGAATTTAATTCCTCCCACGATTCGTCTGTTTCAACTTCCCGAGCTATGTCTCGGAGTGTCTGTCTCTGAAGGCACCAAAGCATGTAGCTCTAGAACGAGGAAAGACCCCTGTTCACACAGATATTGCTAATTTATGCTGACATATTCGTGCAGGTGAAACACTCCTCTTGTCGAAGAAACGCATGCGGAAGCCGTCAGGATTCTGACCGCACCGTGCTCTGAATTCAACTGTTGCTTGGTAACCGCGATCAGCCGAGGCTGTGTTTGTTATTGTTCCAATATATCACCCAGGGATAGACTTTCTACAGTATGCTATCGTGTTGCTAATTAGAAGACGTGAAAACCATTTTCAGCGCTGAGTAATGCAATAGCACTACAATTCTAATTATGAGGTAACACTTCATATTGAATCTGCTTTCAATTAATTACACCCACAGCAAAGATCTGTTATGCTAACAGAGGATAATTTTGAAATACACAACCCAAGCCCATGCATGTGTTATATACAGTGTTGGGGAAGCTCCTTTGAAAGCATAGCTTTGCAAGCTACCAATTACTTCACACTGGAAGACGTTGAACTACAGCACAGCTACCCAAGGGAGAAATCTAGTTTGGTTAACTAAAGCTACTTAGAAAAAGTAGTTCAAACTACTGATCAAATTGACAATGTACATGTGATACGAAATTATAACAAAATATAATACAAAAAAGTCACATGCCAGAAAAAAATGCCACTCAATTGAGATAATTGAAAAAAGTGCCCTCTTGTTCACAGGTCATACATAAACCAAGAAAATAAAATAACCTATTCATGGGAAAGTGCAAGGAATGTCAGCTTTGGTTTTGTTATATAATGTGGCTAACTTATCTAAACTTCGCTAAATTGGCTAGCAAAGTCAATGATAATACACTCCCCTTTATATGTGTTCTTAGATTTGTGTTTGAAGTCTTTGCATTAGAGAGTGTATTTACTCTCGACTTGCATAGCTCACAGGTAAAAACCTAGATTCGGGAGGTTTATCCATTATGACGCTGTCGCTGTTAGGAGCACTGTGCACCGCCCACCCTTTTGCACGTGCACTACACAAAGGTCAAGTGTGTGGTGGTGGCTGCCTGATGAATACATTGCCTGGGCATGCCTTCACAGCGGTCAGGATGAAGAAAAAAAAGGGGGCAGGGCTGGTCAAACGGGGTTCAATTACAGTAAAGAAGCAATGGTAAAATTAAAATAAAAAAATATTTATTTCCTTTTATGGCCCAAAATTTGTGTAGTTTCAGTAGTTAGCTACACAAAAAATGGCAAAAATGTAATTGAACTACTTGAATCACTATGGAAATATGAATGTAGTTGAACTACCAGCAAGCTACTGCAAAATGTAGTTAAACTACTAGTTTAATTACATGTAGTTCACTACTCCCCAACACTGATCATTACACTGTTTATGAAGGACACGTTGAGCAAATAATACAATGTTTTCTGGTATAGTAGGCTATTCACAAAATATCCAATAATGGCTCTCCATGCAGGGCCACAGAACTACTGTATGGTGCAGGGGTGTGCTAGGAGGGCCATATCTGTTTCTCTTTCATATCGTCTAGTCTTGTTTAATTAGCTCAATCATTTTGTAACTGATGTTTTCGCTGCATTTCTTCATAAGTTAATGAATGGCAGCTGAAGACTGTTCCTATGTCCAGACATGACACATCTTATTGTGGTCTAATGCACATTATACAGGCATTTAGCAGACGCTCTTATCCAGAGCAACTTACACAACTTCTTACTACATCTTATTACATTTATCCATTCACACAGCTGAATATATACTGAAGCAATTCAGGTTAAGTATCTTGCTCAAGGGTACAACGGCAGTGTCCTACCTGGGAATCGAACCTGCAACCTTTCGGTTACAAGTCCAGTTCCTTAACCATTATACTACACTGCCACCAAGTATGATTAAACCAGCATACGTGTATTCAGATAATCAGCTCTGTAGACAAAATCTGCATACACAAGCCTGCAGGAATTAACCCCCCCCCCCCCCCACCCCTGCTATAGTGGTAGGACACACATATTGAAGCAACATTGCGTGGAGCTGTGGCAGTATGTAGTATAATAATCAGGGAAATATGCTTGTAACTCACAGGATGTTGGTTTCATTCCCAGCTACAGTTCTGCTGTTGTACCTGTGAGCACAGGTGCTCCTGAATTGCCTCTGTGAAACAGAGGTGGGGAATCTTATCCAGAAAGGGCTGAAACAAAAACCTGGGCTGCGTTCCAATCCAAATTTTATCCTTTTTCTTTCTGTCGTTCCCTTCCCTTGCTTCAAGGAGGGAATCCCCAAAATGTCAGGATGAAATATGGCAGCCACACCAAGTGGGATTTGGTTCCAATTTAAGAAAGGGGAGGGAGTAATTATATTCCCTCGCTCCCTCGTTTATCCTCCCTTCCACCAAGGGTATAAAACGCAAGCTTCCAGCAAGAAGGCAATCCCATAATGCAATGCTCCACATGGAAAAAGTGGGTGGTCACGTTTCAACTCTATGGTGTTGCACTTCCTATATGTTGCAAGGGCGGTTCAGTTTCTGTTTTTGTTTGTTTCTCGTCAATCCTCCCTTGCAGAGCACCTGTTAGGTTTGCTTGCTGCACGTAGCAAATTACGTCACAAGATAGCTCCCTCGAGAGAAGACAGCAAGGAAAGGGAATGTGTTAAATTGGAGCCCTGCACCCACACCGGCCCTTTTCAGCTAAGATTCCCCACCCTGCTATAAAACATCCACCTGTGTAGATTGATTGTATGTGAAAATGTAATTTGCGTAGGCTAGTGTAGGCTAGTCTAGAAGTCACTCTCGTCTAGAGGAGTGTCTACTAATCAACATCCCCATTTGATAAAAAAATATGCCTCCTTGTGGCAGAATATAATGTAGAGGACCATTTAAAAAATAATAATCAAAAGGTCTACAAGTAAAATCTTACAGTGTGAAACTGCAAAATTCAACAACAGATGCCATCGGTGTTAGATCCTCAACAAGTAACTTTTTTCTACAGATTTTTTCTATCCCCCTTCATTTGGGATTATTCAAACACAGTAACGCCACACCTCTCGGCTGTGACTCCTGCTGGCATGACATCCACAGATTTACTGCCGTACCTGGGAGCCAGCTTCCCAGAGGAAGCGGTTCTAGTCCAAACAAACGGGAGGTCACTCAGGAAACCCTGTTATCAGGGCCAAAATGGAAGATGGAAACATTTTCAAATGGGAAAGAGGAAAAAGGTTTTCAAAATGTTCCACGGTGAGCACGGAGCTGTAGCAGGTGTTCTTTGTCCACAGTTCACCTGCATGTGCAAAACGCTAATCCTACACCCAGCGGCACCTCGTAAGAAATAACGGCATGCTTGTTTCCCCTGACCACAGGTCGATCGCTTCTACAGTGCAAATGAACCCTCACCTCCACCACTTTGATTGTACTTTAAAAAAAAAAAGTTTTTAACCGTGACTCGTAAGAGAAAGCTCGGTTAGATGTGCAAAACGGATAGCAATGCTTCACTAACATTGGGCCTCATTCACCAACCATTCTACAAACAAATTTGTTCTCAAGACTTTCTTTAAAACGCTTTTATGGACATGCTGGCATTCACCAATGTTTTTTTATTTGGGATTTTTTCTTGGGTAGAACAGAAGCTCTGAACGCAAACATCTGTTGATCCCGAAATGTTTGTAAAAACATTTTAAAGAAAGTCTTAAGAACAAATTTGTTCATAGAGTGATTGGTGAATGGGGCCCATTGATATTGTCCTGAGTAAGTCAGTGTCATGCTTAATCTGAGCAAAACCAGTTCACTGAACCCTGAAAGTGGTTTTCCATCTTTGGCTATTTTTGTTTTTATAGTACTTTCATTGTTTGTTTCTTTTTTTATCTTTTTTATGTTTTTTTATTTATTGTTTGTTTATCTCTCTGTATGCTCGTGTTGGTTGGCCTGCTTTGTCCACCCGTAGACTTATTCACTGGTATACCTTTGTTTATAAAGCAATCCTTGGTTTACTTCCATCCTACCTATCCAAGTATATCCACCTGAAAAGTGCTAGTTATTGTTTACACTCCCAGGACTTACTCTTACTAACTTTACCCAAAGCCCGTACTGAGTTGGGAAAAAGGACTTTTATGCTGCTCCCTCAGCTTGGAATTTTTTGCAAAAGGATTTAAATCTTGGGGAGCTAGCATCATTAGCTGCTTTTAAAACAATGTTGAAGGAATGGGAGGCAGGCACATCAGGCTGTCAATGTTTTTGAGCTAATTTATTTGGTATTTGATCCTGCACTCTATGCGGACTTTTGTTTTGGCTACTTTTATTGATTCTCCTGATTTGTAATGTATATATGCACTTGTTTGAATTGGAATTTCTAATGTTTGTGATTTGTTATATGTTGTGTGTCTGCAACCATGTTTAATGTGCTGCTGCCCGTCTTGGCCAGGACACTCTTGTAAAAGAGATTTTTAATCTCAATGAGGCTTTTTCCTGGTTAAATAAAGGTTAAATAAATCTTTTGTTTTTTGTCTTTCTCCTTCTAATTTTATTATTTTTTAATGTAATATCAGTAAATTTTAATAATTTTACTCATAAAACACACAAACCATTCTAAGATGATCTTAACTCTAAGATGATTTTGTGAAATGGGGCCCTGGATGATAAATGAACCCAGAGGATACTCCTCTACTCCTCTTTATAAAGTAATTTCACCGCACACACAATGTGCAATAATGTGCGCTGTAAAGGCAGTGGAGCCCTTTAATCTTGCTTTTTCAGTTGGCTGTAATTTAATAGTATTCTGTCAGTCTCTAGTCCATAAAGTTCATATAAATTCACAACCCTCTGTGTGAAGTAATGTCTTTCTCCTGTGGGGTGTAAAACAGAAATGAAAATGATTTCCATTTATTCTCATCGTCTCCTCTGGATCTATTTTTACACACTATTTTCCACACACAAGAAACAGCTTTACCTTGTGGAACACATACTTTTCCTAGGGGGTGTTTGTGTGTGTGTCCGTGTGTGTGTGTGTGTGCGTGCCAAACATTTTTCTTCTTATATGCTTTCTTAAAATATATTACTTATTCTGTCACGGGGGGTGGGGGGTTATGCTGATATGCCCACACTACGCAGGTGTACACCTGGAAAAAGTCGCATTTTTGATGCATCTGAATAATTTCTCTCTCTCTCTTTCTCTCTCTCTTTTTCTTTCTCTCTTTCTCTCTCTCTCTCTCTCTTTTTCTCCTCTCTCCTAATGATCAAAGGGCCAGGAACACATCTATTGATGCAATTGGCCCAGTTAAATAGCCCTGGTCTAGACAGTGGGTTGAATAATAAGCTGGGGTGTGCTGTGTGGCATGTTCTGGATATCAGGGTTAATTCTCCAGACTTAGGTCCGTGGCACAGAGGTGTACATGCCTACTCATCACCTGAACCAACAGATCCAAAGAAAACAAATTAAAAAACCCCTCAGGGTGAAATATCGGGTCTAATCTAGTCTGCTCTGAGACCTTCAGCTCGCACAACATCCAAAACAAACACCTGCCGTCAAATCGGAAAAGCGTGGCGCTCCGCAGATGCGCGGGTTGCTAAGAGAGTTAAAACAGGGTAGCAGCGCGGAACAAAAGTCCTAGACGAGACAAAAAAAATAACGTGATTTTCGATCACGCAGGTCCTATTCATCGGCTAGAAAAAAATGAGTGTGGAAAATGGAGAGGGAGGGAGCGTGTGGTGGTTTGTGTGACATGGACGGTTGGAACACCCCTAGATGTAGACCCCTTCACGGGTTGGGGGGGCGGGGTACGGGTAGGGCAAGAGACTCTCTCTCCCTCTCTCTCTCTTCTAGTATCTTACTTGCCCTACCAACCCCCCCCACCCCCTCCCCCGATAAGCTAATTGGCCATCAGTGTCCCTGGAAGCACTCAGAGAGATGACAAAGTGCACGGTGGGCCAGAAGCACCCGTCTCCATGGAAACGGCCCGTGAGTCACTGCCACCAGCGTGAACGCAGACGTGTCCAGGACCCTCCGCAGAAGGGTCAGCCCACCGCGCTCTTCCCATTTGTTCTCTCCTGCCCTTCACCGTCTGTACAATGTGGACCATGCTTCGCCCATCTCTTACGCAACAAACAAAAAAATTATAATTGCCACATTTCTGGAAAATAGCCACTTTGTTGATTCATGGATATACTGCAATACATGGAATAACATGTTTGAATATAGGCACTCCAAATATATGTTCCAAGACACATGCCAATATATTTTCAAAATATGTCGTTGTCATGATATCATTGGTATGGGCAGTTAAACGTTGAACATTTCAGAACAGGCTGTCATTGTCACAAATAAATTATATGGAAAAATGCCAAGACGCTGGATCTTCATACATGGAAATCTACATTTTGTTGCATAAAATATGCTAAATAATATTTTTGTATAGGCATGTTATTTAATCATATACCTGTATTATAGTAAACCTGACTTTCTGGAATGTGATGTGAAACGAAAGAGGACGGTGAGTGAGCTGTGTTTGTCGGGGGTTGGTGCACTCTCACGCCTCTTAAGTCTCGTGAGCATAAGTAATTCAAAGAGCAATTTGCCGCGCGTGTTGCGTTATCGCTTATCGCTCAGAGGGTGATAAGCGTCACTTATCGTCTCTTTAAAAGCCGATTATGCTTGAAGTGTGCGCCCGGGTCTCACTGGCGACGTTTCCCTCGCACTCTTAATCGCATTGACCGGAATGAGTACGCGGTCACGGCAGCAGCCGTCCACTGGGATAGAGACATCAGAATTGAATCAGTTCCTATAAACTATCAAATGCGCTCAAAAGGAACGGCTTTAGGTAGCCTATATTAAATAGCCGGAGGGAAATGTAATTTGAGTGGAAGAGAGTGCCGTGAAGAATCAATATACAAAGTGGTATCGGGTGGTTAAGCACACACGTCGGCTGCGTTCCAATAGTCGAAAAATGCACCCTCCCTTCTTCCACACACTCTTCCAGAAAACGCACTGGCTCAGGTTCAGAATTGACACTGCGCGTCTCTACCAATATTGGATATGAAGTTAATTAAATCGCTGGTGACCACTATCCACTCATCTAGATGATAAAAAAATATTATGGGATCTGTGCATTTTTAAATTGGTGCCCCAGAACAAACAAATGATAGTTGTTTCACATAATAAAATATAGTGGACCAAAAAACGTATTTGCGGACAAGGATACATGCAGGCTAGTCGTCGGCTGTTATAGGTCTGCTGCACGAGCCACTTTAGATTTTTACCTCTAATCAAATTTAAACTAGGAAATGCTGGTGAAATAATTCTTATACATTTTTATTTGATTTACTGGTCATTTAAACACGAATCGATGAAAACCAGACAGGGCAACAGGCAATAAATAGACTGTTCAATAGCAAAAAGGTCAACACTGCGTGAACACATGTGGACACTAGATGGGGCTAAGTGCACAGGAAAAAATGGTCTGTTCTTCTTCAGGGCTTTAATACGAGCTGTTATCTGGGTGCAATTAGATCCATTAACCCATACTTTTTTCAGTGTGAAACTTGATGACATCCTCAGCAATGCAGATAGTAATATATGAATTTGATGTTCTCATAAAGTCAGTACACCATTTCAGCACAAACAACTGTTCAGCTGTATGATACTGTTGGCTACATTCATTTAGCAGACACTTTTATACAAAACAACGTACAATAAGTACATACCACAGGCCATTGAAGCAACTACAAACAGGTCAGATAAACTAGGCTACGTTTCTATCATAACATAGCAGCTATCCATAAACATTGGGTCTAGTACACACAGTAAGCTATGGCTAACCCGGAAGTAAAAGCGTAAAAGACATAGAGCGTATATGTATATCTATGGTATAATGTTCATATTACAAAATACTCTTTATTTTTGTTAATTCTATCTTCATTCATAATCTATACTTTGTAACAATCGTCATATGTTAACTGATTGATATTCTCAAAAAAGAAAAAAAGAAATTACTAACTACTTAGTTTGGAAATAATTTTGTGGGATTTCTTTCACACACTGCTTGCAAAGTGAAGAGACAGAGCACATAGAGACAGGGGTCGTATGGGTATGCATGAAGTGATTGATTCATACTGCACATAGAGACAGGGGTCTGAGTGGACAGGGAACAGGGGTCGTATGGGTATGCATGAAGTGATTGATTCAATTTCATACTGCACATGAACGACAGCATGTGAGCGTCTGCATGTGACTTGCAGATGTACCTTCTGCATATCTTGAGAATGGTAACTGAGAATGCAGAAGAGTGCAAGAACAGTATGCAGTTTAAGACAATCTGTAAGGATTTGCACACACACACACACACACACACACACACACACACACACGCACAGGGATACAAGTGGCGGTGTCAGGCTTGCGTTTATATTAAATAAATAAATAAAGCATTTTTTTTTTTAAAGACTACAAAACTTGCTACAAATGCTAAAAGTACCTTTTTAAGGCACAGTGCGGACCTATTTATTTGAGAAGAAAGTACCAGTGTGAGACCAGAAAGAAACAAAATGGAAAATAAATCCAGTGAAGTTTTGGTCTTGGCCATGTGATATCACGTCGTGTTTTAAACAGATTAACAGCGCCACCTCTTGGCAAAAATAATTAATTCAACAAGACTTTAGATCAGTGGTCCCCAACCCTGCTTTTTGAGATCAACCTTCCTGGGTTTTCATTTCAACCCTAATCTGGCACACCCGATTCTACTAATTAGCAGCTCAGATCTCTAGCTGTTGAATGAGGTGTGCAGTGTTTGGGTTGGAGTTAAAGCCTACAGGATGGTAGATTTCTAGCTGTTGAATGAGGTGTGCTTTGTTTGGGTGGGAGTGAAAACCTACAGGGCGGTAGATCTCCAGCTCTAGATACGTATATATTTTTAAGCCGATTAAATTAATGACTGAGGTGAATCAATAGGCTCCTAATTAGTGAATGTGTAGATATATGGCCACTAAAACTAAGCATTTGGGAGATAATGAAAAATTCAAATACTTAACCCAATGCAGGCTTGGCTCGTAATCATTAACTGAAGACAATGCAGGTTTGCTTCTCCTGGATTGTAACCTTGATGTGGTGGAGAGGCTTGCATACTCCCATGACCCTGAAAGCTAAGCCAGAGGGGTTTATACCCCTGGCAGGTTCAACCAAAACTGGTTTTGGGCTAGGAGTCAGAACCCCCATGCCTCACTCGGAGCTGGGTGCAAGTCCCAAGACCTTTGAGTTTTAGCAATAGATTCTAAGTCACAAGACCACAGATTACTCACTTACTGTAGATATAAATGGTGGAGGACGTTCAATGCAATGGTGGAGTAATGCAAGTTTGGCTCATTATCATTTGATTTGAATTCTTCATCATCTATAAATATTTCCCCAATTAATCACAAGAAAAAAAAATTCACACCCTACATCCTGGAGAAAGGATTGTTGGATTGAGAAGGAACAAATCCACCCTCATCTTATAATAGAGGCAATCCAGACAGAAAAACACACACCAGATCATATTATAAGGGTCTTTATTTCTGCAGAAAGAGCACACCTGCTGACTCAACACTGTACTGAAAATAAAGGTATTTCCAGCGATTCTTTATACTTTCTATGAGGGACTGTACAATAGTGTTCATGCACTAAGGTCAACCAGCTCATTAAGTAGAAAAGTTAAAACTTTCATAGTCCTTTTTGCCATTTTTCACTCAAGGCCAGTAGAAGTTGAGAATATATTGATGCTTGGCTCACATGATTGCTCAGCCAGCCGTTATAGGATGGAAAATGACAAGCAAAGCTGAATAGGGCAGAACTTGTAAGAACTTGTAATAAGAATAATATAGGCAAAAACACATTAAGCCTTCAGGATGAACATATACTATACACTTGCCCCTCACCCTTTCTAAACAAGTAACTGGTCCCCCCCAAACATGTGACCTGCTGCTTATTGCACATTATGGGAGTGGTTCCAGCATGAGGGCGGGGCTGACATTTTCCAGGCTGCTCTCCTTCCCACAGCAGGGCGGCACGTCGCCGGGACGGGCCAATTCGGCAGGGACGTGCAACTCCTGTGCAGAAATCTGCTGAATGTGTTGCCTGGAGACAGGAAAAGAGAGGGGAGGGGGGGGGTCAGGACATACAATGGCTATCAAACCCACAGGTGTATTCCCCGCAAAAAAAACATTTGAATCTTTTATTGCAAATGCTATCAGCACATTACATTTTTAATGCCAGTTTGTCCTCTTTGGCATTAAAAATGTAATGATATTAGCATCCTGATGATGGAATGTTCCAGGTGTCTTTCGTCAGTTGATGAATTTTAATGTTGTCTTAGATTTATTTTCTTAAAATGTTGTTGTGAAGCCCAATGATAATTTTTATACTGCACTGTGAACGACTGAGAAGTTTTCTATTTTTTTTTTAAACAAAATACACTGAATGTGGACACACTGAAGGTTAGGAACAAAAACCACACCACACCTTTAATGACCAAGAGATGGAAATCAGCTGCTCAGCAAAAGCTGGAATCTTTTACATTGATGCATTTATTTCTGGTGATCAAAAACTAAAAGCGAAAAATCTGTAAAAACATAACGGAAAACATAAGGCACATACCACACACTCCGAGACATCACATAGTGGATCTTGGGCTTCTGGAAGCCATTGAAGGTAGTGGAAAAAGTGATGCTGTAGGCCCCCATGTGTTTGAACAGCAGCCATTCACCAATCTGCAGCTCAGGCAGGATACACTGCTCTACAATGCGGTCCAGCCCGTCGCAGGTCTGGCCCCAAATGCTGCAGGGGTACGTACGCTCGTCTGGCTTGGGTTTCTGCAATGAGATGGGGAGAGCTCACTTACGAGAACACACAAACATGACATGGCACCACAACATGTCAATGTCACTTATGAAGACACACAAACGAAACATGACCACAACGGTGTTGCCAGGATTAGGAGAGCACCGTGCCAGGTGATGGGCTGAGCCGCCTGTAGGCAGGGTTGAAAAGGACTTGGTGGAATGAGCCATGGACCCCATCGTTCACATAGTACATCAGGGTCCTGTCGTTGGCCCCATCATTTTCATCTGTGAAAGTGTTGGGAAGTGGGAGTGTTAGTGCTGCATTAGACAAAACAGCTGCCATCTGACAGGTGACCCAGTTCCACTCGAGATCAAATGAGGCACATCATGTTTTCAGATGCTTAGTGTATAGAGCTGAGCTGGACTGGCTAAAGAAATTACCAACTGAGCATGTGGCTCGTTTGTGTCATTTTCCTGCCCCAGCCCCCCACACTTACCATCACAGGCCGACTGCTCCTTCATCACCACCTTCTTGCCGATGATGTTGACGGCCAGCATGTAGGCTGACGTCGGATAGTAGCGGCCTGGCTCTGCGATTACTCGAACCCCAGAGTCGGCCGGAAAGTACTTATCCAGCGCTGGGTTTATTACAACCGTGAACTGGGGACGGGGATGTACAGGTCAGATCAGCCATGATGGAAACCCTCTTCCTCTTCAAGCCCATCCAACAGATGGACAGGACACTCGTACAACCTCCATTTACACAAGGGATACTCAAGGTCTGGGCTGAAGGCCAGCAGTACTACTTGTTATCATTTTTACCTGACAGTTAATTGATTGATTCAAGTTACCGATTAGCCAGAAACCTGGTATCCCAGGTAAAAAGCAATCTGTTTGAAATCAAACTGAATGAAAACCAACAGCACTACTGGCCCCCAGTTTACACATTCATTTATACTCCAGACTTTTCCAGGGTAATCAAATAACCACTTTTCAAATAATCAACTGATCATGATCATCAAACAGACTGAATCAGGACTAAAATGCATGGCTGCCTCACGTCAACCTCTTACTAGAAAAGATCTGAGACTCCACAGTATACACTTTGTGTGACTGCTGAGAGACAGTAGAGACATTATTACCTCCTCAAACTTCAGCTTGGAGTCGTCGGACCCAGGGAATCCTCCGCCAATGTCCAGAAGGGTCATGTTGTAGCCCAGCTCTGCCTACAAAACAGCCACGCACGCATGCCTCAAAGTCCAGACCCTGAAAAGTCACCCCTGCTGTTTATTGCTTAATGTAAGTAATTCATTAGTTGAAGTGCAACATATCATGTTTCCAGGGGTTAAACTGGCTGCTGGTCCAGTGATCAGAAAAATAAATTTAGTCAAAAGTGGTCATTTTACAACAGTTAATTCCAGCACCAACTTGTGCTGGTGACTGAGTGGAGCATTTGACACGGTGCCGGGCGCTCACCCCCATGTCGAAGACGCAGCGGGCGTCTGAGATAGCCTGGATGTAGGCCTCTGGGTCGGTGCAGCCGCTGCCCACGTGGAAGCTGACCCCGATGATGTCGAGGTCCAGCTCCCGCGCACGCTCCAGGAGCAGCCGGCAGCTCTTCAGCGTCGCCCCAAACTTCATGCTCAACGGACGCTCTGCCTTTGAGTTGTCCGTGGCGATGCGCAGCACCAACCTGGAGGAAGAGGAGGGAGGAAGGGGAGGCAGGGTTTTAATTACCCATTCCTATTGGAGGAGTTTCTGTTAGTGCTAGCTAGGGTTGGGTACTTAAACCCGGTACCAATATCGCACTGGTTCCCATACCGAACCGAATCGCAACACAAACTTTGGTGCATCTTTAAAATAGCTGAGCAGCCAATTGAAATATCTACCGTTTTCCACCTGTTTGAAGTAAATTGAACCTTTATCCAATTATGCCGCATTGGACTCCATTGTAAAGCAGAGTGGAGCGGTTCTCAAGGTAACCAAAGCTCGAAAAAGAAAGATTTGGCAAAATTATCATTACTGATCAGCATGGTGAAGAGTTTGTAAAAATAGGTCCAATATTGACGAGCCAGATGTACAGCTACTCCTGTTAGTTTCAGTGTTCAGATGGATCCTCGTCTTATATTACAATATAATAGAGGGGCCATTTTCTGGGATATTTAGATATTTACTTTCACTAAGCAAATGGAGTATGCCTTTGTTAGGGCTCCTTGGGATAGCACACCCAATCCACGTGTACTGTATAATTACATATTCACACGTAAAAATCCAGGTTACAGCTTTTGAAATGAATGGAGCTAGGTAAACTTATTTTCCTTCCTGCAACAAAATCCAAATCCAACGAATCCATCATCCATCCAATCAATCCTTCTCATTGAATGGCTTAGTCCACTGCATCAATTAATTGATGAAGCAGAAAAGAGGGGAAAATATACCCGTCACTCACTTGGCGTTTTCATGGTAGCGGGCGACCTTCACAAGCTCCTCCTCGTTGTCGAAGGTCATCATCTGGATCCCGTGGTCAGAGGCGTATCTGATATAGGATGCCTGCTTGCAGGTGTTGGCATAGATGATCCTGCTGGGGTCCACACCGAGCGACTGCACCAGCTGGATCTCAGTCTGAGAAAGGAGGATGGGGCACAGGCAAAAACAGGATGCAATTTAAAGATACGTTTATTTCACATTTTTGTGGGTTGGCCTGAATGAATATGTGAAATTGGGCATCCCCATTTTATTTTGCGAAATATTGGGAGGTGGTCATGTAAATAGATTACTTTAGCATTTGTAAAGTGATTTACTAAGCCCGAAAAGATTTGTTTGGAAAAGGTATTTGCCGGTGCATTTTAGTACAAATGGAAAGCAGGTATTAAAAAACACAGAATTGATAAGATGAGGGCTGTCATTGTATCTAGAGACGTACGTGTGTGTTTGGAATATCCAAAGATTGCATAACAATGGGGGCTAATTAACTGGCCCATTCGAGCTAACGCTCAAAATACACAAGAAGATCATTTGTGGATAGCCTACATATGCTACATCATGAACATTAAAAATATATTTTTAATCATGAAGCAAATCATGCTACAGAATACAAGAGTAACTAGTATTTGAATCAAACAAGCAATACAATGTCTATTATAACAAGCAAATCAAAACTTTATAAGAATGAAACCCATGATCAAATGGAAATGTGATTTTATGTGACACTTACGGTGTGAGTGGACTGAGTGCTAGTATGCATAGTTAAGATCATTTCAGTCCTGACAAACATCTGTAACTCCCAGAAAAAACTAAGAGACATCCAGTGAAATTGTTTGTAATAAACTTTAAAATTAAAAATGTTAAAAAACACCATAAAAACGGCAACATGCTGCCGGTCTTTTCATTGTTTTCTTACAGTATAACCATTCTAAACATGCAAAATATTATTTAATTATGGCCGTTTGTGGCTGGACTAATTTACATAATTACTCTTAGTTGATCACCCGCCTGCAAAATAACACTCCTTGTTTGGGATCTTAGTAAATCTACCCCTAAATGTTGAACTGCAGTATAATCTATGAAAGAAGTGGTATACTGCTAATTAGCAGACAAGAGAAGATACTCAGCCCACAATATGATTTGTATTCCGATAAATAAGGTCAAATTATATTATTTATAACTTGAAAGGTTTCTTCTCCCGATTTATTTTTCCATAGAGTTCAATAGGGAAATTTGTCAGGAGAAACGACCCTTATAGTGATCCATCCATATCTACTGCATATCTGGCAGCAGAGTGATGCTTTGAGGCATGTTTGATACCTTAGAGCCTTGATGACTTACAGCCATTTCACCAGTCATGTGTTTCATACTGTACCAGTGTAATTTACAGCTGAATCTAGTCTCACCCCCAATTCCCATAAAGATCAATTCAAATGCAGAGAGGTTATAGTATCGCTTGTAACAGTACCTGGAAATAAGATATCGAGAGTCTTTTGATGTTGATGGGTCACAGACTTGAGGAAGTAACAGCATGCAAAGGATATGTGACCAAATATGAAATATGATACTTAAAAAAATATGTTAAAGCAAAGGGTATGAGTACTTATGTAAATTAGAAATTTCAGTTTTTGATTATTAATACATTTGCTAAAATTTCTAAAAACATGTTTTCACTTTGTCATTATGGGGTATTGAGTCTAGATTGATGAGGGAAAAAAAATATTGAATCTATTTTAAGATGAGTCTGAAATATAACAAAATGTGTAAAACATGAAAGGGTCTGAACTTTCCGTATGCACTGTATATGACTACGCAAACCACATACACACACATGCACGTGTGCACACACGGTATCAGTATATCAGTTTGTAACAGCATATTATGGCCATTTTCATTTGTAAAATTAAACTTTTATACAGAGATTTAGGTGTAAGGAGTGATCATGGTCATGAGCCAGTGTTGCAAGGGATTGTGGGTAAGCTGGGACACCGTAGGACACTGAAGATGCGATGATAAACATGTTTCACAGCAATGCATGTTTCAAATACAGCAATACACTTTTAAAAGTGGCAGTTATTCAACATTGTCCATATCTTTTCTGATATTGATAATATATTGTGTTGAAATATCCTGCAGTATATTCAGTTTCTGTAAGGGTCAGCTTTGGGTATTGCAATCCAGCCCTGATCCTGTTGGGCTGTGGGGTCTTGGCCTCCCGATAGCATCACCCTGCTTTCTGGACCCAGCAGCAGGGCTCTCCACGGGTTTGGGTTTGTGATAGAGGTGCAGAGAAGGTCATAAACGCTACTGCCCCGTCCCCGCCTCCTTTGGAGTACCCCTGACGGAGAAACTGACGCCCTGCTTTTCCAGGTCCAAAAAGCCCAAGAAGCCCAAGAAGCCCAAGAAGCCAAAGAAGGCCGTGGAGGTGCAGCCAGTGGCCTCTGCCCCGCCCCCCAAACCCACGCAGAAGCCCACATCCTCTCTGTTTGACAAGGAGGTGGACCCGGACGAGGACCTGTTCCAGCCCACGGCCAGGAGGACCACGCCCACCAAAACCGGTAGGACCGTGGGAGACATGTCATGTGCCTCAAGCTTAAAGTTCCAACATTACATTCACTTGGCAGACGTTTTTATCCAAAGCAACGTACAATAAGGTGCATGATTGCATCATGTGTGATTAGACTGTTTTTAACCTAACATTCTAAAGCTGATATAATGATCACTACTGGTAATTGAAAGCAATGAGTTCTAGAAGATTGATTAGAATTTTGAAAAAGCATTCCCAAAAACCTACTCTTGGCCAATAAAATAGAAGTATAAGTGATTCTGTTTTGGCGGTGTTCTCTCTTGTTTGTCTTGTGGATTTTTGCTCTCATACTCGATGAATTATCGGGTCATTAGTGTGGCAAACGTCGATTGTCAGGCACACCTGAGCTTGTGAGGACTTTTTGGATGAAAATCTAACCAAATGGCTCTAAAGTCTCTACAGCTGGTATTTTTAAGTGTTTCTTTCTGTTTGATGTCCAGGAACGTGTGTAAAATAGACTATTAGTGTGTGATAAATGGGCCATGTTTCAGGATATTGTCTTGTAAATGACTTCTAATGTCATAAATCCAGTGGGTGGTGTCCTCGCCATGGTGACAGTCTGAACTACGTGTGTGTGGTCTCCGTGGTGGCAGGCCACCTGAAGCTGTTTGAGGACCCTGACCCGGGTGGAGCAGTCAAACTCGGGGACACCCTTCTGCTCCCGACGGCGTACAGCGAGAACAGACTGCCGGTTGACACGGGACTGGACGTGGACACGGACGAGCTCTTCAGGTATCGCGGAACAAACGCTTCATTATACGATCAGAAAAATGGGAATTTACCCTGTGAAGAGGAGCTCTTTATTCTAAGACGGTGTTCTAGAACTTCACGGTGTTCCGTTAAGAACATTCTAATCACATCTTACGATCTTACGCCATCTGATCTAAACATTAATGTGGATTTTATTATTATTAATTATAATAATCATTTAAAAATATGTTCATACATTAAGTTCACAGCACTTTCCAAGTAAAAGAAGAATGCAACAATAAGACAGAATTATAATACTAAAACGGGGTAAATGTGACCCCTGCACCCCTCAGTCTGAATCAGCTGATGGGTTTCACAGTCCCACGCATGCAGCCTGTGTAACATTATAGCCGGTAATGGGAGTTGTGTTAGATGACCGCTGTTAACATGTAACTCTTTTCCTAGAAGACAGGACCCTGTATTTTGAGCATAAATCAGCACCAGAAAGCTCCGTTCAGCCCCCGCTGCAGATTGCAATGATCAGGCTAAATAACAAAAGTGCCGTGCGCATAGTTAGCATAAACTAAGTTAATGCAGGAAACTGTGTTGTTTTAGCCTAATAATTTAGCTAAATAAATACATAAATAAATATGGGCTTTGGACAAAAAAAACAAACTGTCAGCAAGCATTTTAAAATGAGAACACAAGCCAGAACGTGTATTCAAGTAACTGTAGTAGTGCAGGTTGGCCACAGGGGGCTCTTGGGGGCTCTTCTATGCTGACCTCTAGGAAATTCTCGCTGGAGATGGAAATTTAGCAGGCTTTCCATAAGGTCCATGTTTCATTCTCAGTGGCGGGGGGTTGTCGGCGGCTATCCTTAGACGCACACGCTGGTAGGAAGGCAGTGTTGGAGTAGACAACCTGCAGGTACAAATCTCGAGGCTGAAAGGGCCGGCCAGAAGAAGCCTAAATTGTAAACTGAGCTCGGTCCAATGGATCGTTTCTTATTGGGGCGGCACTGATGGTGACTTGTGTGCAGGGTTAAATGACCCAGAATAAGGTTTTCTTCAAAAGAAAGAAGCCTGAAATGGCTTTGCAGGCCGCTAGTGGGTTTTTTTTTCCTGACTTATTTTTCCATCAAGTAAAATTTTCCATAAAGTTAAAATTTGTCAGGAGAGGGCCGCTGCGGTGGTACAGCGGTAAAAGGCGCTGACTTTCAGTCAGCGCAGTTGTACTCCGAGGATCGGGGTTCGCGCCCCGGTCCTGCCATTTTCCGAGCATGGCCAGCGCCCTGTGGGAGCAGCAATTGGCGGCTGCTTCCGGGTGGGGGGAGGGCTCGGATGAGAATCGCTACGCAAAATAAGGCCCCGGGCGAGTTGGAATCACGGTCAGGAGCTTGGGGAGTCGCGCCCTGTAGAGGACGTGGCGGCCTCTTTCCTACTACCGGCTGACGGGGTTGTATAGCGGTGGTTCTCTAGCGGTTGCTACACGGGGGGAATTGAAGTAGAATAGGGGTTCAATTGGCTACTAAATTGGGAGAAAATGGGGAAAAAAAATCAGAAACAAAATTAAAAAAAAATAAATAAATAAATAAATTTGTCAGGAGAAACAACCCTTAAAGTGATCCATCCATATCTACTGCATATCTGGCAGCAGAGTGATGCTTTGAGGCTCGTTTGATAACTCAGACCCTTGATAACTTAGTAATTTTGCCAACCATGTGTTCCATACTGTTCCAGCATAATTTACAAGTAAATCTAGTCCCACCCCCCAATTCCCATAGAGATCCATTTAAATGCAGAGAAATTATAAGATCACTTGTAAGAGTACCAGAAAATAAGATATCAAGAGTGTTTTGATATTGTTGGGTCACAGACATCAGGAAGTCATGGCATGCAAAGGATATGCGACCAAATATTAGAAATGGGGGGGGGGACTATGTACGAAAGGTTCTATAATTTCTAAACCGTTAATCCGATATGGAGGAAAATACCTTCAAATTAAAGCTCACAGTCTGCACTTCAACTGCATTGTCATTGTATGCTTTCAAACTCAAAGGTCTAGAATACAAAACCAAAATAACAAAAAATGTGTCACTGTCCAATGAAATATGGTGCTCACTGTACGTGCAAAGTCTCAACCAAAGCGCGTCACTATTCTGGGGCTTAGTGTCAGTGCACACCAAATTGATAGATTTTTTTTTGCAACATTGAATATTCTGTCCCATGGTTGCTTGTGCATTTTAATTGTAACGTTGCTGAGAAACCGGCACATTGATGGAAACACAAGCATGCAGACAATGGCAAAACTGCTTCTGGCACACGTTTTACCTTGCTGGCGCAGTCGAACCCCGTCCCCAGGGAGGCAAGCATCATGACAACGGCACGGCTGTCATTGCACTTGACGGCGTAGAAGGGCGTGACGCGGGGCATGGCACGCACCCACCTCAGGTGCTTCTTCAGTACGTCCCCCAGGTCCGCCACGTAGAAGGCGTCTTTGTCATCCTGGGGAAGGCCGAGAGGGGACGTCAAGGACACCGAAAAACCACCAACAGTGAGGCGAGAGAGCAAAACGTGGATCTCAAATTCTGATCGGAGAGATCTTCAAGTATCCGATGGTTTCAAGTGCTTAATTCAAGTAACTGAATATCTAAAGAGGCCACACACCTCGTTTCAAAGACCTGAACTGGCTGCTGATTGAAAGGAAACATCTGCAGACGCTGCAGCTCTCTGGAACAGTTTGAGATCTCTGTGCACACACTCACTCACCGACATGGACAACTCCTTCATCTTCTGCTCAACGACATCATGGGCACAAAACCCCTCCTCCAGGAAGGTGAAGTCAAAGTCAGCTGGAGTGAAAGTGTTCATGGTCTCGCAGGTCCTTTACCGCTTTTTACTGTCAGGTCGCAAAACTATCTGCAGAAAAAAAGAGTCTATGGTTATTTAAAAGCACTTAATCTTCTCTTCCCCGACAAGGGTTAAGTAAAAATGTGTTTATTTACAGGTGCAGCTCAAAAAATTTGAATATCGTGAAAAAGTTCAATATTTTTTGTCACTCATTTCAGAAAGTGAAACTCATATATTATATAGATTCATTACACATAGAGTGAAATATTTCAAGCCTTTATTTCTTGTAATTTTGATGATTATGGCTTACAGCTAATGAAACCCAAAATTCAGTGTCTCAGAAAATTAGAATATTTTTGCTTTAACATATTTTTAAAGTATCATATTTAAAATTTGGTCGCATATCCTTTGCATGCTGTTACTTCCTGAAGTCTGTGACCAAACAACATCAAAAGACTCTCAATATCTTATTTTCAGGTACTGTTACAAGCGATACTATAACCTCTCTGCATTTGAACTGATCTCTTAATTTCATAATTATTCTTTTAAATGAAAATCAATTAAATCGCTAAATTTGTTGATAGGTCAGTCGAACAGCAGCAGCCTGGTGGATCAACGCACAAGTAAAAAAAAAAGTCTAAATCAGGTTTTAAGATTAAATAATTTTATTAAAGGAAAAACTGTCTCTTCGAATAATGAAATGGAATCATACACTCATTAATGAACGTAGGCTCACTCAAGAAAATACCAGGGCCATCTTAATCAGCTTAGATGCGCAAAAAAACATTTGACTCAGTGGGGTGGAAATATCTACACCAGGTTATGAAAAGATTTGGCTTTAGGACAACATTCATACAGTGTATTAGGACACTTTGGATGTTTATCAAAAACAATACACCTACGAGGTTGCAGACAGGGTTGCCCAATCAGTCCCAGGCTTTTTAATATATTTATTGAGCCATTGGCCCAAGCGATTAGACAGGAGACAAACCTTGAGGGTATTAAAATAAGAGGCGTTGAACACAAAATATGTCTGTATGCTGATGATGTTTGAGTTTTTATGAAAAACCAAGCAACCAGCATACTACCTCTATTGATGTATCTCTTAACACTGTATGGAACAATGTTAGGGTATACTCATAATGTTCAGAAAACTCAGGCCTTGATTTTTCATTTTAAGCCCTCTCAGGAACTTGAAAATAAATACAACTCCACGAGCATCAAATATCTAGGGGTAACATTGTCAAAGGACACATCTCAACGTTATCATGTTAATTACATGAATATCAACCAGAAGATATATGATGACCTTGGCAGGTAGAGCCCCCTCACTCTAGACTTTGGCAACAGAATTACAACCATCAAAATTAATATTTTACCAAGACTGTTATATCTGTTCCAATCATTACCAGAAATCCCAGATGGGCAGTTTAGAGAATGGGATAGGCACGACAGGGGCGGGCTGGACAGGCAGGAGAACCAGAGCAGGGCTGGGCGGAAGCAGGCTGGAAAGGCAGGAGAACATAAACTGGACGGGGGAACAGACAGGAAACAAAAAAAAGCTGGAAAGTAATATGACAAGCACGAGACGATCTGGCACAGAACAAAGAAACCGGGGAGACTACATGCCAGATTGACAACGAGACAACGAAGAACAGGTGAGACGAGAAATGAGGAAACGCATATCAGGTGCGGGAGCTGGAGGAACACAATCTGGAGAGAGACAGGGAAAACGCGGAACGGAGTACACATAGAAACGGAACTTATCAGTTCATGAACGTCAGACACAATGTTTCCGCAAACCATCTAATCACTTTAAGATATTTTGACGCCCACTACACAGTTACTTTAGGATGTAACGGACCCAAATTTACCCAGTTACTTTCGAATAAAAAATTATTGTCCAGTACCTCGGACCCAGCAACCCCTATTATTCCAGTTACGTTAGGAATTATACACCGTAGTAGCACTTCCAGTGCTTCGGAAACAGCAAACTATTCTAATTACTTTAGAAATTATTAATCAATTTTAGAATCAACGTCACAGTAGGCCTACGTTGGATCCAAATAATTATACAGACCAGTTACTTTCGGCCTATAGTCCTAAACAACAAACTTGAAATCACTGTCCTGGTGCTTCGGGCCAAGCAAATTTCTACGGTCCAATTACTTTAGGGCCGTTCTCTTTAGCATTACTCTGTCTCTACGCAGAACTACAGAACACTGCCTCAGTACGTCGAGCACAGTATTTCTAATGGCCCTGTCACACTATTGCGTATGAGAGAAACGTATGAGTTGCGTATGTAAATTCATAAAATAACTGTACGGTACACCTTCATGTCAGCGTATGACCAGCGTACTCGACCTATGAGTAACGTACCTCTAGCGTAAGCTAGCGTTATCAGCGTATGCAGCGTATGCTGTTAGCGTATAAAACTATACGAAAAAAAAAATGAAAAAACATTTTGTGCCTCGCCGTATGCCAGCGTATGCCACCGTATGCCACCACCGTTGAAACGCCGTACAACCCCTAACCTACCCCCCCTAGCGTATGTATGATATTATATATCATGATATTTTTCATTTCATTTTTCATATACGATACGATACGCAAGCAATAATAGTAGATCCAGCTGCTTTACGATCCACAAATTCCAGTACTTCTGAATTACTTATTATTTTGTAACTCCTACTGGCAGTTACAAAATAAAGTTCCCAAACAGTGTCATTTTAATGCTTAGATTCTTTAAAAGAGGGGATACTTCCCATTTTAAAACCAGCGCTTTAAATAATAATTTCTTACCTTTATCCACGGTTTTCTTCGGAAATTCCCTCCTTGGTGGCTTGCCAATTGTAAGGGGAAAAAGGACAGCTCCGATCTTGATGGATGGAAAAAGCTTTATTCCCATAGGCCTCCCAACAGTGACAAAGTAAATGACAGGTAATGACAGGTAATACCAGGAAGCCCTCTGGACTCAGCGTCTGAATCCTGTTCGTCTGAATCCTGTTTTTTGAGAACAGTGACCATAAATACCATTTCAACTCTAGATGGTTGGCCTGAGTAGCCATTTGATCACCTATTCAACTCTAAATGGTATGCCTGAGTAGCCGTTTGATCACCTATTGACCTACTCAACTCTAAATGGTTGACCTGAGTAGCCGTTTGATCACCTATCCATGCATTCTGGCCATTGTTGGCTTCAGGAGTTTCTCTGTTTCTTCCTCCCAATCACCCATTCACATGTCAATGAATGTCTTCATTTGGCCGCACAGACCCCTTGTAATTTTGATATAATTTACCCATCTGCTTACAGTTCAAAATCTTACAGAATATTCAATTTTAATTACGTCTACGAGTGATTTAAAGTAAAACCCTCGGTCTTCAAAAACCCAGTTGTATTGAAAGTCTAAAGATTCAGATATTGCCTTCAAAATAGTTTACATTCTTGTGATCTTCCAACTGGTTTGTACCCAAACGCAGGACTCGGGGACAGACTCAGTTTGACGCTCCAGTGGACTAACCGGTAATTCCCGACAGTGCTGTTATTTTTCTAAATACAATGGGGGAAATAAGTATTGGACACGTCAACAATTTTATTATCAAACATATTTCCAATGTAGCTATTCACATGAGATTTTTACCAGACATTGGTATTAACTCAATAAAACTACACAGCTAAAGAAATTGTAACGTTCCAATTCTTTAAAAAAGTTATGTGCAATAAAGTGAAATGACACAGGAAAAAAGTATTGAACACGCTAAATTAAATGTAGTAGAAAAGCCATATTTTTTATATTTGGTTGCATATCCTTTGCATGCCATGACTTTATGGTATCTGTGACCCAACAACATCAAAAGGCTCTTGATATCTTATTTGCTGGTACTCTTACAAGCGATACTATAACAGCTCTGCATTTGAATGGATCTCTATGGGAATTGGGGGGTGAGACAAGATTTAGCTGTAAATTACACTGGAACAGTATAGAACACATGGTTGGCTAAGTGGCTCTAAGTCATCAAGGGTCTGATGTATTAAACAAGCCTTTAACCATCACTCTGCTGCCAGAAATACAGTAGATATGGAAGGATCACTTTAAGGGTTGTTTCTCCTGACATATTTTCCTATTGAACTCTATGGAAACATAAGTCAGGAGAAGAAACCCTTCAAATTATCCATCCATATCTACTGCATTTCTGGCAGCAGAGTGATGGTTAAAGGCTTGTTTAATACATCAGACCCTTGATGACTTAGAGCCACTTTGCCAACCATGTGTTCTATACTGTTCCAGTGTAATTTACAGCTAAATCTTGTCTCACCCCCCAATTCCCATAGAGATCCATTCAAATGCAGAGCTGTTATAGTATCGCTTGTAAGAGTACCAGAAAATAAGATATCAAGAGCCTTTTGATGTTGTTGGGTCACAGACATCATAAAGTCATGGCATGCAAAGGATATGCAACCAAATATAAAAAATATGGCTTTTCTACCACATTTAATTTAGCGTGTTCAATACTTTTTTCCTGTGTCATTTCACTTTATTGCACATAACCTTTTTAAAGAATTGGAACGTTACAATTTCTTTAGCTGTGTAGTTTTATTGAGTTAATACCAATGTCTGGTCAAAATCTCATGTGAATAGCTACATTGGAAATATGTTTGATAATAAAATTGTTGACGTGTCCAATACTTATTTCCCCCATTGTATATGCGGTTAAATTTAGTTAAAAGCACCTGTAACAGCTGAGAATGAGCTACCAATGGCTTCCGTCTCACCTTAGAAAACGTCGAATTAGCTTGCTCGTTTAAAATTTTTTGTTTAATGATGCAATGAAGCAATGAACTCATGTTCAAACTTCACCCGCAGTTCATTACCTGCATTCTAATTTTGATTAATAACATAACTAATGTTAATTTGCCTTGATGACACTAAATACAATAAAGCTGTCAGGTTGGGAACCCATAGATTCACGCATATTTTCTCTTGTTTTATAAGTCCTGCTTATGGAAATATAACCAACCTGTTTTACTGGTAGCGTAAATGAATGCTTTAAAACAATCCACTTTCCAAGGAAGAAAAGTGTGATTTACAGCAGGGGAAACAGACCTGCTCCTGCATGAAGTTAAAACGCACATGCAGAGAATTGCATTAAACTTAATTGTGAATTAATTGTGTAATATGCTGCAAATTTGTTTTCGTTTCTAATTAGACGCTTAGTTCTCTTTAAAATATTTTGTTCAGTTAAGGAAACAGGTGAAATTAGCGGGGTTTTACTAAGCTGAAAGTATGAAAACCTTGTCACTGTAATTAAAAAAATATAAAGGACGAAGGATAGCTGAGGTTAAAATTCAGTTAACATGGTGATACTAATCTCCGTTTTTTAACCATAGGCTATCAAAAAAACCTTATGCACAGCGAAACCGCTGTAGCCTAGGCTATTTGAAAAACAATAAATGCAATATTCACTGGACAAGGTTTTGAACTTTTTTCAGTCAAAACCTTTCTATTTACTTACAGGCTGTAGGCCTATAAAGCTGTAGCTATTGTAATGACATCTGAATTGCATTTTCAGAAGTCAAATGTCCATCTATTGCAGTGTGCGAGTTTTACGCATTAGGCTTGATATAGGTGTCATCAGCAAAGTTTTTAATGGATAGCCATTGTCCCGTAACAGAAGATTGTCCCCCCAGAAAATTAGGCTACAGGAACTATTGGCAAATATAGCTTGATCCAGGATAATTGCGAATAGTCTATACATGTAACCTTACACGTACCACCTCACATCACCTGGATGTTGATGGAGTGGGCTGAAAGCTATTTAATGCGGAATTTTACCCCTTCGCTGAGGGACAGTTATGTGGTCTTTGTCCTATGGACCCTTTTATTATTATGCATTTTTTGATATAGCCTATACGATAATAATATTTCACATTGTAATCTTGATATTTTAGACATGCGCGCCCCTGTGTGTAACAGACAGGAGGGTGTACACGCATTGTGCACACGCCTATGTAGACGCACTTATGTACGCCGTTAAAATAACATGTAAACAACTGCCACATGACTTTAGACCAGGTGTGTGGTGGTTTTAGCACAAGCGCTTTAGGCTGGCTCAAGATAGCAATACGCCAAAAATAATCCTGGCCACTCCTCATTTTAAGACCAACACGCCCAGTTCACTTTCAATGGGTGCAAGAATACATGGTATTTAAACGACGTGAGCGCTAGGCGTTATAATGAACCCAGCGCCGGGTGTAAGATAGGAAAGACATTTGCGTTTGGGTTAGCGCCGGGTGTAAAATAGGGCCCATCATCTTTTAAGGAAACCCAACATGCTCATAGTTTTAATGAGCCACTGCATCTGGTCTCAGTTTTCATCTCCGGGGTTCTGGTAGTTATCGTCCTCTTCTTGTGTAGTCACAGTGTCTTTCTGATGCTTGTTCTTTACCTAAGATATGAAGCACACACACACACACACACACATACATACAAAAATGCTCACGCGCGTACACACACACACAGACATGCACGCACACACACACACACACACACGTATACAAACACACAGACACACACACACGCACGCACACGCACACATGTTTTCATGGTTATTTAATCCTCCATCACTTGACCATCAGAGCTACACCTTGACACTTGAAACAACTTTCAGAAAGTCAACTTCTGTTTTGATTACAAAATTAACTGTTGACATAAAAAAGTATCAGTTGTCAAAAAATATGCCCAACTTTGTATATATTCTTCTAAAAATTCAAAGCATAGCAAATTGAATTTGGTGAATTCTGGCTGTGCCCAATATTTCATTGTGTGAAAGAAAAGAAAGGCACCTGCATTTTACTGTGCGTCAAAATTAAGGACAAATGTGGATTGAATCCAGTCCAAAGTGATTCCACAGAGCATTTTAGCCCTTCACCTGAGTGAGGGAGGTCTTCACCTCTGTTTGAAAATGAGTGATTACAGTTTTTTACGATTGCTTTGACTCATTTTGCACAGCAGAATTTCAATGTACAAAACTCAAAATGCAAAGTGCCAAACTGACTTTCAAAATTCGTACTCTAAGACATTACATCCTATGCTGACATACAAAGTGTAAAACTGTTAACGCAAAGTGCTAAACTGACTTGCAGAATTCTTACCTTAAGACATTATATCCTATGCTGACATACAAAGTGCAAAACTGTTAATACAAATGCAGATCACTAAATCAATTCAACATGTGTTTGTAGTCATGTCTCAGTACTTCCAACAACCTTGCCCAGGTGAGTAGCATTGCAACACAATTGATAATCTCTTCACCACTACATAAAATGCCACAGCGTGGAGCCAACATCTCAATGTGTGCTGTCATTTCCCGCAATGGAGTTGAGGCTCGTGACCCTCTGCTGGGGGCATACAACTCCATGCGCCTCATACATTTTCTGGAGGGGCTGTACAATCATCTCGTGTTCATCATTGTCTAAGACAAAAACTTCCATCGTGCATTGGCTGTGCGAGACTGGTTTACAGCCCATCCAGAGTTCAGAACACTCTTCCTACCACCTTACTCCCCCTTTCTAAACCCCATAGAGGAGTTTTTCTCGGCCTGGAGGTGGAAGGTGTATGATCGGCGTCCGTATGAGCAGGCGACACTCCTTCAGGACTTGGATGAGGCGTGCGATGACATTACAGCCCAGCAGTGCCAGGGGTGGATAAGACACTCCCAAAGATTTTACCAACGCTGCCTTGTAAATGAAGACATCAGATGCGACGTAGATGAAATGCTGTGGCCAAATGCAGCAGAGAGGTGTCGTGGAAATTCCCGATCCACTCACAGTGCAGCAAAGTCTGTCCTTGACAGAGTCACAACAAAAGCCGTGTTAACACTTAAACAATAATAAGAAGTTTATTTGCAGATAAACCAATGAGAGAGCGCTCGTTAAAGCTCTCTCTGCCATACAGCAGAAGTTGCCGACCCTTTATACATTGCCTTCAAAGACGAGGTCATCAGGGCGGATTCCATAGTCAGAGAAGAAATACAGATAGGTCAAAGGTAAATACAGTGGTGTATCTTTTCACTCCCAGCAAGGGTTCCTCCTTTACATCCGGACAGCTAAGAAGTAAGATAACTCCTTATGTACACAACTTTCCATTTGACTGCAAAATGACCTTGATGGAAACGATACAGACACGGATGGTACACCATGGCCCAGTTCATTTACATTTACATTACATTATAGGCATTTAGCAGACGCTCTTATCCAGAGCGACTTACACAACTTCTTATTACATGTATCCATTCATACAGCTGGATATATACTGAAGCAATTCAGGTTAAGTACCTTGCTCAAGGGTACAACGGCAGTGTCCTACCTGGGAATCGAACCTGCAACCTTTCGGTTACAAGTCCAGTTCCTTAACCATTATACTACACTGCCGCTTCATTACCATGCCCCTTACTGTTAAACTAAGTAATAGAAGCAGGGTATAAGAAAAGCTGACTATTAACAATGTTTTGAGTCTCTATATTAATATCTAAATATAAAGGAACATTGTCAATAAAACAGAAAACAGAAAATTACTATCACAGAGGCAAGATGCTGCTTAAGCACTGAAATGCATTTTTTATTTTTTTTACTGTAAAGTTTTTTGTTATTGTAACTGCTTTTGCTTTTACTGTTTTTGCTGTTACTGTTGTTTTTTTTTTTTTACTGTAAAATACAGTTGAGTTTACTGCATTACTGTATGATTTGTTTTCAATGATTAAACTTCATATACAGTCACATACTGTAATCTAATATTTAGTTTGTCTTCCATAAAAACACAAGCTATATATATATATATACATTGCAGTCTATCACAAGGGATGCTTGCTGTACATCATTTCAAGTACTTATGAGGAAATGACCCTTGCATAGTCTTTTTTGATGGCAATTATTTTGTGTTTGACAGCATTATTTGATAATGGCCGTTGTATTTGGAAATGCACCAATAATTAAACGTCAACGATGAACATATCCAATGTTCTGGTGCTATGATAAACATTTGCATATAATGTTCTCTGATTTGACACAGGTATTTTTATTTAGCATGCTATATTACATTTTGAACCCAAAATGAGCAGTAAAGCATTCTGTGTTAAGAGTTTTGCACATTGAAACTTTGTTGTGCAAAATGAGTCAAAGCAATCGTAAAAAACTGTAATACAGCTCTGTAGTATCCTGTCTTTACTACACACATACAGGAAATCTCATTTTCAGAAACACGACTAATCAGCGTAATGGCGCCCCCTGCTGTATATTTCTCTACGATGCATCCCACTTCCTCACCTGCAGCACGTCATATTCAGGGCTGATGCAGCTTTCAGATATAATAAAAATTAATAATTAATTTAAAAAGCTACATGATAACTGTATATTTTCTCAGCATTAAGTTCAAGTGTAAAAGATGTTCTCACCTTTTATTTATGTGAATCCAACAGTCAGCACAGACAGACACATCAGTGCTGCTATGATAACATAGAACAGTGCAGGGCTTTGTAATCATGAAAAGAATAGTCATAATGGTTGGACCTCATTCATGCGGAAAAATGTATTTTATTATTGAAAGACATCAGGCTTATACTCGTTTACAAATATGCAACATGAGAGTATTTTATGGCATGTTTACGTACTGGTTCCCACATTTTAAGCTGCTCATAACAGAGTACTACGCCCCACCAATCTCATTTATTCAGTTTAAGGTCTTACAGAAAACGGTCTCATGCAGAACTGGAAACATACAGCTGTGCAAACCATAATAGAATAAATACAACATCTCCATAGGATTACTCAGGGTAAAAGGTGCTATCTAAAGCTTATAATAGTGTTGTCTTGGTTTTATGTCAAACAGTTTAAGTCAAGTGTTACAAAAAGCCATATATGAAAATACCCGTGTTGCTGTGGAAACGGGACGGGAAGCCTGAGGCTGGAGGAGCCCAGAGTGTTGGTGCTGAGGCAGAGGAGAGTGGGCGTGTCTCCCTGTGAGTGGCGCATGGTGAGGGAGCTCCTCAGGCCTGTGTTCCCCAGCTGCTCCTCCCTGATGACTCTGTCAGTAGAGTTAGTGACCCGCAGTCCAGACACACGCCACTCCATGCTGGGAGAGGGATTCCCACGGCTCTCACAGGAGCAGCTGATCTCTGCTGCAGTTCTGCTGCAGCTCCCAGAGCCCCTCCATCACCTCCACCTTCTCTGGGGTTAACTTGGGTTTGGGTGGAGAGACTAGGAGACATGGAGACATGAGGACGGGTTACTGTCTGTCTCAGGATTGGAGACTCACACAGCACTCAGAGCACAAACTAATCACCACATCAACAGTGTCTGACTCACATACAGTATTTACAATGAGAAATCAGTATTTACAATGTGAAATCAGTATTTACAATGTGATATCAGTATTTACATTGTGAAATCAGTATTTACAATGTAAAATCAGTATTTACAATGTGAAATCAGTATTTACAATGTGAAATCAGTATTCACAATGTGAAATCTACTAAGAAATCATTCCTCTTTGCATTATTGACTCTTTTTCATGCCATCTGTATTTCTCTTAGAGGACAGCATTTGTACCTCCTGCACCTAATCTTAAAAACATAGGTTCCCTACATCAGCACAAACGCACACAATGAAAGGCACAACAGTAAATGCAATACCTGTGACATTAATTTGGACACCTTTAAGAAAAGTGAACTTGAGATCATTTGGGCATTCCAATCTGAAGAAATATTTATCAGTGTAATTCAGAGGGAAGCGGTCCAGAATTGTGGTGCAGTTCTTCATCAGCAGGTCTCCAATTAATGTTCCTTTAATTATGTTCTGTTCAGACGTTGACTCAGTTTTACTGGAATCAAACACTACTGGTCCTTCAAGAATACGTTTTTTCCATATTCCTTTAGCCTCAGCTACCAGATTATTGTCATGGTCAGGATGGATCTCAAATGTGCAGGGAATCAGCACACAGGATCCAGCCAGAGCTTCTATACTCTGAGGTATCCATGTTGCCCAGTCTCTGCTCAGGGCTCCTACAACACATACAACACAACTCTGTAAATACAGCAGCTGTATGGAGATTTGGATCAGTTTCTGACACACAACAGCACCTTTACAGACCTTGTAACACTTAAACAGAAATTTTGCTGCATGGATAGGTTTAGTCATCTCAAGTAAATAAAAGCATTGCTCACTTAAAAAGCTGCAATACAAGCTAATATGAATAACTTCAATTGCCTACACTAGAGTGTACATATAAACAAATAATAAAAAAACATCCAGAAACATTGTGTGAAACACAAATTCCCTTTTAAGTTAAACATTTACAAACCTAGATCCGTCTTTTGTACATTCCTACATTATAGAGTTAGACTCCGCCCCTTTCAGGACCTACCTTGCAGCAGGCAGCCAATGAGGATGAGCCTCTCCACTTCAATCATGTCTCTGAGGAGGAGAGGAACTGAGGTTAGAAAACAGCTCTGACACCCTCTGGAGAACATTACACTTTCATTAGAAATAATAAATCAGTTTGTGTCAGGGAACCTATTCTAAAAATACACGGTACATACAGTAGTAATGTATACAGGCACATTATTTGTCAAATTGTTTCATCTTAATGCGACGTTCAAACGTTTGCTTTAGATGTTTGGTGGTGTTTGTAAAATGTATTTGTGTCGGAATGATTTGCATTTAGCTTCAGAGTAGCCGCCATATATACAACACAACACATATCACCATATATACAGCACAACACATATCGCCATATATACAGCACAACACATATCGCCATATATACAGCACAACACATATCGCCATATATACAGCACAACACATATCGCCATATATACAGCACAACACATATCGCCATACAGCACAACACATATCGCCATATATACAGCACAACACATATCGGCTGGACGGCTGAAGCCTCATCCACAAAGAGGAATTAGTGGTGGTTCTCTGCAGCATCCAGCTCCATCACCCTCTAAAAAGAATTGAAAGGAAATGACCTTATAGAATAATGTAGATCACACTTGAATCTTTGATAACAGGACTCTTGAAACTGAACATACTCAGTACACAGTTGCTTCACTCTGTCTGCATTACTTTCAAAAGGCGCCATCTTTTTTAGAGACACCTGGTGCCTTTTCAGAATGCATGCACGGCCTCCACCTTGTTCAACATGTCCTCATTGTGAATGATGTGCTGCTGAATTTCGCTCAGGCGTATGTACATTCTGTGAGGGAAAACAAATAATACATTCAGTCTCAACACCTAATGTGTGGAATGCAGTGGCATGCATTATACAGTCATTTGACAGTGCATTATACAGTAATTTAACAGTGCATTATACAGTAATTTAGTGCAATGTGAAGCCTTACTGGTTCTCATGGCGGAAAGTTCTGATAATTGAGGCCACTGTTGATCTCCTGAGGTTTGGCTGAATCATTGTAGCTGTTGTCATTGTTATGCCACGATTTATGACAAGGTCCACAGCTATTGCTCGAATTTCATTGGACACTCTTTGCTGTTGGGTCGAAGGCTGGGTCAGTGATGGGGGTGCAACTCGACCAACTGGAGGACAGAAAGATTCAGACGGTCTTTTATTCCGGCAGCCATAAAGCTTTTTAATGAGACTTTGGCAGTGAAACTGCCTACAGTTGACCTTGGGGGGTGGTGATGATGGGGACGACAATGATGATGATGATGATGACGATGATGATGATGATGATGAGGATGATGATGGTGATAACCCCATTGTGGCACTTTTTATTTTCTCCCTGTGTTTTGTGTAATGTCTTGTTTTATGCTGTCGTGATGGGCTGCCATTGGCATTGAATTTCCCCCTGGGGATTAATAAAGTATTTATCTATCTATCTATCACTGTCTTAGTCCGTGGCCTTGTCCTCTACCACATACCCCCCCCACCCCCCACCCCCCCCCCACCTCTCAAACAAGGCCCATGGTCACCTCTCTGATGAGGCCGAAGCCCTCCTCTAAGACGAGGTCTACGGCCACCTCTCTGAAGGGGTACTTGTCCTCTGCCATTCCCCTGACCACCTCCTCCTCCTCTCACTGCTTGACCTCTATTCTGATGTGAATCATCTGCCTGCTCCATGTTTTTGTGATGTTGTTGCAGGTGGATACAGACCCTTTACACATCATTACTGCAACAAGTTGTCATTATTGGAAAAGCCAAGAAAACGGTCTACATACATAGTCCAATCTGAAAATATTGGAAAGCTCCTGGACCGGACGAGCTCAAGGGCCGCGTACTGAAAGAGTGCGCGGCTCAGCTGGGAGGTGTGTTGGCACAGCTTTTCCAGCTGTTCCTGAATGCCAGCTTTGTCCCGAGGGCATGGAAGAAGACAACCATCATCCCTGTTCCCAAAAAGCCCCATGCCAAAGCCATGAACGATTCCAGGCCTGTGGCACACACCTCCATCCTCTGCAAATGCATGGAGAGAGTGGTTTCAGGCCTGTGGCACTCACCTCCATCCTCTGCAAATGCATGGAGAGGGTGGTTGCTGGGGAGAGAGGGAGAGGGTGGTTGCTGGGGAGAGAGGGAGAGGGTGGTTGCTGGGGAGCTTACCACCATGGTGGACGAGAGTCTGGACCCGCTCCAGTTTGCCTACAAGGCGAAACGCGGAGTTGAGGATGCCAGCTTAACTCTTCTGGATACAGTGGCTAGGCACCTCGACTCACCAAACTCATATGTCAGGATTTTATTTATGGACTTTTCATCTACAGTAAACACAAAAACACTTCTGCACCGCCTCCAAGGACTACAAGTCAACACAACAGAGGACAGACCCCAACATGTCAGTTTTACATTTTAAATCCAGTGACATCGTTTTAAATATTGGGGTCCCACAGGGCTGTGTCTTGTCACCCATCCTCTTCTCCATATACACAAACAAAATCGCCTGTAACAGCAATGAACTGTCACTTTTTAAGTATGCTGATGACATGGCCTTGGTGGCCCGCTTGACAGATGAGCACTCCCTGTCTACATACAGGGGCAGGATGTGAACACCATGGTCTTCTGGTTCCAGGAGAACTCCCTGGAACTGAACATCAGTACGACCAAAGAGCTGTGTTGCGGGAGACGCCGGGCAGCTGACATTCCATACCCTCTCTCTGGACCACCCAGGCTGGAGGGGCAGGCGGTGGAACAGGTTGAGATCTTTAAATACCTGGGCACTGAGATCAACCACCACCTGTCCTTCACACAACATGCGGATGGGGTCTACAAAAAGGCCCGACAGCGCAATGTTTCTCCTGAGAAGGTTGAAAGGCTTTAATGTCAGACAGGATATTTTAACAGCAGTATACCGGTCACTCATCAAATCAGTCCTCACATTCAACATTGCATCCTGGTACAACTTCCTCACAGTGAAAAACAAGAAAAAACTCATCGAACAAGAATCATCAAGCTTGCAACCAAAATCACCGGCACCATTCAAACCCAACTCTCAGATCTTTAGAGTCACGCAGTAAAAAGAAAGGCACACTCCATCACTAAGGGTCCTTCACACCCTCTTCACTACTCCTTTCAGCTACTCCCATCAGGCCAACGCTTCAGAGCACCTCTAGTCAAAAAAAGAACTTACAAAAACTCTTTCATTCCCACTGCAATATCCATTATTAATAAGGCCAAATATACTGTCACTAATTTTTAATGCAGCTTTGCACACCTGCTCGTATTTATTTGAAATTGTTTGTGTTTTAATGTAATTTTATGTGAGTTTTTTACGGGTGTATGTTTGTATGTTGTTTGTGGGCCCCTAACCTAAGACAATTATATGATAGACAATATGAAATTGAAATTGAAATTTTTAATTGAAATTGAGCTGGTTCATGCTCTTGTAACCTCTCGGCTGGATTACTGTAATGCTTAGTCATCTTATAGAGGTGAGGCGAATTAACGGTGCAGTGAACGGCTGCTTAGTCATCTTATAGAGGTGAGGCGAATTAACGGTGCAGTGAACGTGAGGCGAATTAATGGTGCAGTGAACAGCTGAATACATGTAACAATGTAACAATGAAAACCAGTGGACCCTGTGACTCACTCTGTGCTCTGTCCCTCAAAGGACCCTGTGACTCACTCTGTGCTCTGTCCCTCAAAGGACCCTGTGACTCACTCTGTGCTCTGTCCCTCAAAGGACCCTGTGACTCACTCTGTGCTCTGTCCCTCAAAGGACCCTGTGACTCACTCTGTGCTCTGTCCCTCAAAGGACCCTGTGACTCACTCTGTGCTCTGTGCCTCAAAGGACCCTGTGACTCACTCTGTGCTCTGACGCTCAAAGGACCCTGTGACTCACTCTGTGCTCTGTCCCTCAAAGGACCCTGTGACTCACTCTGTGCTCTGTCCCTCAAAGGACCCTGTGACTTACTCTGTGCTCTGTCCCTCAAAGGACCCTGTGACTCACTCTGTGCTCTGTCCCTCAAAGGACCCTGTGACTCACTCTGTGCTCTGACGCTCAAAGGACCCTGTGACTCACTCTGTGCTCTGTCCCTCAAAGGACCCTGTGACTCACTCTGTGCTCTGTCCCTCAAAGATGGTTGAGCATGTGACAAGAAGCAAGTATTCGCTTGCAAGTCAATGCAGCGTGGCGCAGTCATAGGCCGTGTCTGTATCAGCACTCTTCCACACTATTGAGTAGCCTTGGTGAGTAGATAGGATGAGAAAGTAGTTCAGTAGGTGACATTTTTTTAAATTGCTGTATACTTGGATGACACACTTACTTCCGGGGTTTTGCTGAGTACATTCGGGAGCGCACTTTTCAAGAAGTACACAAACATTTTGGCCGCATAAATATGACGTGAAGCTAAAAAATGATGGCTTCGTTGATGTTTTCTTTCAAATACAACAAAAACAACACGTGATATAGCAGCGCAAGGGTGGGGCACAGGGTTGCCAGATCTGGAAAGACTTTCCAGCTAAATGGTGACTCAAAACTAGCCGAAAATATATTTTTAACCGAAACCAACGTATTTTAAATAGAAATCATCATAGAAATCATCTTTTTTTATTTTAACTTTTTGAAATAAGTGCGTTCTTTTTTTTTCCATTTTTACCCGTGACTGCACTTTGAAGGTATTCCAATTTAGCTGCAAAACCACGGACATGAAAACACTGGTGGGACTTATGACCTGCTTACAACACTTCCACAGTACGGTTGGAAAATAGTATGGTGGATATTCTTCATGGACTGCTAAACATTGCACATTAAACAGCACACTTCTGCAAGTGCACAGTATGCAGGAGACAGAGCGCAGTAGATAGGGCTCTGATTAAGACACAGTGCACAGTATGCAGGAGACAGGGCGCAGTAGATAGGGCTCTGATTAAGACACAGTGCACAGTATGCAGGAGACAGGGCGCAGTAGATAGGGCTCTGATTAAGACACAGTGCACAGTACGCAGGAGACAGGGCGCAGTAGATAGGGCTCTGATTAAGACACAGTGCACAGTACGCAGGAGACACGGCGCAGTAGATAGGGCTCTGATCAGACTGGTCAGACTGTAGTCCATCTAGGAACTAACTGGACAGGGAACTTGATAAAGACTGAGGCTGTGTCCGAATATGACCCCTGTTCCCTGTCAATTGTCCCCTGTCCACTCAGACCCCTATCTACTATGTGCCCTGTGCCCTCACTTTGCAAGCAGTGTGCGAAATAAATCCTGCAAAACTCTTTCCAAACTAGTGAGGAAGTAGTTCGTAATAATTTGTATTTTTTTATTGAGAATATCAATCAGTTAAAATATAACGATTGTTACAAAGTGTAGATTATGAATGAAGATAGAATTAACAAAAATAAAAGAGTATTTTATAATATGAACATATCTTATACCATAGATATACATATACGCTCTATGTCTTTTAAGCTTTCACTTCCGGGTTACGTACTGAAATTGTCGGATGAGTGCACCGTTCGGCAGATGAGTGTGCCCCTGAATTTCTCAAGAAAACCCTGAAAATAAGGGGTTCATCCTGGTATTTTAAGTGCTCCCATTTGTGAAAAAAGTCGCCCGCTCAAAAACTTTTTGATGAAGTGGACTCAAATACGCGCCCCCAAAAGGGTCTAAGGGTCGTATTCGGACACAGCCTATCTTTACATAATGTACAGAGACTACACCAGTGGCGGTTCGTTAATGCGGGGCGCTGGGGCACCGCCCCCCTCCAATTATCTAAAGAAGAAAGCTACTTAAACTTATGTTAAACATAAATTAATTAGATAATGCAAAATAATTGTGAAATACAAATTGTTTACTCATACAATGCGCCTGTCAGCGCCTTCATTAAACATTGGTTCCAAATTGTATTTGGTTAATTTCTGTGTGAATACATATATTTCCTCAGTGAAGGGCGCCGGCCAAATGAGAGTGTATGTAAGTCCTTCAACTTTTGGCAAGCAGGTGACCTGAGGCTGCTCTCTAATTGGTTGCTTCAGATTTTCCACGGGGCGCAGCTCTCTGCGCCCCAGACCCTCCCACTTTTATTGGCAGTGAATTGGTATTGTTTTTGTGTTTTTTGATGTAATGTAATTGGATGTAGTATGGGTGCACGACTGTCACTCCTGCTCAGTGGCGGCGCCAGGCCGGTGCTTAATTTCATTATGAAAATGAATGAATAAATAAATAATTTTTAAATCATTATATCGTTTTGACTAATAGTAAATATACACAATATTTTCTCAAACGAAGTCGCCCGATAATTCGTTCTACTCCTTGATCTCGGGACTCGCGAGAATGAGTCAGGTCTTGAATTTCACCGCATCTATCTAACGTTAACTCAAGCTGAAAATTGAGAAATATCTCTTCCCCAAACGACCAGGGACCTCAGCAACACCAGGGTCAGAGAAAAAAGTTAACCCTGCTGTCCCCGGCGAAGTCGAAGAGTAGGACAACGACAGCCAGGATATTGAGCAGATCTGCATTTGCGAGAAAAGATCGGGAGGAAGAAGAGCCGCTGTCCCCGCCATCTGATCAGCAATTAGCCACCACCGTTAGCTGCAGCATGCCTATCCCCCGCAGCACTGGGCCTGCTGATATTAGCCAGACGAAGGACAACGGTGCCCTATTCTGCGAAAATACCCAGCTAAGAAGTGCGGAGTTAAAATGCGATTCTGTGAACGCAGCTTTTCTTGTTTATGGCGTGTAAAAAATTACATGAGGAGCAACAGTGGGGACACGGAATAGCAACCTGGCTTTGTTGTCGATTAACTCCAGAGGAGAAAGGGCCTGATGAGCAGGACATCATTGATGATTTTTGGCATTGGCTTGCTATAGTATGAGAGACGTCCATTGGTGAGTAGGCTAACGTTGAATTAGATGATTTAGTTTAACACAGGAGGCCTAACGTTAGTGCTATATGTGTAGTAACGCTATAGGTGTTGGCAATGACAATAGGCCTAGGCTGTTGATAGTATTGATCGCATCAATGTAGCCTATTCATGTTGGAGTTTTTTCATGAGTGAGAGATTTTTTTGTCATGTTGGCAATATGTGATGATGACAATAGGCTACTTTTGTGTTTCATGTTAGGTCTAGATTGGACAATTGTATACATTTGTGAGTGTGTGGTGGCAGTCGCATAGCTGGCTGACTGTTATAGTGTTATTGAACTCACTCTGTAGTCACTTTGGATAAAAGTGCATTGTATTGACTCTGTAAGTCACTTTTAGTTTCGAATTTCGAAACGCTTGTAAATTCTAATCTAGTAGGATACATAGTAGGCTATGGCTGCGTGCGGGCATGTGTTGCTTGATTGTGGAAATTTGAGAAGCACCCCCAAGATATAGCACCACCTAAGCTACCCAAGTCGAACATTTCTGGCGGGTGGGGGGGGGGGGGGGGGGTCGTGTCGTGTGTCCCCGCCCCACATAGGAGAACTGGCACCAGCCGCCACTGGACTACACCATTATTTTCCCTGGTCTGAGTCAGAATGCAGTTTATATTATGGCCACAAGGGTGTGCTGCGGTGACGTTGTGTCAGCTGAATAAAAATGGCTGTTAAAAATAACACCAGAAAGAGATTGTAGTAGGACGAAAAAGCACATCCAAGGTGGACTTGGATTTTTAATAATATATCTTGGAATAAAGTACATACATTAATTTAGCGAACAATACACTTTCTAAATACACTTTATCATATTGAGAAACATACTCAAAACAGCACACTTTTTCATAAGTATATTAAAGTAGCCTGCATCTAAACTTAAGTACATGTTTCAGTACTTTTCAGCAATACATGATCATAACATGTAAAATACACTGGGTGAAAACAAACTGTGAAAAAGTACTAATTAAATTCAACTTAAAATAAGTACATGCAGTAACACACTTCATAGATATGCTGAAGCATACTTAGAAATATATTCAAAATCGAAGGCCTACACTTCTAAAAAGTATACTCCAGTACAGCTTAACTTCAGTACTACAAGTTTCAGTATACTTTTTAGAAATATACTATAATAGCACATAAAATACACATTAAAAACATTTACATTTAAAAAGTAGTACTTAAGTTCAACTTTAAACTGGTACAGGCATTAACACACTTTTGATGAATCTACATAAGCACAGTAAAAAATATACTGAAATGTAGTACACTTTGAATAAGTTTACTATAGTACAACTTAAGTTTGGTAAACATCTTAGTATACTTTTTATAAGTATACATAAACTACACTTACAGTACATTAATGGCTATCATACAACACCTGGGGCCACATGTATAAACAGTGCTGAGCAGAAAAATGCCCTCAGAAAGCCGTGTAAGCGAGTTTCCATGCAGAAATGTGTTGTGAGAATCTGCGTACCTCTGCACACGATGGACACCATACATACGCAATGTTTGGAGTCCGTGTGATATGGCGACACCGTGACAGAAAGGCAGAGGTAGAAAATTCAAGACTTTTTTGAAGCAGATTTCCGACTTTCACCATGAGCATTCTTTTACGCATTCTTTTACTCAGAGTTTTATACATGTGGCCCCTGTACTTTGAAATAGCACATGAAAGCACATAAGTACAAAAAATACATTGCAAGTATACTGATACAGAAAAGCACATTTGGGTAGAAATATACTTATACAAACTTTTAACACACTTTGACTAAAAAATATACTTTCAGTATAGAAAAATATACAAATGTTTTACTTGGAGAGCGAAGCATAAGCCCTGGGTTCAATCGCAACTGAAATGCATTATTTATTTATTTTGTTCACAAACCCAGTTTGTCAAATTCAGCAAAATTTACTTGCTGAATAATGGTATGCTGGAGGCTGATTCTTCATGTACGGATTCATAAAAGCATTAAGGCTGTGCCTTCTTCTTTTTAAAGACCACGTTGGAGTACTCGCATTCTGGGATTCCCTCCATTTCATTCTTCTTCTCCATTTCCACACACAGGCTCTCCGTCTCTATCGACGCCCCTACGGCCAAATGCTCCTCCCCCTGCCCCGCCCCATCCTCCGCCTTCTCCTTCTGGGTTTTCCTCTTGACCGCCACCTGTGAATAGAGCACTTCGGCCCCTCGGCCTGCAGCTCCATCCTGGCCCTGTGTCTCCATGGACTGGGGGGAGTGCTTGATGGAGGCATCGTGCATGCCTTCCAGCTGTTCCCCGATTTGGCCCTCTGCCAGGGGCAGTGTCTGTGGGTCTGTCCCTCCCAGGTCTGGGCCCCTGGGCGGGGTCGTTGCCATGGTGTGGTTGGAGTATACGGGGTCTTCTTCTGCTGGACTTCTGCTGGGAGGACTCTGAAAAGCAAGTGTGAGAATGTGAGTGTGTGTGTGTGTGTGTGTGTGTGTGTGTGAGAGAGAGTGTGTGTGTGTGTGTGTGTGTGTGAGAGAGAGTGTGTGTGTGTGTGTGAGAGAGAGAGAGAGAGAGAGTGTGTGTCTGTGTATGTATGTGTGTGTGCAAGAGAGTGAAAATTGGAAACTCCCTGTGTAAAGAAGTACTTCAGATATATGTGCAAAATTGACATGAATTCAACACAATATCACTTTCTTTGATTTATACTTTTGCTCCATATCACAGCATCTTTTTGGCCTTGTTTACAGCTGCAGAACAATGCCTTCTTCCTGAGAGGCTTTTCTCAACTACTGCTCCCAAATATTTTTATAATTGAACACATTCTCATTTTGTCCCTGCATGAAGTAGGTCTACCTGAAGACCTGCTTGTTCTAGTACTTCCCACACGCTTATCTCAATACCTGCTAAGCATTGTGAGAACCCCATGCTTTCAGGCATATCTCTATTTATGCAGGCTTTTTTCCCCTCTCTCGCGTGCGTGTGTGTGTGTGTGTGTCTGTGCGCGTGTGACACAGGGCTCACCGAATCTGTCACCCCTTTGATGTCTTTCATTCTAATTCCAGAACACCGGCTGTCTCTCTTCTTCCTAAAAACAACACACAGCATCACTGCCGACATACAAAACACACCTCGCTGTCATTATAATCTCCATGGAGGAGCAAATCAACACCAAACAGGAGTGGATTCCAGCCCCCCTCTGGAACAAAAAATTAAAATAAAAAAGTCACAAGAAAGCATCCACCAATCTCTGTTAACGTTGTTCTGTTTGTTGTTACCAACATGCTCTCTGATTGGTGGAGATGCTCTCTGATTGGTGGAGATCCTCTGTTTTTTATTTGAGAAGTAAGAAGACATCACAACAATCTTAGCCCTCCAAAATGATCTCTGCTTCAGATTAGATTAACAACATGCGTATCATTGAGAATCACGCCAATAAAAATGTCAGTGAGATATGGAGCCTCTGTGGTGTGCAATCCACTGAGCAGCGAGACTAAGCGTACTCGTGAAGCAACAACGGAAATCCACATGTCTGAGGTGAAGCGGATTACAGCGTTGTTGGCCAGCAGTTTGTGAATACGGTCTGCAATGTTACTGAACATCTCTGGCAGACATATGTCTCAGAAATAGCTTCCACTCTGGAGCATATATCGGGGCTCAAGATGCCCTATAAGTTTCCAAAAGCCTATGTCCTCGACAACCGAGAGAGGCTGGTCATACAATGTAATGATTTCCAGTACTTTCTGGAAAATGGCTTGAGTTTTGGTTTAAATTATTTTGCATTCTCAACTGTTTGAGCCAGCGAGGTATTTGCCAGAGATGGAGTGGGTGTTTTCTCCTCGTGAAACTCTTATGGAACACAACTTGTAAACAGCAATTTTTGGATCCTCGGTGCATCCCCACAAAAAGTTATAAATAGGGCCACCAGTTTGACTCCCCTTGTTTCCTCACATGGTACTTCAGTCCTCCGCCAGCTAGAGGTCGTGAATCAAAATATACATATATATCAGCTGTGTTAAATGAATCCTGCTTTGCAGAACGCAAATATTTTGTCTTAGCAAAAAGAAAAAAGAAAAGGTAACACTTTATTTTGATTGTCCCATGTTGACACTCAACTTGATATCAACTGATGTCAATTGTATATCAGTTCAGTGTTCATTTAAAGTCAATTGCATGGCAGGTGATTGTCCAAAAACAGGTGAGTGTCAAGAAACACTGTATCGACACTCAACACTCTTTTCAAGAAACACTCTATTGACACTCAGCAAAGTATAAACTGACTGTTTGCTGTATCTCAACATTCAGTTGATATCAAGTTGAGATCAACATGGGACACTCAAAATAAAGTGTCACCAAAAAGAATAAGAGTATAAACGACTGAATTTACTACTGAAGCTATCTTTACCACGGTGTTGCAAACTGGGTTTTACCCACAATCTCCACTCCACATAGTTTGCAGTGCACACAGTACGCTTTGCGTGCCTTGTACCTTAACCAGAAGAATTAATATTTTAGCAACCTTTTGCAAAAAGTGTACAGCTTCCATTTTTTTTGCTGGTGGTGAACATCTTGATGAACTTCGCCGCTGGTCGAGGGGGTCACGTCTTCCCAAACACTAATATGGATGTTTTTTTTGTTTTTTTGCAAAACATGATGTATATTGCTGGTTTCATGTTATGAGCCCAAAAGAACAAACTGGTTCAGCTGGCTAGTTTAGACAATGCTACTTGCTCACTTGGCAGCTGTCAGTGAAAGGATTGCCGAGACCGATTTTAGGCAATCTATAACCAGCATAGTGGTAGTTTACTGTCTAAGAAACGAGAAGCTGAAGTTTGGTTGGTTAGAATGGTTGCACGGAACATAAACGCAATGTCTGATGGCGATAGGTTGCAAAAGCAAAATTAAAAAACGGACAGTCGCATCGGGATAGTTGTTTACGGTTGCACCAGTGATCCCTACTTAAATTCCAGGCCACACAGTTTAAATCTAGGTTTGAAAAAGCGCAACTGTTTCGCTATGCGATCGAAACAGTTGCACTCTTGAGCCCTGTTTGAATGGCTTCTCTGCCCCAGTGAGATGTTCACCATACAAACCACACGCCAGCCCAAGCCACCAGGTACCCACATTACACCCCAACTTCTCGTTCTTGCCAAACTTCTGCTTGTGTTTGTACAACACCAGCAACAGCAAAAAAAAAAACATTTACTGCTACAAACAGGGGTTTTAACCATTCTAGAAAATTCAAGAGAGGCACACGCACCCGTTTAATGTTTAGAATACTCACTTAATCATTAAGTGAAGTGAGTGTCACAAGTAATTAAATACATCCAGAAGAAACAAATCATGAACTTCTAATACCGTGAAAAAAATATACAACTAGGCTACCTGATCATTTTAATTCTACATTCATTTGGCAACTGATAATATGGTGTGAAAAGTGCCAGTTACAACACGTTTCATTCTTCTAGACGTGAATATCAGTTCTCCTGAAAAAAATCCATCTCCTATTCTGAAAATAACTGCCAGAGTGACATGTTTCACATCACTGGGGCAGCCACGCCCACTCTCAATGTCATAGCAACACATGGAGTCGAAGAGGCGTAGATGGGACAGGGCAAGAAACATATCGATATGAGCACAAGATAAAAAATGATGACCACAGCAGTGGGGTTGAGTAATATAATACAATATCATGGAGGTTTCTCTTTATACTGACATTCCAGACTGCTGTTTCTCTTACTTTAGAACGAGCTGCATTATGAGGCATATAATCACCATGGCAGCAGCACCACCACCAGCAGCACCAATCAGCAGCCAGTTAATGCTGAAACCTGAACAAAGGCACAAAATACGCATTTATTCACCCAATCACAGGGAGAGACAGGCCCAAAAACAACATTAATTACTTCAGTTTTCTCTCCAATATAATACATGCATTCATCTTTTAGTAAAGTAACATACACTCACAAATTAACTCATTTATAAATCAATTAATGTATTATTTAACAATGTAGACAATTGAAAAATGCTATTGTGTGGAACATAACAATTTCTGACTATTGCTGAAGGTAGAGCCAGAGAAAAATATGAGGATCAACACTATTTTTACAGTCCTTTAAATAAACGTGCTTCTCTGTATATTAGTGCCTGATGTATAATATGTTAAAGAAGAGAAACGTGCGCCCGTTTACCCCAGTGTCGCTGTGGAAACGGGACGAGGAGCCTGAGGCTGGAGGAGCCCAGAGTGTTGGTGCTGAGGCAGAGGAGAGTGGGCGTGTCTCCCTGTGAGTGGCGCATGGTGAGGGAGCTCCTCAGGCCTGTGTTCCCCAGCTGCTCCTCCCTGATGACTCTGTCAGTAGAGTTAGTGACCCGCAGTCCAGACACACGCCACTCCATGCTGGGAGAGGGATTCCCACGGCTCTCACAGGAGCAGCTGATCTCTGCTGCAGTTCTGCTGCAGCTCCCAGAGTCAGAGATCTGAGGCATGTCTGAACACAGGATGCCACAGTTACAAATATCACAGTTGCACTGTAAAAAACTCCAGGTTAGTTTAACTTAAAAACTTAAGTTGCTTTGCTGCCTTAAAATTAACATGGGCATATTCGTTGTCTCAACTCATCATTTTCAGTTGAAAAAGTTGACATGACTATAAATAATTGTTTGTGTTAATCTACTGATGTACGTTATAAAAGTTGATATGACTGTAGATTATTTGTTGTTTCAACTTGGCAATGGGTGTTAAAAGAACAAGTGACTAAATATTAAAATAATGTATCTGAATTCTTTGTTTAAAAATCTTTACGTGAAGGTGGTGGCACAGTGGCACAGTGGTGCAGCACTGTTGCCTCACAGTAAGAAGGTACCGAGTTTGAATCCTGGCCGCGCATTTTACTCATGAGCAATTTTATGCATGTTTTCCTGTGTCTGAGTGGGTTTCTTCCCACAGCTTAAAGACATGCAGGTTAGGCTAATTGGAGACTCTAAATTGCCCATAGGTATGAGTGTGTGAGTGAATGGTGTGTTTGCCCTGCGATGGATTGGCGACCTGTTCAGGGTGTATACCTGCCTCTCGCCCAATGCATGCTGGGATATGTTCCAGCCCACAATTTCAAGTGAACATGACTAATCCTTATTTAATGTTTCAACTTGTGAATGTTGATAAGAATGAATACCATTCTTTGTTTTTATCTTATTATGCTAAGTTTTCTTGCTGCCCTGAAATGTTGCATTGGTTTAATTAAAAATATGACTGTTTGAACTTGCTGGCTTAAAATGTCACATGTATTCAACTAAACTGTAATTGAACAACACTTACAAACAAAAAACATTGCCAAAAATATAACATTTAAAAAATAATAATAAAATAAAAAGCAATATAACATCCAATAATGGGTCGATATGTTGAATGTTTTTACAAAGTCGATTTTTCAATGCATGTAATGGTGTTTCTTTCCAGCGCATTACTTTCACACAGTCGGACATCATTCAGCATTTGTAAACTCACTTGAGGTTGATTAAAAATTTAGAGTTCAAATTTCGGGGAAGTTAAGAGAATTAGAGAACTTATTATGTTAAGTTAATTGCACGCATTAAGCATTTGTTAGCTCACTAGAGGTCAAGTTGATGAATAATTTTAAGATCAAATTTAGGGGAACTTTTGAATTTCTTAACTTATGGTGACAAGTTAAGTTGACGAAAATATATATGTGGATATAACAAAATGAGACAATATCTTTTTAGAGTGTACACAAACAAACACCAATAATACTATTAATGCAATTATCTAATAAATATAAACACTGAACATACATTTTATATCCAGCTGTACAGTTGTTGAGTTCTGCTTGCCATGTTCATTCTGTGCTTCACAGTAGTACTGTTCACTGCCACTGGACTCAGTCACATTGAAGGTGAGATTCTGTCCAGTTCCTACAGTGTTCATCTCTCTCCCATTCACTTTATACCAGGTGTAGTTCTGCACTGGTGGGTTGGCATCACTGCTGCAGGTCAGAGTCACAGAGCTGCCCTCTAACACTGAACCAGAGGGACTGAAGGACACTGAGGTCTTTTTAGGAGAATCTGAAAGATATGAAAATATGGCATTGATTTTTGTTCCTGTATATGTTTGTACTGATTGTATAATCTCTACTGATTGTGCCCTAAATTCACATTTTAAAAACAAAGTGATATGTGATTGGTCATTGTCCCAAAATATTAAATTGAAAATAGAAATTAAATTAGGAAATTTGCATTCATACTATAATTTTATTTTTTACTGATGATTGGATGGATGATCAAGTAATATTGATTATCTCCTGGCTTATTTTTAAAAGCTCAAATCCAGCTCTCTTACATAGAACTCTGAGAGTCAGACTGGTGTTAGATATCTTCTGAATGTCTCCTTTTTGCAGTTTGTAAAGCGCCCTGCAGGTGATCTTCTGCCCATGGTGGAGGTGGGAAGCAGTGAAGGTCAGAACAGAAGACACAGATTTGGTTTGATCCTCATTCTCTTGCAGTTGATCCACACTGTCACTCAGTCTGGGGGTCCATGTGAGATTTGGGGGGAGTTTGGGACAGGGGGCTGCAGCAGAGCAGTTCAAACTCACAGAGGTCCCCTCCATCACCTCCACCTTCTCTGGGGTTAACTTGGGTTTGGGTGGAGAGGCTAGGAGACATGGAGACAAGAGGACGGCTTACTGTCTGTCTCAGGATTGGAGACTCACACAGCACTCAGAGCACAAACTAATCACCACATCAACAGTGTCTGACTAACATACAGTATCTACAATGATAAATCAGTATTTACAATGTGAAATCAGTATTTACAATGATAAATCAGTATTTGCAATGTGATATCAGTATTTACAATGTGAAATCAGTATTTACAATGTGAAATCAGTATTTACAATGTGAAATCATTATTTACAATGTGAAATCAGTATTTACAATGTGATATCAGTATTTACAATGCAAAATCTACTATCAAGTCATTTGCATTCATTTATTTTTTACATTCAAAGTATATTTCTCTTAGAGGACAGCAATAGTACCTCCTGTACCTCATTTTAAAAACATCAGCACAATTCCCTACATCAGCACAAAGGCACACAATGAAAGGCATAACAGTAAATGCAGTACCTGTGACATTAATTTGGACATCTTTAGGAAAAGTGAACCTGAGAGGACTTGGACATTCCAATCTAAAGAAATATTTATCAGTGTAATTCAGAGGGAAGCGGTCCAGAATTGTGGTGCAGTTCTTCATCAGCAGGTCTCCAATTAAGGTTCCATTCATTATGTTCTGTTCAGGTGTTGACTCAGTTATACTGGAATCAAACACTACTGGTCCGTTAGTACTACTTTTCATCCATTTTCCTTTAGCCGGATCTACCAGATCTTTGTCATGTTCAAGTAGGATATCAAATGTGCAGGGAATCAGCACACAGGATCCAGCCAGAGCTTCTATACTCTGAGGTGTCCATGTTGCCCAGTCTCTGCTCAGGGCTCCTACAACACACACAACACAACTCTGTACATTTTTGGATATTTAGGTGAACATTGGAAGCTGACCTCGGAACTGTGCTTTTAAAACTTCCAGTATCTCAAAAGAAATGTAAATAAGCATTGCACATGTACAGGCACATAATACTGGCACATTTACAGTAATGTTGATTAACGTCCTCTGTCCCTGTGTAAAAAAATATACAATTAAATAAATAGATGACATAAGTAGATAAAAGAGTGGAGTTATTAGTGGGTATCTAAACCCTCTTGGGTCTGTACATCTCATGCCCCTTTGAGCCCCACCTTGCAGCAGGCAGCCAATGAGGATGAATCTCTCAGTGCCAGTCATGTTTCTGGGTCAGAGAGATGCAGAGTCAATGAGCTGTAACTGAAATGAAAAAGCACTGTAGTTATAAAAGAACATTTCACTTTACAAACTAAATGAAAAACGATATTCATATTAACACAGAGAAGTGTATACACAGTGTTTCAAACAAAATTGGACCTGTTCTCACTCTCTTCATTTATTTGAATTGAATCAAGAACACAGAGGGCTGGAAAACTTTTTTCTAGTCCAAGACTAGGCTCAATCCTTGTCTGGGAAACTGTCCCATAAAGTATATTAGATTTCCCCAGCAATGTTTTTTGACAAGGGACACAAGAACAGTGGTGTGTGGTAAGTGGGGGGCGATTCCTTAACAGAACAAGTGGGGATGTTGAGCTTTGCCTAGAGGAGGGGGTCGGGGTGGTAGGGGCATGGTTTGAGGGAGCGATACCTTTCACTGTTCGCCAAACATTTCCCTTATCATGTGATTACTGCCTGTAAATCAGCACTTTACCCACAATGCACCTCTCGGCTGATTATGGTTTATTTAGGGGGAACAGATTATGAACTATTGATGTGTTCAATAGAGCTGGTTAAATTAATTTTGGCAAACAATTTTTTTATGTATGTTGGTAATAACATAACCTTATCCTGTATTAATATGTGAATGACTGCTTGCATATTATTTTCAGGTTTCATAATTCATATTTTCATAAACTGCTTTTTCACTCCTCCACACCGCTGCTCTCAGTGTCATGGATCATGCCTTCCTTCCCTTATCTCCGCGTCTTTTATTCTTTTTGTCTTTTACCGGTAATCTATCGGATTTTTCTGTGTTCCGCTACGGGTTTTGCTTTCACCTCGTTGATTAGTGAGTTCACCTGTCCTGCATTTCCGCTCACTACTTATACCCCGCTTCCTTCCTTCCTCGTCGCTTCCATGTTATTTCACGTAACATTCGAGCCGGTATAGGAAGTTGTGCTGCTATCGACCGCTTTGCTTCTCAACGCAGGACTTGTTAGCAGTACAATTTAGAAAAAGCAAAGTGATCTTTTCGATCTTAAGTCTTAGGGGTCTTTTGAGTTTTTCTCTTTTCTTTCTTTTGTTCGCTCCACAAACGGGAGTTAGATAAGCGTGACTGCGTATTTCTTTTGTTTTGTTCGGATATCGAGTTCCTCGTTTTTATCGCGAGGTTATTTGTGTTCTGTTTATTTTTTCCCATTCCACTACGGATTATTGTCCGTTTCAGTGGTGTTCATTGGAACACTTTAAGATTCTTCTATTGAATCTGGTCCTCCAATATTTCCTCCGTGTCTCTGGCATAGAGATCCCCAACACTCAGCTACACACACTTAACCACCTTTGCTCTCTTCACCCCCGTAAATATCTCCTTCTGGGTCAACCGCTATTTTATCAACAGAAAAATGTTGAACTAAATGCTACTCAAACGTTAGATGGCAGCAACTTATTTATCATCTGAATTCACTTGGTATTATATGTTTCAGCTTAAATTACCTTAATTTTGACTCGTGTAGCTCCATCAGCTTGATGTGTTGAGTCTTTATGAGACCATGACCACACCTCGTGTTTAAATAATAACATTTTCCGTATTTGCCAAAGCATCCCTGCCCCCATTTCATGTATACCCCATATATCAGCTGAGATCAAAAGCATAACCCAATGCTTCACAATACAAGGCTGCACAAAACGGTCAAGATCTTAATTTACCTTATTGCTCGAGTAGATTATCAGCAGATGAACATGTGTAGCTGTTTCTGAGCCGAGAGATAGACCTTGAATGTGGGACTGAGGGACACTGATTCTGTACAGAACCAGTTTGTCATGTTTCTGCAACATAACTGTCAAGTGCCTCAAAACTATTTCCTCATTTCACCACAATTGGCAATTTGACTTCCGTTATTTTTACTTCACATTTGTCATGGATAGTTTATTCACAAAAAATTTTTTTTGGAAGGGGGGTTAGCCACACAATCCCTGTGCTAATCTATACAGTACATGATGATACAGAATGAATGCAGTGATGTGAGCGGATCTCAGAGTGGATCTAAGAGATCTAAGCGCACCCAGTGCACCTCACAATGGTTGCAATGGGATCATTGTGTGGGATTAAAATTAACATAAACATTGCTTGACACCATATTGCATAATTAAAGTTCATACATACATTCTGAAAGTACTCCTAATTCAAAGGAATCATTTGCAGTGCTTGGGTTTTGATGTGGGCCATCAAAGATACTCACTAACTCACTCACTTTCTAATCTCCAACTAATACCTACATATGGCTCTTTTAGTTGTTAGGCTAATTTATTTTGATCTTTAGCGCATTTATGCACATACATATATTTTTTGGAGCAAACATACTCTGTGGTTTAGTGGTTGTCTGAGAGTTATACACTCATAATCAGGGGTTAGATAATCTATCCATGGTCTCAGAGGGGGACTGAAGCCATTAATAGTTTGATTCAGATGAGAGTGAGTTTTGTAGGTTGTTACATGGAATAGATATGTGTATCATACAAAAAAGAAAAATAAACAAGAGATTGTTTATATTCTCACACATGGGTCCAGCTCACTTTTTTTTTTTTTTTATGTCAGCCAGTCGCTCAGTTTAGTACGGAGCCCCTAAAGGGACATGCAAAAAAATAATAATTTTGATAATTATCTTGTGCGCACGAGATACGTATGTCGTGAGCATGAGATAATGAAAACTTGCGCGTTCGAAATAGGCCAAAAAAACGGTTTAAAAAAACATACTCGTTTGTGCTGATCTGTGGTCTTGTCGGTAAGGCATAGGAATATGAGTGACCAGCCAAGTCAGTCGCAAATTCAGTAGGTAGCTCGAGATAATGAAAACTTGTGCGTTATAAATTATTGGCCCATACTTTTTTTTTATGTACAATGATGGATATTTTAGACAGTGCTTTACAATGACTGGTATTGGGGCATTTGATGGGTTTTGGGGGTCAAAAGCAGGAAAATGTAAAATGTCAACTAACGCAACAAATGTATTTGTTTTTATTCGTAATTATAAACATAATATCTTTTTTATTTCGTGTTGGGACCTCTTTCCTACAGCACAGCCGTCTAGGATTACATGCATCATAATTAATAGTTCCAAAAACAAATAAAAATACATATATATTTTTGAAGAATAATTGGTTATATACACAACCCTCTGGACAGATTTTATGTGGAATATTTTGTTGTGGTTGACTGTAATGCAAAGGTCATTTTTAATGGTTTCCCTCAGAAACAGAGACATTACATATAAACATATGACCTTTCACAGTCTGACTGACTTCTTCATTCTCATATATTTTATGTACATCTTTGTGGTAGGGGGGCGTGGTTTTAGGCGCAGCTAGCAAGAGAGAGAGTGAACGAGGGTGGTTTAGGGAGCCGGCACAGCTGTTGGCAATCAGGCAATTGGGGACGATTGATTGTATGTTTGGTGTTATCAATTAACCAATTGCCTTGATTGTTCAACAGTGAGCCTGAGAGCCTTCATAAGGAGCCCGCAGGGAGTGGAGCGAGAGAGGAAAAAGACGAAACACAGAGTATGTGCGGTGTCTGTGGGAACTGGAAATAAATAAAAGAAAACGTTCTCTGTAAACCGGGACTGCTTTGTCTCATTCTCCGAGTAGTAGCACTCACTTCTCTACAGTGGTGGCCAGTACGGGGAGCGAGGACAGAAAAGGAGAAGAAGAAAAAAAAAAAAAAGACAAAGAAAACCCGGAGTATGGAGACGGATCCAAGGGGGCAGGAGTTGTCCATGACAACATTGGGCAGAGTGCTGGAGGGGCTGGCTGCCATGCAGGAGCGACAGGCAGCGGCTCATAATGAGCAAATGCAAGCCCTGCGTGAGCAGTCTAGCCTCCAGGCACAGGCTCTGCTCCAACTGATGGCCGCCGGGGATACCACGGGAAGGCGGAGCGTCTCCTCCCCGAAATTCAACATCCCGAAGATGACGGCGGAGGATGATGCTCAGGCCTTCCTGGAAGCCTTCGAGCTGGCTGCGGAAACCTCCCAGTGGCCAATGGAGGAGTGGGCCATGCGACTCCTGCCTCTACTGACGGGGGAGGCGCAACGAGCGGCACATAGCTTGCCGACAGCCGCTAGGGCGGACTTCAGGAACATTAAGAAGGCGGTCCTTGACCGGACGGGTTGCAACCCGGAGGAGCACCGACGACGATTCCGGGAGTGCGACCTGACGGAAGAGGACCGGCCGTTTGCCTACGCCCAGCGGCTGGCGGACACGGCGAGGCGCTGGCTCCAGCCAGAGATAAGATCTGCTGTTGGTGTCGTGGAGCAGGTGGTCCTGGAGAGGTTCGTCGCGGGGTTGCCGGCGGAGACCGCGAGGTGGGTCCAGTGCCATAGGCCCACTAACCTGGATACCGCCGTCACCCTGGCGGAGGACCACCTGGCGCTACACCCCTTCACACAGCAGCAAAAAACCGGAGCCGGCGCCCAGAAAAAAATTCCCCCCTCATTCCGCCCCCCTTTCTGTTTCCCGTCCCCAGAACCCCTCCTTCCCTGCTATAAGCCCCCGTAACCTGTCGCCCTCTTTTCCCCTCTCAGGCTCAGTGGCGGTGCAGTCCGGCCCACGCGGGGTGCCTCAAACACCTGGACCGGAGTGTTGGCGGTGTGGACGGCCGGGCCACCTGCGCCGCGAATGTCCGCTCATGGAGGTGGGGCAGGTGGTCCGGGTGGTCGGACCGCCCACCTCCGCTCACGATCTAGACGGGCCGTACTGCATTCCGGTAAGGGTGCAAGGGAGTGAACACCGGGCGCTGTTGGATTCAGGGGCTATGCAGACCATGATTCACCAGAGCCTGGTTCGACCCGAGGCATTGAGATTGGCACGTTGGGTGGTAATTCGGTGTGTGCATGGGGATCGACACAAATACCCAATAGTGCCCGTGGAAATTTGAATAAAAGGAGAAAAACATATTCTGGAGGCTGCGGTTAGCTCCCGCCTCTCGCACCCTCTAATTTTGGGTACAGATTGGGCGGGGTTTAAACGGATAGCAGCAAAGCTGTTGGGGGTACGATCACGACCGGTAGGGATGTGTGAGGTGTGTGCAGCGGACAGTGGTGACGCGGGGTCGTCCGACACTGACGGGGGGGTGGCGGCTCCGGGAGAGCCTCCAGTGGAGACTTCCCCGGTGCCGGTGTTTCAACCCCTGGAGGATTTCCCACTCGCTCAGTCTCGGGACGATACCCTACGCTTTGCCTTCGACCAGGTGATATATGTTGATGGTCAGCTGGTGCGCCCTGACGCTGCGCGCTCTCACCCATATTTTTCGATTATTAAAGATAGGTTGTACCGAGTGAGTCGTGACACTCAGACAGGTGAGGAGACGACCCAGTTGTTGGTCCCGAAAAGCCGCCGGGAAATTATTTTCCAGGCGGCTCATTACAACCCCATGGCTGGGCATTTAGGGTATAATAAAACACTAGACCGGATAATGGCCCGGTTGTATTGGCCGGGCATCTGGGCGGACGTACGTAGGTGGTGTGCGTCCTGTCCAGATTGTCAGCTGGTAAATTCCCCAGCCATCCCAAAAGCCCCATTGCGGCCCCTACCATTAATTGAGGTCCCTTTTGATAGAGTGGGCATGGACCTCATCGGGCCATTTGACAGGAGCACTCAGGGATACCGATTTGTATTAGTTCTGGTGGATTATGCAACCCGGTATCCCGAAGCAGTGCCGTTGCGCAATATCTCGGCTAAGAGTGTTGCGCAGGCATTGTTTCAGATAATCTCCCGAGTTGGAATCCCGAAACAGATTCTGACTGATCAAGGCACCTCATTTATGTCACGTACACTACGCGAACTGTATGAACTATTGGGTGTTCAGTCTATTAGGACTAGCGTGTACCATCCACAAACGGATGGGCTCGTGGAACGTTTTAATAGGACTTTGAAATCCATGATTCGGAAGTTCGTACACGATGACAGCCGAAATTGGGATAAGTGGTTAGTTCCTCTATTGTTTGCAGTACGAGAGGTTCCCCAGGCCTCCACAGGATTTTCTCCTTTCGAATTGCTGTTCGGTAGACAGCCCCGGGGGATCTTGGACCTGGTTAAAGAAAGCTGGGAGGAGGGTCCAAGTCCCAGTAAAAATGAAATTCAGTACGTTATGGACCTGCGAGCAAAACTCCATACACTGGGGAGATTGTCACGTGAGAATTTGCTCGAGGCTCAGGAACGTCAGCAGAGACAATACAATAGAGGAACGAAACTACGGCAATTTTCACCGGGAGATAAAGTCCTGGTATTACTCCAGACTTCCAGCACAAAATTACTCGCCAAGTGGCAAGGACCCTTCGTGGTCAGACGACGAGTGGGGGAAGTCGATTATGAGGTGGAGCGGTCTGATAGAGAGGGGGCGAAACAGATTTATCACCTCAATCTATTAAAAGCATGGAAAGAGGTGATACCGGTCTCCTTGGTATCAGTAGATCAGGAGAGAGATGAGCTGGGACCGGAGGTTCCAAATTCTAACGATCAAACCTCCCCCCTTTCTGATAGCCATCTCTTACCGAATCAGAGAACGGATCTTGCCAGGTTGCAAAAGCAGTTTGCTGATGTGTTTTCCCCTCTACCAGGCCGCACCAATCTGATAAATCACCACATTGAGACAACCCCGGGGGTGACGGTGCGTTCGCGCCCCTACAGACTGCCTGAACATAAAAAGAAAGTAGTTCAGGCAGAAATAAAGGCAATGTTGGAATTGGGTGTAATAGAGGAGTCTAACAGGGCGTGGAATAGCCCCATCGTGCTAGTGAGTAAGCCTGATGGATCTGTTCGCTTCTGTGTAGACTATCGCAAAGTAAACGAAGTGTCACGATTCGATGCCTATCCCATGCCTCAGGTCGATGACCTATTGGATCGGCTGGGCACAGCTCGTTTCTTTTCGACACTGGATTTGACCAAGGGCTACTGGCAGATTCCCTTGTCTCCAGAGTCCAAGGAAAAGACGGCTTTCTCCGCTCCGGACGGTTTGTACCAATTCCATGCTTGATAATGATGGTCTGCCAGGTATGAAGGTATGAGTCCGCTGTTTCCTGTTTCACCATGTGACAGCTAAAGTTGTTCTCCAATTAAATGACTGCTTGCTTTTTTGGTTAATTTTAAGATAATGCTGCAGATGTGTGATTATTTTCAAGGGAATACTAATCAAAACCAATGTATGTATGTATGTATGCATGTGTGTGTATGTATGTATGTATGTATGTATGTATGTATGTATGCATGTGTGTGTATGTATGTATTTATGTATGTTTGTATGTGTGTATGTATGTATGAATGTATGCATGCATGTATGTATGTTTGTGTGTATGTATGTATGTATGTATGAATGTATGAATGTATGTATGTATGTATGCATGTATGTATGTATGTATGAATGTATGCATGTATGTATGTATGTATGTATGTTTGTATGTGTGTATGTATGTATGTATGCGTGTATGCATGTATGCATGTATGCGGCAGTGTAGTATAATGGTTAAGAAACTGGGTTTGTAACTGAAAGGTTGGTCGGACACTGCCGTTGTACCCTTGAGCAAGGTACTTCACCTGCATTGCTTCATTATATATTCAGCTGTATCAATGGATACTATGTATAAATGCAAAATGCTGTGTAAGTTGCTCTGGATAAGAGCGTCTGCTAAATGCCCATAATGTAATGTAATGTAATGTATAAACAAAATGAATGAAGAAGATTGCAAGAAATTGAAACAGGAATGACCATTTTTTTTTAACTTCCATGTGGAAGAGGCAGTTATTACTCTTACTAAATATAAACCTACATCTATAAGTACATATAGTATACAGTTGTATGCTGGGTGTTCAGATATAACTTGTTATATTTACAGTAAATTTTACATGGTGTCTTCATATTTTGTCGCCATTCTTTTATATATTCTGCAGCACTAAATTCAGCACATTGCCTGACTATGTATCTCTATTGTGTATATTTTGATGTGATCATAATGTCCTTCTTTGTCTATAGAGCAGTGGTGTCCAATCATGTGCCATGGAGGGCAGAGAGTATGCAGATTTTTATTCCAACCAATCACTGCACCTGCCAACTGTCAACATTAAATAGCTGTTGTTCGTCATTACTGAGGTCTGATTAGAAAGCAAGTAGATGATTTTAGTGGATGATCTTGGTATTTTAGAATCGGGACACCACAAAAGCATCTAAAATACGGGATTGTCCCGGGAAAAACGGGACGCCTGATCACCCTACATCTAATGACAAATGAAGATGTAGCTCGTCGTCCATGTTGGAGTTGAATGTAATTCATAATTCTGAATGCATCTTCATAACATGATAATATAAATGTTATGCTTCATCTTTATCGGCCAAGCCCATCTGTACCAGGTCAAATCTGACCTCTTCTATTCATCTCTTTTTGAGGTTATACAGTTCAGCCTTAAATGCCAGGTAGTACTACAGCACAGAAAAAAATATATATACACTTATATATATATACTTTTAAAAATACATTTTACAGCTTTCTGTTAGCTTAATATAAAATTTTTCTTGATAGGATGATATCAGCAATTAGCTTGTTTAATCCATGGTTTGGTTTGATCCACCATTTTATAAATCAGTTTGGCCTTAAACTTTTATAGCAATAGCAACTTATCAGGCTGTAAAAGCACCATTTACTTTCAGTACAAAACTGAAGCACTTCACTCTTTTTTTATTGTGAAAAGGCTCCTGGCACAAACAGAACATATTTATCATAGTACAAATACATACACTTTTAGTATTCTGAGCTCTGTTATATACTTTCAGTTAAAATATTGTCCCTCATTTTTGAATGTTCGTTTTTATGTTTTCATAATCACATGATTCTTTATCTGCTCCACGGCTAGCATCCACGTCTTTCTGTGAACCCAAAAACAGAACACAAAAACACTTGTATAAACATGGCCTTAAAAATCAGAATTATGGGTGAATGACATGACATTTGATTCAGTGTGGGTTTAAACTGATAAAAGAAAAGGAAGCAGACATTACTATATTTTGTTTAGTTTGAAAAAAGCAGATAAACTGGCAAACTGATTGGCCACAAGTACTGACCCTTATGTTTGTGTTCTTGTTGAACTATGTACTCAGGATAGTCAAGTTTATAATGATTAGAATTGTATTAGAGCTGATTTACCCAGTTCACTGTGAACTGCATTGTGTTCATTACTAGGGATAGCTGCTACTGTATGTGAAAAATTTGCTTTCTTATCTGTTCTGTAGTTACTTTGATGACCTTTCTGTATGCACTTACTGTACGTCGCTTTGGATAAAAGCGTCTGCTAAATGAATGTAATGTAATGTAATGTTATGACATCATAATCAGAGGAGGTAACAGTGGAGATCTGCAGTGTGGCATAATTGTCCCCGCCCCTTTCTCCCTGCAGTGCCTGTTTATGAGAAAGGAAGATGGCTGCTTTTTGTAACACCCATCTGCTGTTTGTAACACCCATCATTTAACTCTGATACTTGCCTTTTATATTTGTAGATCCCAAGACAAACTGTTAGAATATACAGGAATGCCAATGTTCCACAGATTATGTGTGGAACTAAAGAGCACTTACTTCCTAAAAGAGAAGAAATAGTTTACATTTTCTTATGAACCTTCACTGATGTTTCACGCAGATTTCATGTATTGCTGTCAATGAGGTTTCATTTTTAAAAATCATTTCAGATGCTCAATAAAAACTTAATTAAGTTGGCCATCTTTCACAATGAATCAAGACTCATGATATTACATTACGATATTACATCTGCGGGTTAAGATACCACAGAGACAATATTAAAGTATCCAATGTAAGGAAAGTGGAATGCTAATTCTAATTTGTTAAGGCTAGTCTTATTTGTTGGTGGTTGTTCTAACGGCCCTTAAAAAGCAGGGACCCTACTGTTTCAGACAAAGGAAAAGTTTGGGGGGAGCAGGTGGTGCACTACTCCTCCTAGTGGCCAGAGCTGATATTACATTATTTTAGATTTAACACATGATTAAATGAATAAATCTTTTTAGAATGTTTCTATTTTTCTACTTAAGCAAGCAGAAAGGTGTGAATATTTCCCTTAAGCACTGGCTGCTTGGGTTATATTTGTGCTTTAGCGAGGGCACCTATCTCTGTAGCCCCCACAATCCCACTGTTCCTGCTAAGATACAGTCAAAACCCGCCTGAAACTGAATATCATAAAGTCATCAGAAGACGGAGCTTGTCGTGATCTTTCAACATGGACACATAAGCTAAAACGATGGGTCACTGGTTCAGTTCAAATTAAACTGAAGAAGCTATTTTGCTGGCCTTGGAAAATTCTTCTACAAGTAATGGACGTGAGTCACAATACTTAATTATGAGAATCGCAAACTTATCTCCATGTAAGACTCAAAATATTTACGATAAATAACACACGTTTGGGCAGTATGCCTTCATCAGGGTGAGTCACAATAATGTATTTTACCTCCTCGCTGTAGCCAGCTTTAGTGAGTTTCAGCTGATTTGTAGAGTGACAGTAGATAATACCGGCCTGGTTGGAGGCAGCGATGTGATGGATTTAGTAGCGGAGAACCAAACGCAGAGGTGAGGGAGATCAGACAAGTGGCCCACACAGGTGAGGACCAATAAGGGAGATATAACACGAAACGAAGAAAAGAAAAACAGGAACTAATTTCTGACAGCTAAACAGCAAAATTAAATCTACCCAGGAAAATAGGGGGAACTCGAATAGAATGAATGAAACACAAATCGAAATCTCCCGAACTCAATACTAGATCCCACACAGGAGACTAGAAAAGCAAAGAAAACACCTTCGGAATGTAACTACAATGTCCGATAGACGGTGAAACAAAACAAAACCACCAAAAGAAAACACTGTTTCGTAGAGAACAGCACGGAAATAAATAGCGCAGAATGTTAACAGGAGGAAACACAATCCTATACCTGAAGAAACTAAAAGCAAGTCCCTCGTTAACATAAACAAGTTAATATCACAAGGTCACTTAATCCTGGCTATACCTGGCTCAATGTACAAATGAATGACAAAGAAGCACCGGAGAAGCGGAAGTGAGGAACTTAAATACCCAGCAGGCAGCAGCACAGGTGATCTGAATAATGAGCGAGGCAAAGCAAGACCCTGGGACGGAACGAGGAAAAAATCTTGGATTCTCAATGGGAGATAAAAGACGAGAACCGCAGCAGAAAAAGAAAACAATAACCCACGAACCATGACAAGCGATGCTCTATTTCAGAGTTATCATGGGGTGGAAGCGCAATGAACAATCACATCTGGCTAATAATCTACGCCAGTGTCTTGCATGTATTATTAGGTTACTTGGACCCCTAACTGAGTTTGGTCTCAAGCGGTGACTGTGTCATAAATAAATAAATAAATAAATAAATAGTGCTTGGCTCAAATGATGCATATTTTTAATGCATAAGCTCTTTAATTTGTATGGATTGGTCAACAGGAGTTCCATTCAACCATTCAGCTACAACAAAATCCTTAGCATATCTTTTGACAACAGAAGAGAATTGGAAAATGTAACAAGAGGAAAACCTTTTCTACAAGCTACCTGTCTCAAATGTTTATAATGTATGAACCAGATCCTCTCGGAGCAGCATTTTAACTGTCCCGAAAAGCAGAAAAAAAACTTTCGGTGAGGAAGCATTTAGTGGCTACGCTCCCACTCGCTGGAATAGCCTCCCTGAGGATTGGAGGGTAGCTGAAAATATTGATATTTTTAAACGTGAGCTCAAAACGTTTCTTTTCAGCCAGGCTTTTACCTAGCATTTTTATCTTAAATTGAATCTTAAATTTTGGTGTGCACTCTCATGTTTTATTGTTTTACTTTGTTTTACCTTTTGTTTTATGGTTTTATTGATTTATTTTATATATTTTTTACATTTATCTTTTTATTGTTTATAATTTTTTTATTACATTTTTTTTTGTTATTCTTGTTGGATATTTGCCTGTCAAACATTTGCATGGAAAGCACTTTGAACTGCATTTGCTTGTATGAAAGGTGCTATATAAATAAAGTTAGATTGATTGATTGATTGAGTGATTGATTGATTGATACAAAAATACACATGAGTAAAAGTAAAAATATAATTAAAAAGTTTTTTTAAAAGAACCAACCCCTCCAAAATCTCTTATGGCCCTGTCACACTATTGCGTATCATACTAGCGTATGCCAGCGCATGAAAAATATTACTCATACGCTGATATACACTGACATACGCTATGGGTATGTTAGGCATAGGTTGTATACGTTTAAAGCACGGTCGCATACGGTGGCATACGGTGGCATACGGCGAGGCACAAAAAGTTTTTTAAGCATGCTTAAAAATTTTGTGCGTATTCGGACGTATGGTTTATACGCTAAGCATACGCTAGGCATACGCTAGGCATACGCTAGCCATACGCTATTTTCAAGGGCTTTTTGTGCGTATGAAAATTATTTTATGAATTTACATACGCAACTCATACGTTTCTCTCATACGCAATAGTGTGACAGGGCCATTAAGGAGGGCCAGTCTATTTGTAACGTACACAGTAAAAAATCCTGAGTTAATTCAACTCTTAAGAGAGTTTATATGACTCCAAGGGGGACTACATATACACTTTTTGAGTGGAATTAACATTTTACAGTGCATTACTAATAAGCATGTTACAACCCACCTCTGCCGATACAGTGTCAAACCCAGTTGTACACACCATTAAAAAATGCTTCAAAAGGTGATTGTCTGTATATTAGTGCCTGATGTATAATATTTTGAAGAAAAAAAACGTGCGCCCGTTTACCCCAGTGTTGCTGTGGAAACGGGACGAGGAGCCTGAGGCTGGAGGAGCACAGAGTGTTGGTGCTGAGGCAGAGGAGAGTGGGCGTGTCTCCCTGTGAGTGGCGCATGGTGAGGGAGCTCCTCAGGCCTGTGTTCCCCAGCTGCTCCTCCCTGATGACTCTGTCAGTAGAGTTAGTGACCCGCAGTCCAGACACACGCCACTCCATGCTGGGAGAAGGATTCCCACGGCTCTCACAGGAGCAGCTGATCTCTGCTGCAGTTCTGCTGCAGCTCCCAGAGCCAGAGATCTGAGGCATGTCTGAACACAGGATGCCACAGTTACAAATATCACAGTTGTACACAAACACACACCAATAATATAGGATTAATGCAGTTATCTAATGAACACAAACACTGAACATACATTTTATATCCAGCTGTACAGTTGTTGAGTTCTTCTTGCCATGTTCATTCTGTGCTTCACAGTAGTACTGTTCACTGCCACTGGACTTGTTGGGAATTCCATTAAATCCATTGGTTACCTGTGATAATATGTATTGACTATATTTGAATATGTATTTCCTTTAAACTATATTACCTGTGATAATATGTATTGATTATATTTGAATATGAATCACCTTTAAACTATATTACATGTGAGAATATGTATTGATTATATTTGAATATGAATCACCTTTAAACTATATTACCTGTGATAATATGTATTGATTATATTTGAAAATGTATTATGAGCACTCAAACACATAGTAATATATATATATGAAATCACAGCACATTATGTGAGCCAAAAGTACAGAGACAGACTCAATGTCTATAAAAAGCAAGTTTCCTTCAAAAGGTCCAGAGAATCTGATAAGATGATAAGATGTTCCCATAACAATGATTGTGTTGAGCGCTGTCCAAGGGCTACTGGGCAAACAGATATTTTCAGACACCTGGCGTCTGACCGACCAAGGCTCAGTACAAAATAAGCAGAACAACACATAGCAATATACTAATTAACCATTGTTATTTTTGCACACAGTCAGCAGTCCAGGAATTTGAAGAAGAACTTGGATAGTATCCAAGAAACCAGAGTCTGATAAGAGATGGTTTCCCAGGCCTGAAGGGCGATGCCAGGGGGGGGGCACACAGCTGGAGATGGGTGGCTGGGGATCTAAGGGGGGGGGGGAATTTGAGAGCTATCTTTGTAGGGCGGAGCTGGGTGTTTGAGAACCCAGGTGTCACTTAGATACAATCCAATAGGCGTAGGCCCTATAAAGAAAAAGTTTGGAAAGTTCTCGAAGAAAGGCGGGGATAGAGATAGCCTGTGTTTGTATGGTCAAATAGGTCAGATGGACAAATAATGAGATGTACAATCTGATAAGAAACTGTATAAAGATGGACTGTAAACCAAGAATAATTGCGAGTGTCTCTGCGGAGGGGCACAGCCAGCGAGCCGGCCAGCCAGCGAGGGGTAGTGTCTCTGGGGAGAGGCACTGCCCTGGGAGTGTCTCTGGGGAGATGGCAAGACCTTGATCGTGCGGTGTATGGGATAAGGTCTGGCATTTTTGATAGTCTCTGCGGGGGCACTCCGCTGGACTTTTGTTGTATGTTTAATGAAATAAAGTCTAGCATTCTCTGAGAATTATTGCCTCGTCCTCTTTGTTTAAACACTTAGAGAAATTTGAGAGGTAAAGTTGAAAAACTCTGAATTTCTGAAAACAACTCTGAGATATTTTCACTCGGAGATCCACAACAAATTTGGCATAATCAGACAGGTTTGGATCCAGTATCCACAACAGACTCAGTCACATTGAAGGTGAGATTCTGTCCAGTTCCTACAGTGTTCATTTCTCGCCCATTCACTTTATACCAGGTGTAGTTCTGCACTGGTGGGTTGGCATCACTGCTGCAGGTCAGAGTCACAGAGCTGCCCTTTAACACTGAACCAGAGGGACTGACGGACACTGAGGTGTTTTTAGGATAATCTGGAAGATATGAAAATATGGCATTGATTTTTGTTCTTGAATATGTTATGAACCATCTGTAATGATTGTGCCCTAAATTCACATTTAAAAAACGAAGTGATATGTGATTGGTCATTGTCCCAAAATATTAAATTGAAAATAAATTTGGAAATTTGCATTCATACTATAAAAACGAAAATGATTGATGATTGGATGGATAATCAAGTAATATTGATTATCTCCTGGCATATTTTTAAAAGCTCAAATCCAGCTCTCTTACATAGAACTCTGAGAGTTAGACTGGTGTTAGACTTCTGAATGTCTCCTTGTTGCAGTTTGTAAAGCGCCCTGCAGGTGATCTTCTGCCCATGGTGGAGGTGGGAAGCAGTGAAGGTCAGAACAGGACTTTTGTTGTATGTTTAATGAAATAAAGTCTAGCATTCTCTGAGAATTATTGCCTCGTCCTCTTTGTTTAAACACTTAGAGAAATTTGAGAGGTAAAGTTGAAAAACTCTGATATTTTCACTCGGAGATCCACAACAAATTTGGCATAATCAGACAGGTTTGGATCCAGTATCCACAACAAATTGGCGTAGTCATGCAGAATAGGGCCAAGGTCAAATTAAGTCTTCGCGGAACAACTCCGGAAGACCGGTTGCAGGTGTGGACGGGAGACGGAGAGAGAGACCTTTTTCCAATCGGCCGATTAAAAGAAACCAAGGTAAGCGAAGTTAATTTTAGATCGCTTGAGAAAGACCTTGTTGAATATATGTATAGATATAGTGTGGAAGAAGGGTCCCTTTTTTCCTTATTCTGTAAACCCAGCAACCAAGACCTTGCCTATTAAAAATCCTGTGTAAAAAAATAAAATAGAGATAAATGAAATAAAATTGTATAATAGTAATTTTGGAGAATCAATGCGCAAGCGATATAGGTGTAAGTAAGTTTGGGTGGTTGGAGTCACAAAAAAAAATTAGAACTTGTATTTGAGAAAATACACAGCATGAGTAGCACGCAGAAAAAATTAAGGTGATATTACAAGGAAGGTTTGTTCAGAAATTTGAAATAACAGAAAGTAATAAAGAACAATAAAGAAAAAATAAGGTAATAAGAATTAATGGCAGTAATATGAAAATGTATCTGTTATCTGAACAAACATATGGTGTATGAATAAGAAAAGTATTTTAAGTGTTAAAGTATGTTAAAAAAGAACTCGGATAATTTTGAAAACAAGTTGAAGGACAACATAAGATAAAGGAGGGGGGGGTTTGTGTTTGGTATATTGTTTCTCTGTTGTGACAGTGCTTCTTGCGGTAAATTTTGTACCGTTGGGGTCCTGTTTGTTTCCCTTTTGGGTGGTGCTCCTTTTGTGGGGGGAATGCGTTTGTGGGAGGAGAGGATTTGGCGGATTTTGCGTGGGCATGGCCCGCGCGCTCGGCTGTGCTGCTTGTCCCGCGGGTGTGTGTTCCTTACGGGTGGGAGTGCTATTTGCGGGGGGGGTGGCGGGTGGACGTGCTTTCCGGTGGTGTGGGGTTTGTTACCGGGAGCCGTTGTTGCGGCGGAGGGGTGGTCTGCCAGGCACGGGTTTCCGAACTTTTTGTTCAATGTTTAAAAAGGGAATACAGAAGACTGCATTTAAATAAATGCGAGTGTGAAATAATTTAGAGAATAAATTGATTGGAATAAAACGAAAATAAAATAAGAATTAATGGTAAATTAAAATTTTATTTTCTGTCTGAACAAACAGAGGTTGTCTAAATACTGCGCTAGGCAGGGGATTAGGCCCCCCGAACCTAGCGCAGAACAGACGGCGGCGGAATTGCAAAGTTCCGAGGGCACGTTAAAAACTAGATATAGTGCTGGGGAGAAGACTGAAGGCCCCCGTGTCTGATGAAGTATGAATGGACATACTGCCGTGGTACCGTCTAGTCGGCGTGGCTGTCGCATGTAAGTGTGCAGGCAGTACGTGGTACGTGGATGACAGTCCACACCTAGCAGAGGGGAGACAACCTCTGTGAACAGGCAAGGCTGGTGAAAACGGTCAAAGTTTCTATACCCATAGCAAAGTGGGATAGGGATCAGACCGTCGGTTCCTAACCGGGTGGTTAACAGCTACTACGGGGTCCTGATTAGATGCAGGACTAGTGATCGCTATCGACTGGGTCACCGGCCGGTCGGATCGCAGAGGGTAATAAGACCATGAGAGATGGCCGCCGCATCCGGCTCAATGTACAGTCAAGCCACTATAAGCTGAAACCGAAAGTACAGTTAGTAAGCGAGTAGTGCTTTCTGTGATCAGTGTTTTTGAAAAGAAAGCATTGGGAAGCAGGAAGGCTGAATTTCTGGGGAAAGGAATTCAGCGGAAAGGGATCTAGCCTGGAGCTGCGCCCCAGAGAGAGGGAGGCTCGAAGGATCAAAGTGAAATGAAAAAAAAATAAAAAATAAGATATAAAAAGGGAATATATAATATTGCAGTTAAATAAATGCGAGTGTGAAATAATTTAGAGAATAAATTAATTTGAATAAAACAAATATAAAAAAGATATAATAATTAATAGAATAAGTTAACATATGGTGTTTAAATAAGTAGGAAAAAGTTTTAACAATAGTTTGAAGTAAAATTTAAAAGATTGAAAGAATTCAAGAAATAAAACTGTGACTAAAGTATGCATTTAAAGATAAATAACGAAGTAAGAAATAATTTTTTTTATGAACTAGTTGAAGTTAAAAAGTGGTTAAAAGTAATTAAAAGAAATGAGGAATGATCTTCATATATTAGCCTGTTATAGTCAGATTGCATAATTATTTACCAATTTTCTTCAATATGGGGAACAGCATGAATATGATCCTATTTTCGAGTGAAAAAATAGGTATATTGTGTCTTGGGGCCATATAAAATAATGTTTGATATGGGGACTGTGGTTATGATGAGCTAATAAGTTTGTAATGAAGTACAAAACAAAACTGGATGCTAATCCTTATTTTTTGGGGTGGTTGGTACTGAGTTACACACTGGGTCCATTCGGACCCAGAGTTTTTGTTAACACCAAAATAAGATAAATAAATAAGCAGCGCACAAGGGTTAATAGAAGGAAAAGATGGTTTATTTTGTGAGAAAAAATCAATACGCTGGGATACAAAAACGGACCATGAATTACCGGGTAATAAGAATGCAATAAGAGAAAAGTGGTACGAATTTTGAGCTAAATATTGGAGCAGGATAATAATCTTAGAAGACTAAGAATCCTGTAATAAATTGTTAAAAAGTAAAATAAACGAATAGCATGCTAATAGTAAATACGCATTGGTTAGTAGAAAGGAAAACTGGTATCTTTTCTGAAAAAAACTCCATACGTAGCGATCCAGAGACAGACGACGAATTACCAATTACTGAAAGGGCAATAAGAGACGAGTGGGTAGTGCGAACATTAAACAATTTTTCTGAGTTCAGAAGAACTCTGAAAGTATATACTGATTACAAATTGGACAAAATAACGTGGTACGAATTCCGACTTAAAAATTGGAGCCAGATAGTAAACTCAGGACAATAGATCTCCAAAGTGTTAAAAAGAAACAGATATAGGGAAAAAATAATACATTAACACATAAAAGCAAATTAACATATAACAATGAATACACCAGTAGAGAAATTGGGAAAGTGCTGTCCAGCCCTAGAAGAAGATATAGCCACAATATCAGCCAAATGGGAAAAAAACGAACTAAAAAAGGAATCACACACTGGCCAAAAGAAGGAACATTTGACCTTTCAACATGCGAAGAGATCACGGGAATAGTGATAAATTATAAAGCAAACGATACATCAACAAAGAGAGCCAATAAACGAAAGAAGGAGATGGAAATATTGCAAATGTTTAAAAATGTAGGAATAGAGGTGGCAAGAGCTTACAGAGGGCAAAGAGGAAAGCCAACACCGCAGACCAAGCCGCCCCTAGAAGACCCGAATCAGCTGCCACCTTATACAGAAAAGGTAAAGGAGTGTGCTAAAGATAACCCACAGAAGGAGGAAAAAGGTATATATCCAATAATAAGGGGATTGGTGAACATAACTGGACCATTGGAGCTAGAACCCACTAAGGAGGAGAGACAAGCAAAAGAAGTAGAAGAGGAGAAAGCAAAGACACAAATAAAAGAAGCAGAGGAAAAGGAAAGAGAAGTGCACGAGAGAGAGGCTAAATTACAAGATATGGAAAGAAGACTGCGAGAGCAAGCACAAGGTCGTGAAGATGAGTTACACAAAAAAGAAGAAAAACAAGCCCAAGAGGTAGCAGCTAATTCAAGGATGTGCTTAAAGCTGCAAGAGGAGCAAGAGAAAGGGAAAATTGACATACAAACCGAACGAGAAGCAATGATAAAAGAAAGCCGAGCAATGGAGGAAAGTGTCAGACAAAGAATTGAAGAGATGGAAGTACAGCTGATAAAACAAGAAGAAGCAATGCAAAAGCTAAGAAAGAAAGAAGAGAGGCGCCAAACTATGTTTGGAAAAATGAGAGCAACAAGAAAAGACTGGGGAAGTATAAGAGATGAAAGAGCAAAAGAGGACCAAGAGCAGGAAGACAGGGTGAAGGAGCAGGTAGACACACAAGGAGCAATGGGATATCAGATAATGAGAGGGGAAAGTGCTGATGAGGATAAATTACTTGAGGGATCAGACGAAGAAAGCGACAAGGAAGAAGGTAAGGTAAGAATGAATACAAGGAGCAGAGAAGCTAACAAAATCTGTCCAATGCTGATGAAGGGACCACTCCCACAGTATGTTCCCTGGGCTGCCCAGGACCTCCAAAATCTGATCACGACCCTGCCGGAGATACAGGATGGTGCGGCCATTTGGATAAGGAAACTGGAGGAGGAAATGATGGGAAAGATGCTGGCGCTGGGAGATGTGAAGGCCCTCCTTGGAAAGGTAGTGGGAAAAGAAAAAATGCTGGATATAATAACTCAAGCAGGTTACAAACAAGCAGACAGATCCGAAGTGGATGGGGGAAAATTTGACCTTTACAGGAAAAATATATGGGAGGCCCTGAGAGAAGCCTACCCCACAAGGCCAAGCATGGCAATGCTAAAGGGGGTGCCTATGAAAGACGGGGAGTCTCCAGCAGCATTTGTGGAGAATCAGTACAGAAACTGGAGAATGACATTGGATAAAGACATCCAAAAGGATCCCATTATGACAGCAATGTTTCGCACAGCCATCCTAGAGGGACTGCCAGAGCATGCCAAAAACCGTCTGGACGAGGTAGTGGGACTGACTTCCATGTCACACAGAGAGTTTGTGGACCATGTGATCCATGCTGTGGAAAGATATCGCCTGGAAGAAAAGAGACTAAGTAACCAGGAACGAGAGGTGCAGAGAAAACTTTTCCAGATGCAGCTGGAAGATTTGAAAAACAAAAACACGAACAGAAATACAGAAAAAGAAAAGAAAATGGCACCGATCATGGCAGACTTCACCTGGCAAGAACCAGAACCCCCACTCTCTGAAAGAGGAAGAGGCCTGAGCGGATCCCAGCCATCCATCATCTATAATTTCGCTGGAGTTCCTCCGCCGGGATTCCCGACACCAATGTACGTTCAAGGGGCAATGCAGGGAGCCCCGCCGCAAAATTGGGGACAAGGGAACAAAGGAGGAACTGGACAGAACCCATGGAACAAAGGACAGGGATATCAGAATAAGGGACAAGGTCAAGGAGGTTATGTGCAGAATCAGCAAGGACCCCCTCAGGGTCCACCGGTATGCTGGAGGAGTGGCCAAATGGGGCATATAAAGAGATACTGCCAGAATGGCCCCCCACAGCAACAGAATCAGCAACAGAGACAACAGCAGTATTTTCAGGCAGGACCAAGTCAGCAGCTCCCACGGCAGTACGTACAGCAGTATCAGGGAGGACTCCAAGTGCCTTTGATTCCAGCACAGGCCCAGGGTCCTGTGAATTACATAGGTTGACAATACCAGTGCCAGTAAAAATAGGTAGAAAATAAACTACTATACCATTGATAGTATGTAGTAACACTCCTGTGAATTTATTAGGTAGAGATGCTATTTTAAATTTAGAATTGCAAATACAGTGCCAAAAAGACGGAATTAATCTAATGGGAATGTATGGAGTACAGAAAGAAAAGGGAAATGACTGGGCCAATGTCTACTGGTTGGGAGGCATAGAAGAGCAAGTCAGAGCACAAGCCTGGAAGGAATGGGGAAAGTATGTGGAAGCACAAATACCTGAAGCAACATGGCCTGAGCTAGAATTACATTGTACTATGAGATTTGACCCTGCTCAAGATAAAAAATTGGAACAAAAATGGGCCCTGGAAAAGGGAAATTAACAATATATTCAATCCCAAGCTCTTCTAATTGGACCAGAAGGAGCCGCCCTAAGGGTGGATGAAACAGAATGGACACAAAAAAGGATCAAAGTGTTAAAATAGAAGGAGCAGCACCTTATGTGACGCTAAAAGTGAATCCTGATTACAGATCAAAAGACTTAGGACCAATGATAAAAAAAGCAGAAAACATGCAGTTTTACCATACAGAAAACCTGAGAATTTGGATGTCTGAAGACCAGACGATGATAAAAATAATAACTGAAAGTGAACTGACAGGGAAACCAGAAGAAGTGAAAATTCAAATTAAAGGCTCCAAACAGTGGATTCAAGCACAAAAAGAAGAATGGCTCTACAAGTAGAGGGCAGTAACCTGTGGTATCATTTAAATCATTGTACAAAAGCAGTAGGAGGAGAGCAAGATAATGAGCGAGAATAAATTCAGAGAGATCATGACCGAGACTCAGAGCACGAGGGGGAAGAACCCAACGCTCAGCAGGAATTGTGGGAGCTTATCCTCTGGTGGCCGAGACATCTCAAACCCCAAAGGACCCTTCTCTGACACCTGGGTACAGAGAAACATTGGTTTCAACGTGGAGAACACCATCCAATGGAAACTGCAATGACTGTACTCCAGTTGACAAAATATGATAATGTGTAAATCCCTCATTCTGACCAACTAGCTTACTCTGAGTAATAGGAGGAATTCAGAGTTGTAAGAGGAGTGCAGCCTTTTTCTCCTCCCTAGACAAGAGTGGGAGGTTTTTTGGTTGTGCGTCTCAGGGCCCTTAGTCACCTCTGGAACGGGCGATAGAGAGCTATATTTACTTATATTTAGAAAAGATCTAAGTGATCTACTTAGTATGCGTGCCTCTTGACACCTGCTCCAGATATGACCGAGGATAGGGTAGTATTAAACTGTAAGTGTGGGGGGGGGAGTGGCTGTGTGCCGCGATTGGTGGCATATCTCTACGCTCCCCTGTGGCATTGCAGAATTTAGATAACGCGTGGAACACTGGTTCTAATAATTGAGACATTGTATAAATGTGTCCATGGGCCCATATATAATCAATTTTTACATTCTTTACTCATGTATTTTTTCAGTGCTGCATGGATTGAAGCGGGATGGACGGCCGGGAAGTGTCAGTGCATCAGAGATAAACGGAAGGCAGAGTGGTACTACTGCCTTTGAAACTGCGTGCAGACCCCTCGGCTGTCCGCCTGCTGAAAGTCCTGCAGTACAAAATTAAGCATATTTACTCTTATAATCATATAAATGTATACTAGCGCCAGATCAGATAAAAGCGGCGGCCAGGCATCAAGGACTACTGGCTGCGAGATAGTTGATCTCATTTTGCAGTATACATAACATAATACATTTCTTATATTTTTAATTATATACTTTAAAAAATTTTTTTTTTTTTGTTTAGTTGCTGCAGGGGTACAGCAGTATACCTGTAGGCTGAGACACTCTGCAGTACAACTATAACTGTATGTAAAACTTAGATAAGGTATGTATTTTAATACATCCCTTATTTTATGACAGTGACAGAAAGGTGCTTAGTGTGGCTGCAAATATGTACCCAGAGTACGCTTGTTGGGAATTCCATTAAATCCATTGGTTACCTGTGATAATATGTATTGACTATATTTGAATATGTATTTCCTTTAAACTATATTACCTGTGATAATATGTATTGATTATATTTGAATATGAATCACCTTTAAACTATATTACATGTGAGAATATGTATTGATTATATTTGAATATGAATCACCTTTAAACTATATTACCTGTGATAATATGTATTGATTATATTTGAAAATGTATTATGAGCACTCAAACACATAGTAATATATATATATATGAAATCACAGCACATTATGTGAGCCAAAAGTACAGAGACAGACTCAATGTCTATAAAAAGCAAGTTTCCTTCAAAAGGTCCAGAGAATCTGATAAGATGATAAGATGTTCCCATAACAATGATTGTGTTGAGTGCTGTCCAACGGCTACTGGGCAAACAGATATTTTCAGACACCTGGCGTCTGACCGACCAAAGCTCAGTACAAAATAAGCAGAACAACACATAGCAATATACTAATTAACCATTGTTATTTTTGCACACAGTCAGCAGTCCAGGAATTTGAAGAAGAACTTGGATAGTATCCAAGAAACCAGAGTCTGATAAGAGATGGTTTCCCAGGCCTGAAGGGCGATGCCAGGGGGGGGGGGGGGGGGGGGCCCACAGCTGGAGATGGGGGGGGGGGGATATAAGGGGGGGGGGAATTTTAGAGCTATCTTTGTAGGGCGGAGCCGGGTGTTTGAGAACCCAGGTGTCACTTAGATACAATCCAATAGGCGTAGGCCCTACAAAGAAAAAGTTTGGAAAGTTCTCGAAGAAAGGCGGGGATAGAGATAGCCTGTGTTTGTATGGTCAAATAGGTCAGATGGACAAATAATGAGATGTACAATCTGATAAGAAACTGTATAAAGATGGACTGTAAACCAAGAATAATTGCGAGTGTCTCTGCGGAGGGGCACAGCCAGCGAGCCGGCCAGCCAGCGAGGGGTAGTGTCTCTGGGGAGAGGCACTGCCCTGGGAGTGTCTCTGGGGAGATGGCAAGACCTTGATCGTGCGGTGTATGGGATAAGGTCTGGCATTTTTGATAGTCTCTGCGGGGGCACTCCGCTGGACTTTTGTTGTATGTTTAATGAAATAAAGTCTAGCATTCTCTGAGAATTATTGCCTCGTCCTCTTTGTTTAAACACTTAGAGAAATTTGAGAGGTAAAGTTGAAAAACTCTGAATTTCTGAAAACAACTCTGAGATATTTTCACTCGGAGATCCACAACAAATTTGGCATAATCAGACAGGTTTGGATCCAGTATCCACAACAGACTCAGTCACATTGAAGGTGAGATTCTGTCCAGTTCCTACAGTGTTCATTTCTCGCCCATTCACTTTATACCAGGTGTAGTTCTGCACTGGTGGGTTGGCATCACTGCTGCAGGTCAGAGTCACAGAGCTGCCCTTTAACACTGAACCAGAGGGACTGACGGACACTGAGGTGTTTTTAGGATAATCTGGAAGATATGAAAATATGGCATTGATTTTTGTTCTTGAATATGTTATGAACCATCTGTAATGATTGTGCCCTAAATTCACATTTAAAAAACGAAGTGATATGTGATTGGTCATTGTCCCAAAATATTAAATTGAAAATAAATTTGGAAATTTGCATTCATACTATAAAAACGAAAATGATTGATGATTGGATGGATAATCAAGTAATATTGATTATCTCCTGGCATATTTTTAAAAGCTCAAATCCAGCTCTCTTACATAGAACTCTGAGAGTTAGACTGGTGTTAGACTTCTGAATGTCTCCTTGTTGCAGTTTGTAAAGCGCCCTGCAGGTGATCTTCTGCCCATGGTGGAGGTGGGAAGCAGTGAAGGTCAGAACAGAAGACACAGATTTGGTTTGATCCACATTCTTTTGCAGTTGATCCACACTGTCACTCAGACTGGGGGTCCATGTGAGATTTGGGGGGAGTTTGGGACAGGGGGCTGCAGCAGAGCAGTTTAAACTCACAGAGGTCGCCTCCATCACCTCCACCTTCTCTGGGGTTAACTTGGGTTTGGGTGGAGAGGCTAGGAGACATGGAGACATGAGGACGGGTTACTGTCTGTCTCAGGATTGGAGACGCACACAGCACTCAGAGCACAAACTAATCACCACATCAACAGTGTCTGACTAACATACAGTATTTACAATGAGAAATCAGTATTTACAATGAGAAATCAGTATTTACAATGTGAAATCAGTATTTACAATGTAAAATCAGTATTTACAATGTGAAATCAGTATTTACAATGTAAAATCTACTAAGAAGTCATTCCTCTTTGCATTATTGACTCTTTTTCATGCTATCTGTATTTCTCTTAGAGGACAGCATTTGTACCTCCTGCACCTAATCTTAAAAACCATACATCAGCACAAACGCACACAATGAAAGGCATAACAGTAAATGCTGTACCTTTGACATTAATTTGGACACCTTTAAAAAAAGTGAACTTGAGATTTGGGCATTCCAATCTGAAGAAATATTTATCATTGTAATTCAGAGGGAAGCGGTCCAGAATTCTGGTGCAGTTCTTCTTCAGCAGGTCTCCAATTAATATTCCATTAATTATGTTCTGTTCAGACGTTGACTCAGTTATACTGGAATCAAACACTATTGGTCCAAAAACATTACTTTTCCTCCATTTTCCTTTAGCCACAGCTACCAGACCTTTGTCATGTCTAGATGGGATATAAAATGTGCAGGGAATCAGCACACAGGATCCAGCCAGAGCTTCTATACTCTGAGGCATCCGTGTTGACCAGTCTCTGCTCAGGGCTCCTACAACACACACAACACAACTCTGTAAATACAGCAGCTGTATGGAGATTTGGATCAGTTTCTTACACACAGCAGCACCTTTACAGACCTTGTAAAACTTATACATAAATGTTGCTGCATGGTTATGTTTATTCATATCAATTAAACAAAAACATTACTCACTTAAAGCTGCAATAAAAGAAAATATAAATTACCTAAACGGCTAACACGACAGTGTACATATAAAAAATAAAAATCCAAACAAAAAAGCAAAAGACAAATTCCCAATAGGTATAGATAAATATTGACAAACATAAATCCCATTAGAATAATGTGCATCTCTACATTATATTGTTAGACTCCGCCCCTTTCAGGACCTACCTTGCAGCAGGCAGCCAATGAGGATTAATCTCTCCACTTCAATCATGTCTCTGAGGACGGTGGTGCAGTGGTTAGCACTGTCGCCTCACAGCAAGAAGGTACCGAGTTCGAATCCCGGCCGAGGGCCTTTCTGTGTGGAGTTTGCATGTTCTCCCCGTGTCAGCGTGGGTTTCCTCCGGGTACTCCGGTTTCCTCCCACAGTCCAAAAACATGCAGGTTAGGCTAATTGGAGACTCTAAATTGCCCAAGGGACTACGGATGGAAATTAGCATCCCTGCTATAATCCGGCATGTTTACATATGGTATGTATGTTCATTAATGTGCATTGTCCCTTCCAAATAAACAAATCAAAAAAGTAGGTGTGACGGACCCTCCTATCCATTAGGGGGCCCTTGGTCTGGGTCTATGCAATGGTGCTGGTTCCTTTCTCCTTCTCTCCTGCAGGAGTTATGCGATCGGGAGGGGGAGGTCTGGCGAGATGGAGACCAGCTGGGCCGGGGTGATTGGGGAGGGGTTAAATGGGCGTGGGTTCAGTCTGCTCGCTGCTGACTGCCGGGCGGACCATGTTTTAAAGCTGTGTTAGGTAGTATGTTTCCGACGGATCCAGGGCATCCTCATGCAGCTGGAGATCCTTGCATGTAAAATCTGAGCACCGACTTGCCTTTTAATAATTATTGGAACTTGTCTAACTTATATTCAATAAAGGTTATATTCTTGTCCGACTCGTTTGGTCTCCCATTCAGGCACGGCCTGTGAGCTAATTGGCTGTGACATGGGGGCTCGTCCGGGATGTCATTTGACAAGTGGGTCATGACGCTGCGATTTCATGAGAACTTATGTGCCGCAAGTTGTGAATGGCTTGCGAGATCAGGATTGTTTGGGAGACGCTTTTTCGAGTCGGTGAGTTAGTCGTTTGCTGCGTTGGATAATGCAAATTGTGGATTGTAAATTTTGAAAGGAGGTTGGTACTAAGTAACCGAATGTTTTTAGGTTAAATCGAGTGGCGCTGAGGGTATTTCGGAAGCGTTTAAATTAACCATTGTCTGTCCCTGTTAGTTGTAGAGCGGCTTTCGCTGTGGGTGGGTGGTTTTTTGTTTTTGTACGGCTGACACTGACCAGAGCACAGTGTGAGCGGAGGGGGTGCCGGGTACACATCCGTGGCTGTGCTAGGTGAGCAGATTGCTTGCTAGGCCGGGCCACTGGGTAAGTGTTTCAATATCCCATCGCAGTTGGCTGTATGAAGATTAGGGTTGATTTATTTTAGTTCTGGGTAGGTAGTTAGAGGGACTGGGTGTTAGATTGCGGTAACTCAGTGCCACGCGAGGTAATATAGAAGGTTTTAGAACGGTTGTTATTGTTTTTTTGATCGTGTTTTGGTCGGTCCATACAGTATTGTTATGGCTAGCGTGGAGGAGTTTTGTGCTGATCCGTCGGAGGAGCTATTGGAGCGCTGTTCGCGGGATCAGCTGGCGTGTATTGCGGATCATTTTAGTTTGGATGTCGCTGATAGGCGAGCAAAGGAGAGCTTTCAATCTGCTATTGTTAAACATCTGTTTAGGATTGGATTATCTGTGCAGGTGTTCCCCGCCCGTTCCCGTAACCAAGAAGGAACTTCAGCGGTTTTTAGGTCTTGTGGGGTACTACCGTAGTTTCTGTAGGAACTTTTCCACGGTGGTGGCCCCGTTGACAGGGTTGCTGAGGGGTAAAGTGAAGTATCTATGGTCTGATGCTTGTCAGCAGGCTTTCGAGAACGTGAAGTCTATTCTCTGTGTGTCCCCTGTTCTTGCGGCACCTTGTATGGACCGACCCTTCAAGCTGCATGTGGATGCTAGTGATGTTGGTACTGGGGCTGTTTTGTTCCAATGTGATAGCAGCGGGGTGGAACGGCCAGTCAGCTTTTACTCTAAGAAGTTCAATGCATTTCAATTAAATTATTCCGTAATTGAAAAGGAGACTCTTGCACTGATTTGGGCATTACGCCATTTTGAGGTCTATGTGGACTCTAGTGTTCCGCTGGTAGTCTACACAGACCACAATCCAATTACCTTCTTGCATTCGTTGCAGTGCCCGAATCGTAGGCTGATGAGATGGGCTTTGTTCTTGCAATCCCACTGTTTGGATATTCGCCACATCAAGGGTTCAGAAAATGTTGTGGCAGATGCCCTGTCAAGAGCTCCCTGTTGACATTTGTGTTTTGTTGTTCCCTTTCTGGTGGCCATCTCTGTCACTTAAATGTTTCTCCAGGTTTGGATGAGTCTTGGGGGGTGAAGAATTGGAGACCTGTTCAGGGCGGGGAACACCTGCACAGAATGGTCAGTATGGAAAATTCTATGGAAACTGAGCTGACGGTGCTAATGAATGTTGTCCACATATGGGTGTACGGGGGGGAAGTAGAACTGGGATAACTGTGTTCCCGAGGGGAACCCTGTTCTTATGGGGGGAAGTGTGACGGACCCTCCTATCCATTAGGGGGCCCTTGGTCTGGGTCTATGCAATGGTGCTGGTTCCTTTCTCCTTCTCTCCTGCAGGAGTTATGCGATCGGGAGGGGGAGGTCTGGCGAGATGGAGACCAGCTGGGCCGGGGTGATTGGGGAGGGGTTAAATGGGCGTGGGTTCAGTCTGCTCGCTGCTGACTGCCGGGCGGACCATGTTTTAAAGCTGTGTTAGGTAGTATGTTTCCGACGGATCCAGGGCATCCTCATGCAGCTGGAGATCCTTGCATGTAAAATCTGAGCACCGACTTGCCTTTTAATAATTATTGGAACTTGTCTAACTTATATTCAATAAAGGTTATATTCTTGTCCGACTCGTTTGGTCTCCCATTCAGGCACGGCCTGTGAGCTAATTGGCTGTGACATAGGAGAAGAGGAACTGAAGTTAGAAAACAGCTCTGACACCCTCTGGAGAACATTATACTTTCATTGAAATAATACATCATTTAGAGCCAAGTAAACTGCTAGAAAATACCGTACATTGTAATAAATGCAGACAAATTATTTGTCAAATTGTTTCATCATAGGGTAATGTTCAGAGACCATGTATCTTCGATGATAGTACTGTCATCCTTCTGTACACAAGAATATATGAATATACCCATGTACTCATAATCTAAAGGTGCAGTCAACATGAAGGCACAGCAGTAATTCAGAGTGAACCACTTCATTAGCTCCTCCCCTCTAGCTAAAGCATCAGAACACATACAACTAAAAGAGTGCACTTCCTGTATGTCTCTTATTCTGAAGCTGTTTGCACGTGTGACTTCCTGGTACTGCACCAACACTGTGGCTCTACCTTACAGTGGCAATTACTATTAGCGTTTAATTGTTTTCATTTACAGCTTTAAATTCCATTGAATTTACCAACAAATTATACTGCATGTACATATATTGCTATGTTTTTATTTTTTTAATTAAAGTGTTTTGTTATTTAATTGCAGAATTAAATGCAATAAAGGATAAATTCCTTGAAACTTATATTATGGCAAAATGACTTAAAATGGGAGAAATGTTTTATGTAACGCCCCAGACTCAGAGACCCAAGCGCAGACCAGGATTGAGCAAAAAAACATTTCTTATTTCAGTACAAGGTCAAAAAGTCACGTAATCAGATTCCAGACGAGACAAAAATCTATATCCGAAAGAATAATCAAAAGACAGTCCAAAAGATCAAAACCAGGAAATCAAATAGGCGATGGAACAAAGGAATAGGCGACGGAACAAAGGAATAGGCGACGGAACAAAGGAATAGGCGACGGAACAAAGGAATAGGCGACGGAACAAAGGAATAGGCGACGGAACAAAGGAATAGGCGATGGAATAAAGGAATAGGCGACGGAACAAAGGAATAGGCGACGGAACAAAGGAATAGGCGACGGAACAAAGGAATAGGCGACGGAATAAAGGAATAGGCGACCGAACAAAGGAATAGGCGACGGAATAAAGGAATAGGCGATGGAATAAAGGAATAGGCGACGGAATAAAGGAATAGGCGACGGAACAAAGGAATAGGCGACGGAACAAAGGAATAGGCGACTGAACAAAGGAATAGGCGACGGAACAAAGGAATAGGCGATGGAATAAAGGAATAGGCGACGGAACAAAGGAATAGGCGACGGAATAAAGGAATAGGCGACGGAACAAAGGAATAGGCGACGGAACAAAGGAATAGGCGACAGAACAAAGGAATAGGCGACGGAACAAAGGAATAGGCGACAGAACAAAGGAATAGGCAGAGACATAATAAAAAACAAAACAAAAGCAAAGGTCAAATAAACCAGAAAATCAGAAAGGCAAACAAAACAAAATCGGCAGGCAAAACTCAATCAAACAGAAGGGCGTCTTGGGAACCTCAAATAAAGACAGGCTTAGTAAGGCGTAGGCACCGAGAATATCAATCAACGTTCTGACCCAGAACAAGTGAAACTGAAGGGTATATAAAGGTAGGGAACACTGAACTCAAGGTAAATCAGGTGCGAGTGGGAGGAGTAACGGGGAAGACTCACAGGTACAGACAATGATACTATGAGGGGATCAATGATAGAATAATGAGGGAACACAGAGAAGTCTAGGACTGGACTAAGCATGCAAACGAATAGACAAGACATGAGCGGGAGTGTTAAAGACACGCGCACACATTAAGAGAGGCAGTGGATAGCGGAAGAAAGTTATCAGTTAGTAAAGAGGAAGCTTAAAGTCGATAATTGAAAGATAGAATTGCAGGAAACAAGTGACAGCTCAAGCAAGGAAGCGTTAGTAATTAGTGGGTTAGTAAAAAACCTAAACTAAGCAGTTAGTAGTTGTTAGTGTTAATTAGTAATATAAACAATAAGTGGGACAACTAGTTTAGTCAGGGGAAATACAAAGAGGACCGAAAACACCCGAAGGCTCCCGAAAAGTGAGACGAAGACCGGGGAGTGACATAAATGCAAATACGTGAACATAAACTGGAATATGGAGTATAAATGTAATAACGTAAACAAACACGAAAGTAACTACACTAATAATAATAAACAGGAGCACAGAATAATACACACATACAATAATTAACAATAATAATGAAAAATAATAAACAACAAAGAACAGAAATAACAAAAACAAACAGACAAAACTCAGACTCCTAACAGTTTATTAATACTGTGGTCTTCTTTCAGTGCTTATAATGCATATTTTGACATAAACGTTTTATTGCCTGTATGAGCTGCAATTTCTATTGCAATTTGCAAAATATATCTTAAAAGATATAGTGTTTATACTCAAACTTTAATTTAGAAAATCACTGACAACCACAATGTATCCTGGAAAAATAATTATGTTGAAATGCTTCAATTATTTAGAGGATAAATAAACTTCTGAACAATTATTTTCAATTCAATTTCAATAAATGTGGCAGCATGAATATAATCTGTAGTTTGACAGAGCCAAGTATGACAAAAATGGAAATATACTTACTGTAGAACAGAAGAATATCCAGCCTCTCTCCACTGCACACTGACCCTCAGTCTGCAGAGCACAAGTACAAACTCACACAAAAGAGGAACTGCTCATATTTGGCCTTTTGTGAAACATGCTCGGGATGTGATGCTGTGAATATTTTTGGTGAACACTCATATAAAATGTTTGAAAAAACAACTGAAGTTCAACTTGTTTTTCTGTGTCATAATACAGTAATATGAACATGCTCAAATACAGAATTACTACTTTAAAACTCAAATAATACTTTTCACAATTATGACATCCACAGTCACTATGGAAACACTGCAAAGTGACACTTAAAAATGAACCTTATTTTTATGTCCGTGTCGATATGACCCAAAAGGACTTTTTGTATTTATAGCTACTTCAACTTCAAATTGGTGATTTTCTTCTGCAAAAATCTTTCAGACATCCTAGAAAATTAGGAAGTGAAGCATTTAGCTGCTGAAAAAAATTCTTTTTTTTTTTTTTTGTGAGAGAATGTCTGCCTCCTTGAAATTTCACATGGATTCCTTGAATCGTATGAGCAGCGTCACGGCCAGCAACGCTAACAGCTCTTAAGAAGTGAGTGCACATTCTCTTTTTAAGAACTGTTAAGGGAAACACATTTTATAAATTAAAGAGCCTCGTAGAATGCACTTAACTCTAACGATCGATCGTTATCGGGAAACACACCCCAAGTAATATGGCTTCATATCAGATTTGCTTTCAGCATTTATGTACTTTTATAGGCCCTATATATTTTCAGGCTTCCAGTGTAAACATAGTGGTCTACTGTACATCTTCTGTACATCTATTGTAACTAATGACACACACACACACACACACACACACACACACACACATAACACAGCAGGCACACACACACACACACACACACACACACACATACACACACACACACACACACACACACACATTAGGCCACCTAACGGCTCAGACCAGCTAACCGAAAACTTAAGGGAAACACTGTGTAAGACTATCAACAGTTACAGCCTCTGGAAAATATTACAAATACAAAAAAAAACAAAAAACGATATAACAGTATTTTACAAAATTTGCTGTTTATTATTATAATTGATGTACGTATCAGAGATACATCATATTACATAATCTTTGTAAAAAGTGTTTAAATAATCATACAATTTTAAAAACTAATAGTAAATAGTCAAGACAAAGACTCAAAGCACTAGTTTTACTTCTGATGATACCACAATGGTTATATTCAAAAGCCCAGTTATAGTTGGAGCCAAAGTCTAAAAGATTAGAAGATTGTCCTTCAAAACCGCTTACATTTTGTATCCTAATCTGGAGAACGCCCTCAAGGCAATGCATGTGATGAGCATGACATAGATAGTCACAATAACTGTACATTTAGTTTGATTAAATTGTTAATTAGTTTAATTTCATAGGTTTAGTTCATATATTTTTGTTAATTTATTAATCTAAATGATCCCTGATGAGAAAAAAGTAAGACAGGCTCCATAACTCCTTCATCTGAATAATAATCATTAAGTGAGCCAAAATCAATCAATTACAAATAAGGAAACTTTCAAAATTATATTTATTCATTTATTTGACACAAGTTGACAAAAAGCATAATCTCACAGAGTAACCATAAAGAAACAGAAAGTTATTAATAATATCACAGTAATATATCAAATAGTTAATTCAAACACATCCAATATTAATTTCCACGGCTTTTCTTTTTCATAAAATACAACATAATGTAACACCCACTTCCCTTTTCTCACCCGAAACCTCAGTGTTGAGCAAAGATGAGAATGCTTTTTTAAAAGTAAAGTGGTTTTGTAAATGTATTACGAGAGAAAAACCGAAATATCAGTGTGTTTATAAAGGCTAAAACTTAAAACAAAAAAAACTGCCCTATCGTGCATGTTTGTGAAACATTTTCTACTTACTTCATGCAGTCAGTCTACACATCAAATTCAGAAACATCAAAAACAAGGTTTATAATATCGTGCAACAGACCACCATTTCCTGTACATCCTCCATACTATTTGTTTTCAATAGAAAATTTCCTGCAAAGAATGGAGGCCTAATTACTAATGCCACGCTTATTCAAAAAGTGTATAGGCGTTGAAAAAACATATTTATTTTTACTTTGGAGAGAGTCTGCCTCCATGAAATTACACATTACTTCCTTTAACCTTATCAACAGCACCACGGACTGCAACGTTAAGTAGCTCTTAAGAGGTGAGTCCACATTCTCGCTTTAAGAACTCCTTCGGGAAACGTGTGTTACAAATTAAAAACCCTTCATAGAATCACTCATATAAATCACTTAACACTTAACTCTATGATCGATCGTTATTGGGAAACGCACCCCAGGTAACCTGATCGATCATTATTGGGAAACGCACCCCAGGTAACCTGATCGATCGTTATTGGGAAACGCACCCCAGGTAACCTGATCGATCGTTATTGGGAAACGCACCCCAGGTAACCTGATCGATCATTATTGGGAAACGCACCCCAGGTAACCTGATCGATCGTTATTGGGAAACGCACCCCAGGTAACCTGATCGATCGTTATTGGGAAACGCACCCCAGGTAACCTGATCGATCGTTATTGGGAAACGCACCCCAGGTAACGTGATTGATTGTTATTGGGAAACGCACCCCAGGTAACCTGATCGATCGTTATTGGGAAACGCACCCCAGGTAACCTGATCGATCGTTATTGGGAAACGCACCCCAGGTAACGTGATTGATTGTTATTGGGAAACGCACCCCAGGTAACCTGATCGATCGTTATTGGGAAACGCACCCCAGGTAACCTGATCGATCGTTATTGAGAAACGCACCCCAGGTAACGGGGCTTTGTATCAGATTGTGTTCATTTTCAGGCTTCCAGTGTAAACATAGCGGTCTACTGTACATCTCCTGTACATCTACTCTACTGTACATCTCCTGTACATCTACTCTACTGTAAATATCCTGTACACCCACTCTACTGTACATCTCCTGTACAACTACTCTACTGTAAATCTCCTGTACATCTACTCTACTGTACATCTACTGTACATCTACTCTACTGTACATCTCCTGTACATCTACTCTACTGTACATCTCCTGTACATCTACTCTACTGTAAATCTCCTGTACATCCACTCTACTGTACATCTCCTGTACATCTACTCTACTGTAAATCTCCTGTACATCTACTCTACGGTACATCTACTGTACATCTACTCTACTGTACATCTCCTGTACATCTACTCTACTGTACATCTACTGTACATCTACTCTACTGTAAATCTCCTGTACATCCACTCTACTGTACATCTACTCTACTGTACATCTCCTGTACATCAACTCTATTGTACATCTCCTGTACATCTACTCTACTGTACATCTCCTGTACATCTACTCTACTGTACATCTCCTGTACATCCACTCTACTGTACATCTACTGTACATCTACTCTACTGTACATCTCCTGTACATCTACTCTACATCTCCTGTACATGTACTCTACTGTACATCTCCTGTACATCTACTATACTGTACATCTCCTGTACATCTACCCTACTGTACATCTCCTGTACATCTACCCTACTGTACATCTCCTGTACATCTACTCTACGGTACATCTCCTGTACATCTACTCTGCTGTTCATCTTCTGTACATCTACTCTACTGTACATCTACTGTACATATATCTATTGTAACTAATGACCAATAGGGGGTGCTAGAGGCTCCTACAATGCCCTGCTTAAAATGGTGCAGTATCCGGTTGTGTTCATCAGAGAATAACATGCAAGTTTTAGACTTAAACTCAAAAGATAGGGATCTACTTAACTGTACATCTAATGCACACCCTGTGCACACTTTTGCAATACGAACTCTTTCAAATTAAAGATGTCTCAAGCAATTGCAGGTTGTGCTGAAAGTTAACATCGTAGTTAGCAGATATATATATATATATATTTTTTTTTTTTATTCATTAAGTCTACTAGTGATTTAAAGTAAATCTCATATATCCCTTAATGTCTCAAAGTGCCCATCGATAAACATATGAAGTTATGAATAAAAGACATCAGAAAGATGTATTGGGTCGATATCCTCATGTAAGCACCTATACTCAGTATAATGCACATAACACAGAACACACACACACACACACACACACACACACCAGATCACCAAAATAAAATTTAAATGACTGTGTAAAACTGTCAACAGTTTCAGACTCTGTAAAATATTAGAGATGCAAACGTAAAGGATTTAAATTATATAAATAAATGATATAACAGCATGGCACAATGTTTGCTGCTTATTATTATTATCATTGATATATGTATCAATATTGTATTGATAACTTATTTACAATACATAAATAATATGACAAAAACTTTAAAACTGTTTAAATAATTGTACAATTTTAAAACTAATATTTAGTAAACACAAACTCAAAGCTCTATTTTTTGCATCTGATGATACCAGAATGGTTATTTCCAAAAGCCCAGTTGTATTCAAAGTGTAAAGATTAAAATATCGTCCTTCAAAATTGCTTGCATTTTGTATCTTATTTCTAATCTGGAGAACGCCCTCCAGGCAATGCATGTGATGAGAATGCCCTCCAGGCAATGCATGTGATGAGAATGCCCTCCAGGCAATGCATGTGATGAGAATGCCCTCCAGGCAATGCATGTGATGAGAATGCCCTCCAGGCAATGCATGTGATGAGCATGTGATCTAGATAATCCCAATAACTGCACATTTAGTTTGATTCAATAGTTCATTAATTTAATCTCATAGGTTATGTTCATATATTTTTGTTAATTTATTAATATAAATTATCCCTGATGAAAAAGAAGTAAGACTACATGAATGTTGCATAAGCCCTTCATCTCTGCAGTAATCATTAAGTTAGCGGAAATTACAAATAAGTAAACTTTTATTTATTTAGTGGACACAGGTTGACAGAAAGTGCAATACCACAGAGTAATCATAAAGAAACATAAAGTTGTAATAAATCCAACATTGTACCACCTGGCACTCTGCTCCTGCTGAATGGTTGAAACTAAGCAGGTGTGGGCTTGGTTTTTACTTGAATGGGAGAACTCCTGGGGAAACTAAATTGCAGCTGGGAGTGGCGTTTGTTTGGCCAGTAGGGGGTGATCTTCCCTCTGGTAAAATATATCCCAATGCCCCAGTGCAGTGATGGGGACGCTGTGCTGTTGGAGATGACGTCTTATGGATGATACGTTAAAGCGAGGTCAGTAAGTCACTCAAAGTGGTCAGTAAGAACCCATGACACTTTTCGCAAAAAGAGTACGTGTTTCCCCAGTGTCCTGGCTAAATTCCCCACTTGGCTTTCACAGCCTTCCACCTAATGATATAATTGGCTAAAGAAATGTTCTCTCCATCTCAACTGATGTCTGGTGAGCATTCTGGAACAAAATGGCTGCCGTTTATTACCCAGGTGGGTGATACACATTGGTCGTGGTTGAGGCGAGTTTCCCCCCAGCCATTGTAAGTGGTGAGTGGTAAAATGTATTTTACCAGAGGTAAGTTTCTTTGAGTTTTTTGAAAGGCACAAGTAAATATAATGTGTAATAATACATGTTCTTAACTTGAAAACATATTTTATTACAACCAATATTAATTCCCACGACTTTTCTTTTGTAAAAACATCATGTAAAAAAGAGAAACCCACTTCTCTTTTCTCACCCAAACCCTCAATATTGAGCAATTTTGAAGATATATTATCACAGACGGGTCAACTAAAATATGTGTACTCCATATAGTCTAAACCCTTTAAAAAAACAGCCCTTTCCCGCGTAGTTGTAAAACGGTTTATACTTACTTAGTCTACACATCAAATTGAGAAATATCAGGAGTAAATATACTTTCCCATATTTTTTTTTTTTTTGCTTTTTCAGTAAAGTACAGTGCACCAAAAATAGAATGGTTCTGTAAAGAGTATGAAAAATCAGGATGGATGAAATGAACCATTTATTCACAGTGAGAGTCCATGATAAATACAAAATACATATCTCCTCATGTCATAGAAATGCCTGGAGGACAAAAATAAAATTCACCCTCCACGTTCAGTGGTTGTGTTTAAAAATAACAGCTTTTAAGGAAACCCAACATGCTCATAGTTTTAATGAGCCACTGCATCTGGTCTCAGTTTCCATCTCCAGTGTTCTGGTAGTCATCGTCCTCTTCTTGTGTAGTCACAGTGTCTTTCTGATACTTGTTCTTTACCTAACATATGAAGCACAAACACATACAAACACGCACACGCACGCACACACACACACAGGTTTGCATGGTTATTTAAACCTTCATCTCTTGACCATCAGAAGTAGTATAATACGATTCGGTATCTGTCAAAAGTGATTGATGGGTTCAAAAGGTCATTTTTTGAATATTAATGAGTTTATGAAAAATTATGATTATGCATAAATTATTTTTTTATTTATGATTTTTTTATTTTTATGATTATGATGATGCATCATCATTCGGGGTGGGGGTTTGTGGGTTTTTCGTTTCAAGGTTTTGGCGATGTCATTTTATTGGGAATTGTTGTAAGCGTTGTGGTTTTGTGACGAATTGTTTTTAGGGTTGGGGACAGGGTTGTTTAGGAGAAACATATTGGCAATGTAATGTGTTGTACATTGTTTTGAAAAACATCGTGAAAAAGTATGGTTGTATAAATGTATACGTTGTTAGTTGTAGCCGTAGTAGCAGCGGCAATTACGTTTTATTTTTAAAAAGCCGTTTGTGCTAGCGGCAGCAGCCGTTTGTTAAAAAGAATAATTCAAGCAGTTTTGTTAAAACGTGAAAAATCGCGTGGACTATAACGAAATAACATTAAACAGAATCATTGTAAAGACTTGTTAGATGCCATGAAGGCAGAAAAATAAACTCCGTGGGTTACAGGCGCCCGCGAGCAGAGACACTGTAGGCAAAACACTTAGAAACTTTTTCTGGTTCCGTGAAATCAAAATATTGTACAAAAAAATAGACAAAAGATAGGTACAAAAGGCGAGATAGCGCGCTTAAAAGCCTAGAATGGTTCGCATGAAAGACTATGAAGAAAATAATTTAAATAAAAGAATATGTTACGTTTTAAAGAATTAAAACGAAAAACGCAAAAAATAACTTGGGAAAGTTTTCTGTCGTTGCGGAGGTCCGTGGTATACGCTAGAAGATAGAGCGCTAACTTCACAGCACGTCGGCAGCTAGTGGCTACAATGCAGGACTAAAATTGTTCAGAGAACGAACACGGGTGTGTATCAGAAGCCAAAATGACGTACCAACGTCTTGTCACGTGGAGTTTGACGCAAGTTTACGTAGGAGTTTTTGATGGACGTTTGCGCGAACCAATGGTCGTGACGGTGTCGGAGGGCTGTTCCAAAAGGGGTCAAAAGGGCACGCACAGGCGCAGAAGCGTTTTTAAAGTTTATGACAAAGTCTTACAAGACATTGTATATGTGTGGAGGGGGGTGTGATTGATGGGGAACTGGGGATGGGTGAGATGGGGGGAGATGGTTTCAATCAAGCAACTTTTGTTAAGGGGTGATTAAATACAGGGTTTTTAAATATATAAACTAGAAACAAACGGCCAGAAAACAAAACAAAAAAACAAAAAAACATATAAAGATCTTTTGGGGACTTTTTTCCCAAAACAAAGTCGCCAAACGTACAAGGCCTGTTAAAGCGAATTTCACAGCACAACTTTTTATAATTCGTTGGTATCGAATGGTTTGTAAAAGATTATGCCGTTTAAACAGTTGCGTTATTAGCATATAACGTGTAAGAATATCTACTTTTAAAAGTTTATCTAAATGTTTGGGGGTTTACGTAGAACATATGGTCAAACGTGCGTCGCGGGGGGTGTGGGGGCTGTGGGGGGCGTAATTGTAAAACATGATACAACCAATCAAAGATGAAGGCTCCGGCCAAAAACCCTTATAAAACAGACACCTACGAACTCTCCTGACTCTACGATTACATACGAAGATATTTGAAGAACCCACAGGTACCAAAAGACGCAACGAAGAAGAGATGTCGGAGGGATACTTTTCAATGCAAGGTACGTGTTTCCTATATTTCATTAGCGTGCAAGTATGAGATTTACAAGTTGTTAATTAAGCATGCGGATTGTTCTATTTCTTAACATGGTTTTTGTTAAATGTATTTTAGACTACTCCACAATATTTGCGGAAACAGCAGACGTTATCGACTTGGGATCGGAACATCTAGCAGGCCTGGATGAGTTGATCCATATGCTACCTTTGGAAAACGAATTACACAGCGTTTTAGAAATTGGTGCTGGTTAGTTGTCTTATACATTTGATTAAAATGTACTTTTAAAAGAGGTTGCGTGTGTATGTGTGCGTGTATATATATATATATATTTAACGGCGAATGTTTAAATGTGTTGGCCTTGTGTCGAGACAGCGTGTCTAACAAAAGCCATATAAGCCAGCCCTCTACGCAAGGCCTGGGGTTCTGAATATTTTAAAGACCGATGTAAAAAACGGTTTTTGGATTGTTTAGCATCGTTAGGGTCTATTTTAAGGTTTTTATTTCACAAAGACAACGACAGTAAACAGATCTGGTTTTTGTTGATGTAAATGTGTTAGACTACGTTGATATGTTGGATATACGGCCGAACAGTGTGTAGGCCTGGATGTTTGTTACCCCAATGAAAACTAATTAAGCCGTTCTATAGAACTTGGTATTTGTATTATACATTTGCTTAAAATTTACTTTGAAAGAGACTGTGTGTGTGTGTGTGCGTGTGTGTGTGTGTGTGTGCATATATATATATATGTATATATTTATTGGCGACTGTTGCAATGTATTACACGTGTTCTCTAAAAATGGCCGCTTGTTTAAACGTGTGGCCATGTGGTCGGCACATGGCAAACAAAATGGCTGTTCGTGACACTCGACGTTAGTTCGACAAAGTTTTATATACCGATTCGCAACTTGCGTATATATTTTTATATATATATATATATATATCCAGAGTGAAACTTAAAGTTTTTGGACTGTTGAACATCGTTAGGGTTTATTTTAAGGTTTTTATTTCACAAAGACGGAACCATTAAACAGCCTGTTGTTTTTAAATATATATATTATTTTTACGGTTGTTTAAATGATCCTTTTAAAGCTGTTTTATATTTATATATGATTGTTTAATGTTTAATTGTTTTAGACACATCGGTTACAAGGCCGACAATCAACATCGAGGCGCAGGTTCGGGCGTCGTTGGAGGACCCACGATACACGAATACCCAAAGTAGGAAACGTTTAAACTTTTCTGTTTTAGGGATATTTAGCATTTGTAGTTATCGTTTTGGCTGCTTCTAACACATTTTATTTTTAAAAAGCCCCAGAAGCACCTCTAGAAGTGTGTACAGAGGAGTCAAGCACCCGACCTGAAAGTTCGACGTGGGAAACGTCTGGTTGTGAGTTGTACAAGTCTTGAAAACGCTTGTATAATGTTTTTTAAATAACTTTGTTTGTTTGCTTTAAATTAAATATGAATATTAGTCTTTTTAATTTAGAATTTTAAAGTATAATTAATTTTTTAAATTTTTAAATTTTTCTTTTTTCTTTTTTAAATTTTTTTATTTTATTTTTTATTTTATTTTAATTTAGAATTTTAAAGTATAATTAATTTTTTTAAATTTTTAAATTTTTATTTTTTAAATTTTTTTATTTTATTTTTTATTTTTTATTTTAATTTTAGTGTGTTTTAAACTAAATATGTAAAGTATTTTTAATTCTTACAGACGGTGAAGTAACGGATGAGGAGCTGGTGTCGATACCCGAACCAGAAAGGCGACCGGGCAATCGTGGTGCAGCCGAGCAAGCTATTGTGCAAGAGCCGGGACAAGCAAGGGGGACAGAAGCCACACAAACCTTGGACCAAAGGGGCCACCCGGCGAGTGTAAATGCTCAACTTCTTTATATTGTAAATAGAATTGTTGCAAATGATAGAGAGCGAGCAGAACTCTACAATCGTTTCCAATCACTTGTAAACCGACATTTGCAATAAATATGGCACCGAAAAGACAACGTACTGCTTCTTGTTCCGAGGGGTCGAACGGTAAAAGACCTGCTGTGGATGATGCTGAAAACACTAACCGTTTAGAGTTAATGCCTGAAAATGTTAACCCACATCTCTTAGCACTTGTTGAGGATGTTAATCAAGGCTCTATTGACACGCATGAAACAAGTAGTGAAACTGTAGTGCATGATTGTTTTTTTACCGGGCTGTTAAATGCGCTGGCCGCGGTAAACCGTGAACGCGCACGTGCTGAAACGGATATTAACCCAAACACAGAAAATAACGCGCATGGCATTACTGTGTTAGAGAGCCCCCAAAGCCCTGTAGATGATAACGTGCATGGACTTCCAGAAGTCAACCAAGATGGTGGTGCGGTTGATGACACAGACATTCAGGTGATACGAAGGCCCAAATTCAACAGTACAGAAATTCGGCACCGCTTTAACTTTGCAGCACTGTACGACATTGACAACTACGCAGAGTTTTATGTGTATGTCTTAAACACTTTAGAACAGATACTGGTTAAAGTTCGCGAGTTGTCGCGCCCCAATGATGTTGTACAACTAGAATTAAGGGGTGATTCGTTGTCTGAGGGCGTAACCGTACAACTAAACGGCGACAACGTTGATTTGGATATTTTTTTGGATATGGTTGAAAAGTTGATACAGAGCAATTTTGAGATTCTGGCTGATGAAACGCTGATGCTTGTGGCTCACATTATTCAGAACCCTAATGGTGGTGTGGGGGACCGGCGGAAATTATCGTCATGTCTCAAGAGCGAAATCATTCGCAAAAAACTAAAACACCTAATTGTTAGCTACAACCGCGGTAACAACCTATGCTTTGCAATGTGTTTGACGCACCTTTTACATCCGACATTAAACACATGTGAAGCTGAAAGAGAGGCTGAGCAATTGCAACGTTCCGTAGGCTTTGGTGTTCAGCACAAGGTTTGTTTTTCAGACATTCACATGTTTGAAAAGTTTTTAAACATCAAGATTGTCGTGTTGTCACACAATGCAAATAACGGGGTCTTAATAAAGTTTCAAACATCTGAGGCTATACATGAAAAAACACTGTTCCTATACCTCGATGGCATGCACTATTATGGCATCAAATCGTTGAAAGGTTTCTTAGGTAGCCAATATGTTTGCAACTTTTGCTACACACCATACACATCGAAACATAATCACAAATGCAAACATACTTGCAACGTCTGTGTACACGCAGATTGTTTTAAGCATCGGTCTGCAACGATACGGTGTAACGACTGTATGCGTATCTGTCGATCAAGCTTTTGCCATGCCGAACATAAAGTTTTGAAACAGAAGTCGAGCGGCAAGATGCTCAGTATCTGTGACACATACAAGTTCTGCAGCAAATGTGCACGCACATATGAGGTCGGTAGTCCGCCTAAACCACACACATGTGGTCTAAAGACATGCACAGCCTGCAAGGCTTTATTGACCCCGGATGTTGAACATGTGTGCTACATACAGCCTGTGAAAACTGAGCACCCAAGCGTACGTTATGTGTTTTATGATTTTGAGTGTCGGCAGGACCATGGTGAGCACATTGCAAATTTCATATGTTGCATTGATTTTAATGGTAAGCGTTGGACGGCGTCTGGTGATGAGTGTGTAAAGGCTTTTTTTAAGCGATACCGAACACCAAAGTACAAGGGGTATACATTCATTGCACATAATTCGAAGGGTTATGACGGGTACCTGCTGATGCAGTATTTGGTTAAGCAGGGTGTGACACCAAGCATCATAGCACAAGGTAGCAAACTCCTGTGTGTTACAGACGATGCTTTTGGGCAGAGGTATGTTGATTCACTCTGTTTCCTGACTATGAAGCTTAGTGACATGCCCAACGCGCTAGGTTTTGACAATGTGAAAAAGGGGCATTTTCCCCATTTCTGGAATAAAATTGAGAACCAGAATTACATAGGCACATACCCGCCACCCTTGTACTATGGTGTTGACACAATGATGGAGAAGGATAGGGTTGCCTTTAATGCCTGGTATGATAACGTGTCTGGGGGTGTGTTTGACTTTCGTAAAGAAATGTCAGAGTACTGCCAGAACGATGTTGTTATTTTGCGGGAGGCCTGTTTACGTTTTAGGACAGAGGTGCTTGGGAGCACGGGTTTAGACCCATTCCAATGCATTACAATAGCCTCTGTGTGTATGAAGCAATTCTGCACAAACTTTTTACCCAAAAACACCATTGCAGTCACAGCGCCCGATAATTATGTCCGACAGCAGAAAGCCTTTTCCACCGCATCAATCCAATGGTTAGAATATGTGAGCCACAAGGAAAAGTTTTTCATTCAACATGCCTTGAACCATGGTGAGGTTAAGATGGGTAACTACCATCTAGACGGGTATTCAGAGTCGGACGGTGTACGTACGGCTTTTGAATACGCTGGCTGCCTATACCACGGATGCAGAAATTGCTTTCAGCCAAACACGATTAGCCCTATCACAAAAACAGATTTTGGCTCAATCTACCACAAATTTCAGGAAAAAATTGACACTTTACGCCGCGTATACAACCTGAATGTTGTCGTGATGTGGGAGCATGAATGGGTAAGACTTAAGCGTGAGAACCCCGATGTTCAGGAATTCCTGAGACATCAGGACTATCCCGAACGTATGGAGCCTCGGGCAGCTCTGTTTGGTGGTCGAACGAATGCTTTGCAACTTTACCACAAAGTTCAAGAAGGTGAGCAAATGCACTATTTTGATTTCACCAGTCTATACCCGTTTGTGAACAAAACCAAAGTTTACCCAACAAACCACCCCATCATCATCTTCCGTGACTTTGAACCGATCGAAAACTATTTCGGTCTGATCAAAGCCAGGGTCAACACACCAAGAAACCTTAAAATACCAGTGTTACCATACAGAGTCTCTGGTAAATTAATGTTTCCACTCTGCCGTACATGTGCGGAATCCGAGCATCAAGGTTGCTGTCAGCATTCTGCTGATATGCGCTCTCTAACAGGTGTATGGTGTACCGTTGAAATGCTTAAAGCTATTGAAAAAGGTTACACCATTGACAAAATTGTTGAAATCTGGCACTTCCAAGACAGCTCCGAGTCTCTTTTCAGTGACTACATTAAGACGCACCTAAAGGGTAAACAAGAAGCGTCAGGATACCCCTCTTGGGTTTCTGATGATTCTGACAAGGCGGCATATGTGCAGAGTTACTGGGAGAAGGAGGGCGTCCGATTGGAACCAAACAATATCTGTGTAAACAAAGCCAAAAGACAAATTTCTAAACTGTTTTTAAATAGTCTTTGGGGCAAATTTGGCCAGAGAAGCAATCAGTCAAACACAACCTTGATCCGTGATCCCGAGCAGTTTCTGCAATTCATGTTTTCGGAGGAGTATGACATCTCACACTTTTCATTTCTTACCGAGACAGTAGCCCTGGTCCAGTGGAGACTTGCAAAGGGTTTCCCAAAACCACCCAAATACAGCAATGTGTTCATTGCGGCCTTCACCACCGCTTATGCCCGGCTCGAGCTTTATGAGCTCATGGATAAAATGCCCGACAGAGTTCTGTACCACGACACAGATTCTGTAATCTTTGTGAGCCGGCCGGGCGACTGGATGCCTTCTCTCTGTGATTTTTTGGGGGAATTGACTAGCGAGCTAGACCCTGGTGACCACATTGTTGAATTTGTTTCAGGAGGACCCAAGACATACGGCTATAAAACACTGCTCGGTAAAACCTGCATGAAAGTGAAAGGTATAACCCTGCACAATACTAACACACAAGTTGTCAATCTTTCATCACTCACAGCCTTGGTACAGCACTATGTACAGAATCCCGAGGCAACAGCCCGCGAAATTATGACCAGCACAAAGCAAATTGTTAGGGATAAGAGAGGTTTCTCTCTCAACACACGCACAGTTTCCAAAATATTCCGAGTGGTTTACAACAAACGAGTACTGCTCCCGGATTTCAAAACCTTACCATATGGATTCTAAACAAGTGCTTGGGTGTGAAGGATTTGACAATCGTCTTCAGCATCCTTTTTCATGCATAATCTCCGGCCCCTCAAGCAGTGGTAAAAGTGTTTTTGTGAAAACACTGCTCCAAAATGCACAACATGTTTTGTCACAAGTACCTCAGAACATTGTATGGTTTTATTCCTGCTGGCAACCAATGTATGATGAGGTGCTTCATAAAATAAAGAATGTACAATTTGTAGAAGGGCTTCCTGAATCTTTGACCGATGAAGTTTTGCTACCTCTGCACAAAACCAATATGGTCATTGTTGATGATCTTATGCAAGCCGCCAGTCAGAGCTCTGAAATTGAGAGAGCTTTTACCAAGTATACACACCATAGAAACCTCAGCATCATATATCTTGTGCAGAATCTTTTCTTCCAGGGTCGAAACAGCCGCACAATAAATCTTAATGCAAACTATATTGTTCTGTTCAAAAACCCCAGAGATAAAATGCAAGTTAATGTTTTGGCCCGACAAATGTACCCCAGAAATTCAAAGTTTTTCCTAGAATGTTTTGATGATGCTACCCGAAAACCTTATGGATACCTGTTGGTGGACTTAAAAGCACAGACGCCTGAGGAATACCGCATCAGAACTGGTTTGTACGCTCCAGAGTGGCCGGTTGCTTACGTGCTAAAGAAAAAGTAATATGTCGACACGTATTAAACGGAACTGGAGTCTTCTAAAAGCTCTATTTGAAGGTGATGCCCGGCAAAGACGGGGTATATTACAGTCTGCTTCTGATGAACTCATAAATACAATTTGTGAACTAGCTCTCAATGTTTTGCGTGGTAATATCCCCCTAACGAACACACAATTGAAAAAAATAAGAAAACAAAAGGTTGGTATTAAACTGTTGGCTAACAAGAAAACATCAATTAAAAAAAAAATTAAAGTTATAAATCAAAGGGGTGGCTTCCTTCTGCCTCTACTGAGTGTTGCGATACCTTTTCTAACCAGTTTGATAGCTGGTCGCGGTGGCGGCTAAAAATATGGAGCATGCACAAAAGATGTTTCTGGTGCCTCAAAGTCAGATGGACAAATTAAAGAATCTTACTTTTACACCGGAACCCATCCGACAAACTGTTGAAAATGATTTGGATCAAACCATACGTAACATCTTGTCGAGGAATGATGTTGTACCACACGAGAAGGCAAAACTGTATACGATTGCTCTGCAACGTTTTATGGCGCTGGTTAAACAAGGTGCTGCGGAAACACAACAATTGACCCTATCCTTGCCAGTCGAGACTCACGATACTGTAAGACCTGAGACCTCCCGATTTGATGATGTCTTACAAAGTGTACCACCTAGAAGCCGGGAAAATGCCACGTACGTGTTGGATAAAATTTCAAAATCAGGAGATGTGGTAACGTGGAACGCTGATGGGGAGTTTGTGCTTAAAGGCAACGCCGTAAGTGGCTCACATATGTTGGATCTAATAAAGAACGTAACAGCACCTCAAAAGATTTCTGAGAATAGAAGACCCAGGGGTTGGGGTGAATTTATAGAGGCTATGGCCCTGCTTAACATGCCTCTTTCTGTTATACCTAATCAGAATGTTCGCGACATGATAAATCGGCACAAAAAAACAAAAACAAAAACACCAAGTGCGGGCGTATTTACGCCAGAGCATGGTAATAGGCCTGTTTTAGATCACTCAGCGTGGTTAGATTTCTGAAGCAGAATGTGTGTGTGTGTGTGTGTATTCCTAATGCTGAAAATGTCAAATGTCATGTTTAACGTGATTTTATTTTACAATAAAATACATAAAGTAAAAACCAAACGAAACACGCTTGTTTATTTTTATTTTTTATTTTCAACAACCGTGACAGATATTAAACATTTCACCACAGCCAACCGTCTGTACACAGTTTAACATGTTTTTAAGGCATTTATTCAAATATATTTTGTCAACATATCTTGACACCATAGCATCGTTCTTTTTCAAATTATCAGAGTATAGGTCTATAATGTTGCTAAACGGAACCCCTTTGGCCCTGTTGTGTAGATAAAATATACAATGCTGGCCACACTTTGCGCTGAGCGGGTCTTGCATCTGTACTGTGTTGTAAGTAATCCTTGTGCAGTTCTTTTGCAGAAAAGTGTTGATGCTATCCGGGAAGTATATGTAGTCAGGTGGGTTGCCGTAGGAGTCGAAAAATTCGCCCGTCTTATCCGCACACACATACAAAGCCAACCAGTGTTCCCCAGGCTTATTTCGATGGTGCGTATTCACAATGTACATGGCGGGTAAATTATCTAGTTTATCAGCCGGTAGCTCATCGCAGGCCACCGTTCCATAAAAGTAATTTGTGGTGTATGGGTTGTTGCACAAAATAGCATCTAGTTCTCGGGTGTTCATGTTTAATAATAATCATACAAAACGTTCCTCCTCTGGTTCACTTCAATAATATTGTCGAAGCATGCGTAAACAATCAAATTAACGGTTCTGGGTAGCGGGACTCTGAATCTCATCTCCAGACGAATATTGCCCGTTTTGATCAGGGACAAATGTTGGCTGCATCCTTCATCGGGGGTCAGATTGAATGCATAAAGTGTGTAGCCTTTTATGTATTCTTGACGATCTATACACAATGGTGAATCTTTCAGATGTCGCCCCGTTGCAAGTGCTAAACCATAAAATTCACGAACCGCCGAGCCGGTTGTGTAATCTGGGGTAAAAGCCTTTGCCGGAATCTGAAGACCATCCATATTGATTGATATATGTTCGGCGTCATAATGTTTGAAATTGAAAGGGTTCTTGTTGTAAACTCCTGTAAAAGCATCGTTATCTACTAAACCTATGATGACCGATTTCGGTAATTGCCCCAAAAACAAATTTTCTTGATTGCAAACTCTAAGACCAGCCGCCATGCTGAAAGTTTTAAGGCTAACACGGTCAATAGGATATTTAACATTCGCTGTTAGTAGTGCCTGTGCATGGCCTAGTTTAACAGGTGGTGATACCCCGATTTTTTTAACAAACATTGTTGCCGAGACTATTTTAAGCTTGTACGGGTGTTGTTGTGCATCAGCGGTCATTAGACAGAAAGCATCCTTACAACGCACCATCTTGATTTTAATATCGACACCGTTTATAAGTAGTCTCTCCTGAAAAAACATGTCTGCGTGGATGGGTCCGAGCAATTCAAAAGTGTTGCTCCCCGCGGTATATATGGCTCTGCTTTTCAAACCGTTGTTGTCCCCCGCCGGGTCTGTTTCGTCCATATGGCCACCGGTATCCTTATAGAATAAGCCACTCGTAAATTGATTAGCCAATGTGGCTTCAGAATAATTAAGTAGACATTCCATAATTGCTCTGTAGGGGTATGTGTTGCTAGACTGGCTCACCAGCCTGTCACCCAACGAAACATCCACCTGTGAAAAAATGGTCGCTATGGGGTAATTAATAATCCCAACCGTGTCTGCGTTGGTGATATTGGTACCATCTGCACGGGTTATCTTACACTGTAGGTATAATAGAGTGTTGTTTAAGTCAAGGTAATCTTCACCATTGCCGGCTATATAGAACTCTAGGGGGCCCGTGTCTGAAAGGGCTGACAGGGGGGATACTTCAACATAGATGTTCTTATCAATGCTTGTTTGCGTATACGGTACTGCGAAAAGGTCCAGTTCTGACTTCATACATTCCTCTGACATGTTGTGTATGAAGGCCATTTTTAAAAAATGTATCTACTTTTTCTCTTAACCTTCTTGGTGTGCTTTTTCACCCTCCGCGTGCTTTTCGTCACTGTGGCTCGACTGCTCACTGTGCGACGCTTTTTAGCTTTAGAACTGCTCGTGACACGCCCCCCTGGGGGCCTCTTACGTGCCCGTCTTGTCATAACCATAAGCCCCGAACCGTCCTGGTCACCGGTGTTCAAACGACTCATCACAGCTTTGTTCACCACATCTTTGGCTATGTTCTTGGCTGCTGCTTTCAAATGTGGCTTGGCTATGTTGAAACCTTTCTTTAGTAGGGGCAAGGCCATTCGGAATAAACCGCGAAATAGTCCTCCAAGTCCACTACCATACATAACACTAGCACCCTTATACCCCGGCAGTCCATTACCAGCCTGTTCCGTATAATAGGCTATATACCTATTTGGATCTACGTAGAGGGGTGTCCTAGCCATTTTTATTCGTGATACCGATATTTCACCGGCCTAAAGTGTAGTTTTATGTTGGCTTTGCCGTAAGTAAAGGCTATGTTCTCGTTCTGATCTGATTTCAGCTCAATTGTTATATCGTCAATGTGCTTCTTGCTGACATGTACGTAGTGTGGCTTCTCGTAAGATATTGTGATTACATCGTTGCTAGATCCTGTTATATGTACACATCGTAGCAGTGGCACAAAACTATAACCGACTCTCTGGTAGTCAATAATGTCTGTGTATACATACATTGTGTAGAACCCCGCCCGAATATCCGCGGGGTGGGGGGCCACAGGCTTTGCAACCGATAATGCAACATCTGGCTCCAACCCCAGCATTCTGGCGAGCTTTCCGTTAGCCGATAGGGCTAGATTTTCGTCTGCGCGAATATGAACTCTGTTTTTCATTACGGCGTAGCCCAACTCAATAGCCCATTTTTTCATCTTTAAACTTCTGTTAATCTCATCCACAAGCGCTTTCAGGCTCTTGTAATAACCCCAGCTTGTTGTGACAACATAGTCTGTGGCTTTTTTCGCGTCGCTCACGATAAAATAGTTTTCGTCAGTATTTAGCATGCACCAAGTATAGGGGTATTGAATCTCCGCCAAAGCAACCTCCCATTGTCCTCGTAATTCGAGGGCTCGTGCAAACTTTGTTGTGTAGCTTGAAATTTTATTCCCCGGATAAATATCTAGACACGCATTGCTCGGGAGAGTGACATAAAAACCGTCGTCTTCCATGGTGTCCCCTGATGATTTGGTCGGGTCTGTAAACTTTTCAACTCTTTTAGAGATCGACAACACGACTTTCGGGTATCCAGCTGTTAAATTTTTCGGGCCACCCCACCCATTTTACTAAAACAAACTTGCGTCTATTGTGTGTTTTCTCAGCAACAATTTTTTCGACCTTATAAGTTTTGTCTTTCCCAACTATAACTTTTTGTAATTCGGCCTCATAAAACACCCCGTCAATGTTCGTACCATCATAATCCTTCAATCTGTATACAGGCGGTCTTCTGTGAACCCTTTCAACAACCGTGAAATATTCATCTGTATATGTTTGTTCATATCCTTTTGCAAACTTTCCACGTACTTTGGAGACCCTGACGGTGTCACCCTCCTCAAACTTAAACTTTGTCTTTTTAGATTTTTTTGGAAAGAGACCATACATGTTTTTAAAAACTTTAAAAACATTATCTTTGTTTACTTCAAGGGGTTTCATTTTAATAGCGCTGTGATAGCTATTATTGTACCCCAGCACCAAGGCCTGCACAACATCTATATAGCGTCTTGTATTGTGGGCTGTAAAATAACGCCACATTCTCGTTTTCAACGTTCTATTGAAACGTTCAACCACAGATGCTTTAACATCTTCGTTATCCGTGGCAAAGTGTATTATTTTGTTGCGTTTCATCAGACTTTGGAACATTTTATTGAAAAACTCTTTACCTTTATCTGTTTGTATTTTTTTAGGTTTTCGACCTTTTGCGAGAATGCTTTGAAAAGCCCTGTGCACTTCGACAGCTGTTTTGTTTTTAAGAACACACACCCATGCATGTTTTGACAATATATCTATACATGTTAGCATAAACTTCATATTATCATTATGTTCAGAGACATTTGACATGTCAACTAAATCGACCTGCCATTGTGAATCAATGTTACTCACAAAAACCCTGTTTCTCTTGAAATTGACTCTGATTGGTTTGTGTAAGGTGTACGCATCTTCACCAGATAACCAAGCAGCAACTTTCTTGTCTGAGACTCTCAAATCTTTTGTATCACAAACACCCCGCTGTAGGCGCTTTTTGCCGCCGTAAGACCCAGGGTTTTCTGGAGAATAATACACATCTTTCAGGTGCTTATCAACATCCATCCTTACGGTTATAGAAGTAATGAAGCACAATATAAAAAAAACACAGTATTTATTATTTCTTTTTTATAAAAAACACAGATTTCATTTTACATTACAATATTGTATGTGGCAATGTTTCGCCTTCAGAACATATGGGCCACAGGTCTTCCTGCATGGCGCCCTCGATTTCCCTGAAGTCTGTATCGACCGCCCAAAAGGCCTTCTCGCTGGCCTGGTCAAGGTCCGTTTGTAGGATTTTACGAAGTTTGTCACGAATGTTTGTTTCCTTGCGAATTTCTGCAATAATCGTATCAACAGACCCCAGGATCCTCATAGGTTCGGGTTTAGCCACAAACAGCTCCATGGCTTTGACAAGCAGAGGACTTAACCAGGGTTTCTTCACTCTTGCAACGAAATTGTCAAAGTGATATGTGAAATAGTGTGCGTCCGTCTCGTTTAAACAACTGTGTCGAAGCTGGCTTGGATGGTCAACTTCACAACCCAGACATTGACTCTTCAGATGTTGTTCAATAGAGCAGTCCAGAAGTCTCGCGATGATGATTTTCAAAAGTTTAATCATCGGCGTTGTTAGACAACCGTCTGTTTCACAGCCTTGTCTTTCGAACGAACCAGCGTATAAAACATTGTCCACCGCGTTCAGCTCGTCAGCGAGCCACGGACCTGTAGCCGGAAGGTCATTGTGACCTGGGTAATCCGTCTCCCAAGATTCTGAACCCTCTGCAGCCTGTAGGGGCTCGTACATTTTGTCAAAATTCTGAGACATGTTTGTCAAGAGGTTTGTATCGGGGGTATGGTATCAGGTTTGTACCGCTTGTCTTTTTAAAGGCCAACTCAAACTTATAACCACGCCTTGAAAACCCCTAGAGTTCTGAAAGGGCGCTTTGATTGGGTTTTCGTGTTTGCGGGGCGTGCTTTGAATTTTAACATGCTTGAATGGTTGATATAACAATGATGACACCGGTCTTTAGTATGTAAAAGAAATACTTTTTTATTTTAAAGTTCACAAAACAATAAAAAACAACAGCGCCACAATATGTATACAGTGATAATGGCAATATACAAGCCCACACAAAACAAACTAGAACACTTTTTAAAAAAAACATCATAGTTACGTTATACACGTTTGTAAAGCGTTTCTAACAATCTTCATCAGACACACGGCTTTGCTGTTGCAGTGTTTTCCAAAGCATCCGACATGTTGGCAGCGGCGTCAAATCTTGCCCGCAGGTTAGTTTTCACAAAACCCATGGAACGCAATAGCCGATAGTCCTCAATCCTTGTATTGGCCTGTTCGATACAAAGTTCCAACAACGGCAGGTCATCAAAATGAAAACAAATTTGTACATCCGGGATTGTGGCTGATGCGAATTGCTCGCTAATAATTAGTCGCTCAGCTTTTCTGCGTCTTCTAACAAACACCACCGAGCAGACGGGTTCTTGCCAGCTCACAAAGTTTCTTTCGCCGGGTATATTGTTGACAACAGCACGGTAACAGTTTTGGAATAGACCCCATTCCTCAGGCTCGAAACTCACGCAGTCTGTGTTCTCACCAAACAAATCGCCGTCACGCATGTTGAAAAGTGTGATTCTTGGCACGCCATCAGCATCTGTGTGAAGTTTATACCCACATTGGATATCGTCGCGACCAGTACAGGGCCAATCCCGATACACAAGGTCTACACGTAGCCGTGATATCGCCGCAAAGGCCTTTCTTGGTGTTTGCAACACCGTGCGGTCAGCCCTCATAGCGTCTGGTGATTCGGGTGTCATAAGTTGTGCGGTCGCCATTTTCTGGTTGCTTTGACAAGTTAGTGTTTCGATGCCTGCTTCTGCTAAATATCTGTGCCGAAAAGCCGGTCTTTTATACATGTCTTTTCGACTGCAAACCCTGTGGGCCGCTCCTGTGGGCTACACCCCACCCCAATCACCCCAACCCACACACCCCCCACCCCCATCTACCCCATCAATCACACCCCCCTCCACACATATACAATGTCTTGTAAGACTTTGTCATAAACTTTAAGAACGCTTTCTGCGCATGTGCGTGCCCTTTTGACCCCTTTTGGAACAGCCCTCCGACACCGTCGCGACCATTGGTTCGCGCAAACGTCCATCAAAAACCCCTACGTAAACTTGCGTCAAACTCCACGTGACAAGACGTTGGTACGTCATTTTGGCTTCTGATACACACCCGTGTTCGTTCTCTGAACAATTTTAGTCCTGCATTGTAGCCACTAGCTGCCGACGTGCTGTGAAGTTATCATTCTATCTTCTAGCGTATCCACGGACCTCCGCAACGACAGAAAACTTTTCCAAGTTATTTTTTGCGTTTTTCGTTTTAATTCTTTAAAACGTAACATATTCTTTTATTTAAATTATTTTCTTCATAGTCTTTCTCGCCTTTTGTACCTATCTTTTGTCTATTTTTGAACAATATTGTGGTTTCACGGAGTCTGGAAATGTTTATAAGTTTTTTGCCTACAGTGTCTCTGCTCGCGTACTATGCTTTGCGAACGCCTTTAACCCACGGAGTTTATTTTTCTGCCTTCATGGCATCTAACAAGTCTTTACAATGATTCTGTTTAATGTTATTTCGTTATAGTCCACGCGATTTTTCACGTTTTAACAAAACTGCTTGAATTATTCTTTTTAACAAACGGCTGCTGCCGCTAGCACAAACGGCTTTTTAAAAATAAAACGTAATTGCCGCTGCTACTACGGCTACAACTAACAACGTATACATTTATACAACCATACTTTTTCACGATGTTTTTCAAAACAATGTACAACACATTACATTGCCAATATGTTTCTCCTAAACAACCCTGTCCCCAACCCTAAAAACAATTCGTCACAAAACCACAACGCTTACAACAATTCCCAATAAAATGACATCGCCAAAACCTTGAAACGAAAAACCCACAAACCCCCGCCCCGAATGATGATGCATCATCATAATCATAAAAATAAAAAAATCATAAATAAAAAAATAATTTATGCATAATCATAATTTTTCATAAACTCATTAATATTCAAAAAATGACCTTTTGAACCCATCAATCACTTTTGACAGATACCGAATCGTATTATACTACTATCAGAGCTCCACCTTGACAATTCAAATAATTGTGTCTGTGGAGGAAGAGGGCAGTGCCTACATTTCTATTACATTTTTTAATTTTTTATTTACCTTTTATTTAGAGAGGTAATCTTATTGAGACACAGGGTCTCATTCTCAAGAGAGACCTGTTCAAGGCAACAGCAGCAATACAACACAAAGTTACAGACAGACAGGACATTCAACACAGAGACAAAATAGAACACAAATCATCGAAGTGATAAGTGCAAAAGGACCAAAGTGGTAGTCAGATTTAAAATACTATGTACAAGAGCACACCCCCACAGACACTCTCTCCAGATTATGTAAAAGTAGTTTAAAATCCCCTAGGGGAATCATGCTGGACAGCTTCAGTTCCTGCTGTAGCATGTTCCAGGTTGTGGGGGCAGAGTAGGAGAAGGCCTTTTTACCCAATTCTGCATAAAGATGGGACAAATCTCCTCGCGAACGCCAAAGTAAATCAACCCTAGAGAAATGGGCGAATAATTTCGAAACACGATATATAAATGGTATAAAATGCCTTGGACAAATTATTAAAAAGGGCAGCACAGTAGTTCTTGGCATCCAAGGCTTCCACAATATCATTTACCACTTTTGTAGCAGCAGTTACATCAAAAATTAGGGGGGAGATTGTCAGGGCCTGCCGATTTTCTCGGGTTTAGGTCTTTTAAGGACAAATGTGGATTGAATCCAGTCCAAAGTGATTCCACAGAGCATTTCAGCCTTTCACCTGAGAGTGGGAGGTCTTCACCTCCATTTGAATATGAGTGATTAAAGACAAATGCAGCTCTGTAGTTTCCTGTTTTTACTATAGAGACCAAGAACTCATCTGCAGGGTCCAGGCAGGAAGGGCAGGACTAGGGTGCGGAGAAGCGCCACGTTTTTAGTCTAAGGCCAACCGGAAAAAGAAAAAGAAGATGGCGGTGTCAGAGTTGACAAGAATGGAGAAAGAGCGCTACAAGATCAAGGCTGTGTCACAGGGCCGACAAGGAAACTGGACAACCTGGGACGGGGTTGTCAACCGGAAAATCAGTTGATAAGACTTGTGCAAGATCCCACAGGCAAGACTCAGCTTTCTCATCAGGTCAACCGCTGACCATGGGCACCGGAGGAGGTGGGACAGGCAGTAATTGCAGTAATGCCCAGCAGGTTATACCAGCTACCTGTACATTTACTAGACATACAGTAAATTTAATTTTCAGAAACATGAATATTAATCAGCTTAGTGGCACCCCCTGCAGTATGTTTTTCCTTGGATGCATCCCACTTATTCACCTGCAGCACATCATATTCAGGGCTTATGTTGGAGAGCTGCAGACTGGCGTATGTGTCACCGTCCCTCCCTCCCTTTAAAGGAAAAGTCACACAGATGGTGTAAATGTAAAATACATCTGAAATCAGGCTGAGCGCCAGTGAGAGTGTTTCAGAAGAGGAAGAGGAGGAAAGGATGCTGAGACTCACCTTCAGTCTTCTAGACAACCTGGAGACATGAAAACCAGAGAAGAGAGAGATAATGTGTTATTACCTCTGCTTATACAGTATGTCTGTAGACCTCAGTCATTTACTCTATGGGATAATTCTAAATTCAGTCATTTAAAATTACTGGCAGCATAATTGCCTTCCTGTATCTGGTCACATGATACAGAAGAACAGTACAATACAAATGCATAATTAAAAAATGATTATGATAAAGATATATTTTTATCAGCATTAAATTCAAAAAAGTTAAAGTTTAAAAGATGGACTCACTCTTTAATTTTGTGGATAGCAAATGCAACAGTCAGCACATACAGACAAATCAGTGCTGCTATGATAAGATATAACATTGAAGGGCTTTGGCATCCTGAAATGAAATCGGTGATAATGCATTTAATGACATCATGAGGCTTACAAATATACAACAGTGAAGAAGTGTTTTATGAAAATGTTAAATACTGGTTCCCACATTGTTAAGCTGCTCATCACAGAGTACTCTGCCCCTCCAATTTCATGCATTCTATTTAAGGTCAAACATATTCTGGATAAAAATGTAATAGCTACATTGGAAATATGTTTGATAATAAAATTGTTGACGTGTCCAATACTTATTTCCCCCATTGTATGTAATAAGTAATATGATTAATGCAATTATCTAATAAATACAAACACTGAACATACGTTTGATATCCAGCTGTACAGTTGTTGAGTTCTGCTTGCCATGTTCATTCTGTGCTTCACAGTAGTACTGTTCACTGCCACTGGCCACATTGAAGGTGAGATTCTGTCCATTTCCTACAGTGTTCATCTCTCTCCCATTCACTTTATACCAGGTGTAGTTCTGCACTGGTGGGTTGGCATCACTGCTGCAGGTCAGAGTCACAGAGCTGCCCTCTAACACTGAACCAGAGGGACTGACGGACACTGAGGTGTTCTTAGGAGAATCTAGGAGATGTGAAAATACATCACTTTTTTTCTCAGTTTGTCAAGACTGCTGTAGTATTTGATGTGGTGTAATGGTGGTCTACTTTAAAGGATAGACAGTACATAAGGTAATTGATCATTTCTTGTTTTTTATTTAAGGCATTAAAGGAATAAAATATATTGTTATTATTATTAATATTATTATTATTATTATTATTATTATTATTACTACTACTGAATATTCCTTGATTTACAAAATATAAGAATCATACTGTCAAATCCAGCTTTCTTACATAGAACTCGGAGAGTTAGACTGGTGTTAGATATCTTCTGAATGTCTCCTTGTTGCAGTTTGTAAAGCGCCCTGCAGGTGATCTTCTGCCCATGGTGGAGGTGGGAAGCAGTGAAGGTCAGAACAGAAGACACAGATTTGGTTTGATCCTCATTCTCTTGCAGTTGATCCACACTGTCACTCAGTCTGGGGGTCCATGTGAGATTTGGGAAGAGTTTGGGACAGGGGGCTGCAGCAGAGCAGCTCAAACTCACAGAGGTCCCCTCCATCACCTCCACCTTCTCTGGGGTTAACTTGGGTTTGGGTGGAGAGGCTAGGAGACATGGAGACATGAGGACGGGTTACTGTCTGTCTCAGGATTGGAGACTCACACAACACTCAGAGCACAAACTAATCACCACATCAACAGTGTCTGACTAACATACAGTATTTACAATGAGAAATCAGTATTTACAATGAGAAATCAGTATTTACAATGTGAAATAAGTATTTACAATGTGAAATCAGTATTTACAATGTGAAATCAGTATTTACAATGTGAAATCTACTAAGAAGTCATTCCTCTTTGCATTATTGACTCTTTTTCATGCTATCTGTATTTCTCTTAGAGGACAGCATTTGTACCTCCTGCACCTAATCTTAAAAACATAGGTTCCCGACATCAGCACAAAGGCACACAATGAAAGGCATAACAGTAAATGCAGTACCTGTGACATTAATTTGGACACCTTTAGGAAAATTGAACTTGAGAACATTTGGGCATTCCAATTTGAAGAAATATTTATCAGTGTAATTCAGAGGGAAGCGGTCCAGAATTGTGGTGCAGTTCTTCATCAGCAGGTCTCCAATTAAAGTTCCATTAATTATGTTCTGTTCAGACGTTGACTCAGTTTTACTGGAATCAAACACTACTGGTCCATAAACACTACCATTCATCCATTTTCCTTTAGCCTCAGCTACCAGATCTTGGTCATATTTAGGTAAGATATCAAATGTGCAGGGAATCAGCACACAGGATCCAGCCAGAGCTTCTATACTCTGAGGCATCCATGTTGCCCAGTCTCTGCTCAGGGCTCCTACAACACATACAACACAACTCTGTAAATACAGCAGCTGTATGGAGATTTGGATCAGTATATTACACACAACAGCACCTTTACAGACCTTGTAACACTTACGGCATGGTTCTGTTTATTCATATCAATTAAACAAAAACATTACTCACTTAAAGCTGCAATAAAATAAAATATAAATTACCTAAACTGCCTACACGAGAGCGTACATATAAAAAATAAAAATCCAAACAAAAAAGCAAAAGACAAATTCCCAATAAGCATAGATAAATATTGACAAACATAAATCCCATTAGAATAATGTGCATCTCTACATTATATAGTTAGACTCCGCCCCTTTAAGGACCTACCTTGCAGCAGGCAGCCAATGAGGATGAATCTCTCCACTTCAATCATGTCTCTGAGGAGGAGAGGAACTGAGGTTAGAAAACAGCACTGACACCCTCTGGAGAACATTATACTTTCATTGAAATAATACATAATTTAGAGCCAAGAAAACTGCTATAAAATACATAGTACATTGTAATAAATGCAGACAAATTATTTGTCAAATTGTTTCATCATAGGGTAATGTTCAGAGACCATGTATCTTGGATGATAGTACTGTCATCCTTCTGTACACAAGAATATATGAATATACCCATGTGCTCAACATGAAGGCACAGCAGTAATTCAGAGTGAACCACTTTATTAGCTCCTCCCCTCTGGCTAAAGCATCAGAACACATACAACTAAAAGAGTGCACTTCCTGTATGGCTCTTATTCTGAAGCTGTTTGCACGTGTGACTTCCTGTTACTGCACCAACACTGTGGCCCTACCCTACAGTGGCAATTACTATTAGTGTTTAATTGTTTTCATTTACAGCTTTAAATTCCATTGAATTTACCAACAAATTATACTGCATGTACATATATGGCTATGTTTTTATTTTTTTTAATTAAAGTGTTTTGTTATTTAATTGCAGAATTAAATGCAATAAAGCATAAATTCCTTGAAACTTATATTATGGCAAAATGACTTAAAATGGGAGAAATGGTTTATGTAACGCCCCAGACTCAGAGACCCAAGCGCAGACCAGGATTGAGCAAAAGAACATTTCTTATTTCAGTACAAGGTCAAAAAGTCACGTAATCAGATTCCAGACAAGACAAAAATCAATATCCAAAAGAATAATCAAAAGACAGTCCAAAAGGCAATCAAATAGGCAACGGAACAATGGAATAGGCAGACGTAATACAAAAGAAAACAAAAGCAAAGGTCAAATAAACCAGAAAATCAGAAAGGCAAACAAAGCAAAATCGGCAGGCAAAACTCAGAATCAAACAGAAGGACGTCATGGGAACCTTAAATAAAGACAGGCTTAGTAAGGCGTAGGCACCGAGAATATCAATCAACGTTCTGATCCAGAACAAGCGAATCTGAAGGGTCTATAAAGGTAGGGAACACTGAACTCAAGGTAAATCAGGTGTGAGTGGGAGGAGTATCGGGGAAGACTCACAGGTGCAGACAATGATACTATGAGGGGAACAATGATAGAATAATGAGGGAACACAGAAGACTCGGACTGGACTAAGCATGCAAACGAATAGACGAGACATGAGCGGGAGTGTTAAAGACACGCGCACACATTAAGAGAGGCAGTGGATAGCGGAAGTAAGATATCAGTTAGTAAAGAGGAAGCGTAAAGTCGATAATTGAAAAATAGAATTGCAGGAAACAAGTGACAGCTAAAGCAAGGAAGCATTAGTAATTAGTGGGTTAGTAAAAAACCTAAACTAAGCTGTTAGTAGTTGTTAGTGTTAATTAGTAATATAAACAATAGGTGGGACAACTAGTTTAGTCAGGGGAAATACAGAAAGGACCGAAAACACCCGAAGGCTCCCGAAAAGTGAGACAATAACCCGGGAGTGTCATAAATGCAAATACGTGAACATAAACTGGAATATGGAGTATAAATGTCATAACGTAAACAAACACGAAAGTAACTACACTAATAATAATAAACAGGAGTACAGAATAATACACACATACAATAATTAACAATAATAATGGAAAATAATAAACAACAAAGAACAGAAATAACAAACAGACAAAACTCAGACTCCTAACAGTTTATTAATACTGTGGTCTTCTTTCAGTGCTTATAATGCATATTTTGACATAAACGTTTTATTGCCTGTATGAGCTGCAATTTCTATTGCAATTTGCAAAATATATCTTAAAAGATATAGTGTTTATACTCAAACTTTAATTTAGAAAATCACTGACAACCACAATGTATCCTGGAAAAATAATTATGTTGAAATGCTTCAATTATTTAGAGGATAAATAAACTTCTGAACAATTATTTTCAATTAAATTTCAATAAATGTGGCAGCATGAATATAATCTGTAGTTTGACAGAGCCAAGTATGACAAAAATGGAAATATACTTACTGTAGACCAGAAGAATATCCAGCCTCTCTCCACTACACACTGACCCTCAGCCTGCAGAGCGCAAGTACAAACTCACACAAAAGAGGAACTGCTCATATGTGGACTTTTGTGAAATATGCATGTGAATATTATTGCCTAACATTAATCGGAATTCATAGTTTTTCTCAGTCATAAAACAGGAATATGAACATGCTGAAATACAGAATTTATTTTTGAAATGTTTATCTGATGATCAACCTAGTTTGACATCATAGCACAGTAACAGAGTCTGCTTTTACAGTTGAAGCAGAATAAGCAAATAATGTATTTATTTGACACAAGTTGAAAAAAAGTGCTGTACAACAGACCAATTAATCATAAAGGAATATAAAGTTGTAATATATCCAATAGTTCTTAACTTATTTGAAACACATCAATATTTATGGCCACTCAGTCTTTTCTTTCACAACATAACTACAACTTCACAACTACAACATAATGTACAACAGAGACACACTTCCTTTTTCTCACTCCAATGTTGTGCAATATTGAAAGAAAAAATCTGTGTATTACAACAGATAATCCAACATAGTTCTGTGTTTAAAACAACATATTCTGTCTTCTAAAATAGAAAGAAAATCCTTGATGTCCTTTGTCCTCTCATGCATATAAAATGGGTAATACCTTTTTTCATGCAGCCAGTCTACACATCAAATTGAGAAACATTAAAAACAAGAAATCATTCATGCTTAAAAATATACTGAAAGACATCACCAGGCTTTACCAATTTACAAATATCCAACTGTGAAAAAGTACTTTATGGAAAGATGAAATACTGGTTCCCCACATTTATAAACTGGTCATAACAATCATAACGGTCTCAGCCGTCTAATTCATTTTTATTTCAGTTTAATGAGCTGTCTTGAAAGGCAATGACAGGTCATGCTTATAACAGGATAATTTAGGCTTAACGGCATAGAGCTAAAAATGGCCAGTATTACAAACAGCATTATGTGGAAATACCCGAGTGTTGCTGTGGAGCCGGGACGTGCAGTTGGAGGCTGAAGGAGCTGAGAATGTTGGGTGTTGTGTTAAACATGTGCTTTTGTCAGAAAAACAACAACAAAAAAAAACAACGGGTCGCGCTCAGTTGCTATTAATGCTGAAGTACACACATAGGTACACGCACACACACACACACACACACACACACACACACACACACACACACACACACACACACACACACACGTGTGTGTTTATGCTCCTCCTTTCTCTGATAACCAGTTTAGGCCCAAGAAACTGGAAATGTACAAAACAGAAATATACTGTATTATTATTATAGATTGTTCTAAATCTATCGCATATTATCACACCCACGCTTAGGTTGAGGGTTCATGGATCAACCAAGCCTTAACACTCTTTTGAAAATGTCAGAAATAGCACTTTAGTGCAAAGATGTTTATTCAATACCCCAGTACAAAAGACGTTCCCGTGGGCAAACAGCAACACTGCAAAAACATGTCTCTCTTAAAAAATGTTTAAGTCTTGTAATGAGACTTAAAATCTTATTCCTTTGTTTTAGCTTACTTTTTGCTTGACAAGCGAAATGATCTCACCCCACTGGCAAATCTTGAAATGAGTAAAACTATCTCACCCCACTGGCAGATACTTTTTTGCTAATCTAACAGAAATTCGATTCTAAAGTCTAAATATAAATTGAAATGCTTGTAAAGATTTGGTTTTTGCAGTGAACCAACAATCAACACAAAGAAACTGAAATACACAACAGCAGACATATAAGGCACACTTATTGAGTATACTATACAGTACAGCAATCCAGGCTCTGCATGCTATGCATTCCACCCAGAGCCGCTATTCATTTCACAGTATTACAATAATTGCATTCAGACACATACGTATATACATACATACAATGAGCACTTAATTGGACAGTGACACATTTTTTGTTATTTAGATTTTGTACTCTAGCACTTTGAGTTTGAAATGACACAATGACCATGAGGTGCAGACTGTCAGCTTTAATTTGAGGGTATTTGCATCCATATCGGATGAACCATTAAGAAATTGTAGAACCTTTTGTACCATTTTAAATATTTGGTTGCATATCCTTTGCATGCCATGACTTCCTGATGTCTGGGACCCAACAATATCAACAAACTATTTATATCTTATTTTCTGGCATTCCTACAAGCGATACTATAACCTCTCTGCATGTGAATGGATCTCTATAGAAATTGGGGGGTGGGACTAGATTTAGCTGTAAATTACACTGGAACAGTATGGAACCCATATGGGCTAAATGGCTTTAAGTCATCAAGGGTCTGAGGTATCAAACAAGCCTTAAACCATCACTCTGCTGCCAGATATGCAGTAGATATGGATGAAAAACTTCAAGGGTTTCTTCTCCTGACTTATTTTTCCATGGAGTTCAATAGGAGAATTTGTCAGGAGAAAGAACCTTTAAAGTGATCCATTTATTATTCAATAAATAATTTCTCTCCATGTGTACATTTTTGAGTGAACTGCCTCTTTAAGGTTGCACGTCTTTCTTTTTAAAGACCACGTTGGAGTACTCGCATTCCGGGATTCCCTCCATTTCCTTCTTCTTCTCCATTTCCACACACAGGCTCTCCGTCTCTATCGACACCCCTACGGCCAAACGCTCCTCCCCCTGCCCCGCCCCATCCTCTGCCTTCCCCTTCTGAATATTCATCTTGACCACCACCTGTGAATAGAGCAGTTCGGCCCCTCGGCCTGCAGCTCCATCCTGGACCTGTGTCTCCATGGACTGGGGGGAGTGCTTGATGGAGGCGTAGTGCATGCCTTCCAGCTGCTCCCCGATTTGGCCCTCTGCCAGGGGCAGTGTCTGTGGGTCTGTCCCTCCCAGGTCTGGGCCCCTGGGCGGGGTGGTTGCCATGGCGTGGTTGGAGTAGACGGGGTCTTTTTCTGCTGGACTTCTGCTAGGAGGATTCTGAGAAGTAAGTGTGTTAATGTTTACGGCTATTTCTGAGAGAGAGGGCCCTATCTTACACCCAACGCTAATCAGCGCTAACCCAAACGCAAGTGTCTTTGCTATCTTACACCCGGCGCTAATCAGCGCTAACCCAAACGCAAGTGTCTTTGCTATCTTACACCCAACGCTAATCAGCGCTAACCCAAAGGCAAGTGTCTTAGCTATCTTACACCCGGCGCTAATCAGCGCTAACCCAAACACAAGTGTCTTTGCTATCTTACACCCGGCGCTAATCAGCGCTAACCCAAACGCAAGTGTCTTTGCTATCTTACACCCAACGCTAATCAGCGCTAACCCAAACGCAAGTGTCTTTGCTATCTTACACCCAACGCTAATCAGCGCTAACCCAAACGCAAGTGTCTTTACTATCTTACACCCAACGCTAATCAGCGCTAACCCAAACGCAAGTGTCTTTGCTATCTTACACCCGGCGCTAATCAGCGCTAACCCAAACGCAAGTGTCTTTGCTATCTTACACCCGGCGCTAATCAGCGCTAACCCAAACGCAAGTGTCTTTGCTATCTTACACCCGGCGCTAATCAGCGCTAACCCAAACGCAAGTGTCTTTGCTATCTTACACCCGGCACAGGGGTCATTTTAGCGCCCAGTGTTCACGTTGTTTAATTACCAAGAGAACTCATGCCCATATCAAGTGAACTGCACAGGTTGGTCTTAAAGGAGAAGTTTGGTTTAGTATTATAAGCCCTGTTAAAAAGTTATTTACGATCATATACAATGACCATATCAACATTTTGACGAACTTTGCAGTCTTGAGATATATTGTTTATTGCTCATGTCACAGCTAACTTATACAATGAATCTGGACGGGCATATAGAAAATTCTTCAAAAAACACCATAAACTCTCAATTTCAAAGACAGGAAACTCACCGAGTGGTCACTGGTGTCCGTTGATGTTCTGAAACATAAATCGTCGCAAAGTATGCTTCGTATCGGGTTTTATTTATAATTTTATAAAATTCATTGACCGGATGTTTACAAACGTATGGCTGTATGGCGACTGAAAATAGTTATATACATTTTTAAATGTTGTTTTAAACGTAAACGTAAATTACAAGACACCAGTGACCATTCGGTGAGTTTCCTGTCTGCGAGTGAAACTGCGCAAATCGCTTTAATGAAACGAGCCCCTGGTCTAAAGTCATGTCGCAGTTATTTCTATGTTATTTTAACAGCGCAATATAAGTGTGTCTACATAGGCATGTGCACAACGCGCTTACACCCTCCTGTCTGTTACACACAGGGGCGCGCATGCATACAAGATATCAAGATTACATTGTGAAATATGGACTCATATTTTTCCCAGAAATTAGAACTTTCTTTCCCGCAATAGACGCAAGTTTTCCCTGTAATCACAGAGAAATGGGCTTGTTTTAAAGCTTTAAACTAACAGTAAAACAAGTTGCTCATATTTCCATAAGAACCTATGGGTTCCCAACCTGACAGCTTTCGTGTATTAAGCCAAAATAACGTGTTATTATGAGAATATAAATTCGGATGAAGCTTGAACTTCGCTCGCTGAAATGCATTGTCTGTGATCTGACTGCTGTGAGAACATGGAATTGATGTTTAACAATGCTTCATTCTATCATCAAACACATTTTGTTCAACAAGCAGGCTTATTTGACATTTTCTAAGGAGAGACGGAAGTCATATTCTGTTAACTTATTCTCAGCGGTTGCAGGTGTTTTTTAACAAAATTAAACCGCATACATTTTCTAAAATAACAGCACTGTCGGGAGTTACTGCCCAGCAAACAGTGAACGTCCCAGCAACGTCCCCTTTTAGTTCCCTCAACGTTATGATGTGACGTTCTCTGGGGATGTCCTAAAAACATTACTAGGACATTTTTAAAGTCCTAGGAATGTCACTGTTTGGTTACAATATGACATTTAATTTGAATTTTCCGGGGACGTTCAAGCAACGTCCCTATCTGGTTATGATATGACGTTGTGCTCATAACATTTATGGGACATTCCTGCAACGTCTGTTACTGGTTAAAATATAACGACATGTAATGAACGTCTGGGGGACGTCCTGAGAACGTTTTTTGTGACGTCCATGTAACGTTTAGAAAACCCTACAAATAGACGTCAAAGCGACGTCCTGATGACATTTTGAGGCGTTCAGGTGACATCCCAGGGACCTAATTTTGTTAGCTGGGTGGGAACCCGTGTCGGTGTTAAACATGGTGTTAATGTTAGAGATTATTATTGTGTATATCCAAACACGTTGTAATGGTTAGTTCGAATAATATTGATCCATATAGTCTATTCTTTGCTCGCACGCTTTAACTACACACGCATGAGCATGTCTGTTTCACCATCATATAAGCAATCCGCCAAGGTGGAAAAGCAGGCTTTTAGAATGGGATACGACATTTTGATTGGTTTATTGCATATAAATATATATATAAAGTTCAGCCCATTTTAACCTTGCGCCGTACTTAGCGTTCAAATAACACACCATCTAACGAGCAAAAGGGGACTCACCCTAAATGCACGTGCGCCATGTGCAGAATTTACATGAATTCAAAATAATATCACTTTCTTTGATTTATACTTTTGCTCCATATCGCAGCATCTTGTTGGCCTTGTTTACAGCTGCAGAACAATGCCTTCTTCCTGAGAGGCTTTTCTCAACTACTGCTCCCAAATATATTTTTTTCTAATTGAACATATTCTCCTTTTAGTTCAAATAAGTTCATAGTGTCTATATTTACTTAGATCATAGTTTTCTTTTATATCAGACACAAGTTATGTTTTCCTACCTGACATGTTTCGACGGCAATACTTCCGTCTTCGTCAGAGGTGTCACTGGATGGTATGTGACGTGTCTTATACAGCTGATGTTATTTATATAGAGGCGTGATCGTCCTGTCAGATTTGACAGGACGACCACGCCCCCCGCTGTCATTTCGCCGTTTGAGAACGCTGCTCCAGGTGGTGGAAAGCATGTATGCCCCCTCATCCCGGTTCATCGTCGTTTGTGCTCGCTTTCTAATTTCCACTGCCTCCATAATCCAGCGCTGGTGTTTGTTGTCCTGGGTGCGGATGACTTTGGCCTTATTCCAGTCCATGATGTGATTCTCCCGTTTGCAGTGATCTGTGATTGCCGATTTGAGATTTTCTTGTAGTGCCTGTTCCTTTATGGCCCGTGTCTGTCTTTTTGCTGTCTCCTTCTCGCATTCCTTTTGGTGCTCTTTTTTGCGGGTGATGAATGACCGACCTGTTTCTCCTATGTATGATTTATTGCATGATTGACATGGTATTTCGTAGATTATGTTACATTTGTTGTCCGGGTTGATTTTGTCTTTCGGGTGCACTAATAGTTGTCTGAGTTTTATGTGTGGTTTGACTGGTGTAACGATGTGACAACTATTAGTGCACCCGAAAGACAAAATCAACCCGGACAACAAATGTAACATAATCTACGAAATACCATGTCAATCATGCAATAAATCATACATAGGAGAAACAGGTCGGTCATTCATCACCCGCAAAAAAGAGCACCAAAAGGAATGCGAGCAGGAGACAGCAAAAAGACAGACACGGGTCATAAAGGAACAGGCACTACAAGAAAATCTCAAATCGGCAATCACAGATCACTGCAAATGGGAGAATCACATCATGGACTGGAATAAGGCCAAAGTCATCCGCACCCAGGACAACAAACACCAGTGCTGGATTATGGAGGCAGTGGAAATTAGAAAGCGAGCGCAAACGACGATGAACCGGGATGAGGGGGCATACATGCTTTCCACCACCTGGAGCAGCATTCTCAAACGGCGAAATGACAGCGGGGGGCGTGGTCGTCCTGTCAAATCTGACAGGACGATCACGCCTCTATATAAATAACATCAGCTGTATAAGACACGTCACATACCATCCAGTGACACCTCTGACGAAGACGGAAGTATTGCCGTCGAAACATGTCAGGTAGGAAAACATAACTTGTGTCTGATATAAAAGAAAACTATGATCTATATTCTCCTTTTGTTCCTGCATAAAATAGTTATACCTTAAGACCTTCCTTTTCTAGTACTTACCATACCCTTATCTCAATATCTGCTAAGATCTTCCAAGAACCGTAGGCTTATGCTTTCAGGCATATCTTAACACGGGTATATTTCTTTCCAATCTGGTAAAAGTCTCTACAAAGTAACTGTTCAGGCATGTGTGTGTGAGTGTGTGTGCGTGCATGTCTGTGTGTGTGTGTGTGTCTGTGTGTGTGTCTCGGTGTGTGTGTCTCTGTGTGTGTGTGTGTGTGTGTCTATGTGTGTGTGTGTGTGTGTGTGTGCGTTTATTCTTGTGTGTGTGAGACAGAGGGCTTAGACTGACCCCATCTGTCACCCCTTTGATGTCCTTCATTCTGCTTCTAGAACACCGGCTGTTTCTCTTCTTCCTAAAAACAACACAGATCATCACTGCCAACATACAGCACACACCTTGCTGTCATTATAATCACCATGGAGATGGGCTTTACATTTTAAGCATTCAAGCCAGTTCATTTTCTACTTTCTGTGTGTTTATTTCAGCGGGCGGGGGACCCCAGCAGTGGAATTGAGTAATATAATACACAACATTAAATGAGTTTTCCTTTATACTGACATTCCAGACCGCTGTTTCTCTTACTTTAGAACGAGCTGCATTATGACATATGTCATCACCATGGCAGCAACACCAGCAGCAGCACCAATCAGCAGCCAGTTAATGCTGAAACCTGCACAAAGGGACAAAAAAAAGGCCTGGAATTTATTCAGCCAATCACGTTGTGAACCAATCGGCGATGAGATTGACCCCACGTGTTTCAGTACAGCTAGATACAAAATAATTTTGAGTTTCACCCGCTCTTGCATCCCCGAATGGGATGACAGCTTTAGAGGTTTATATATTTGGGGTCTTTATAAAATTGGCCAGCTATATAATAAATATATTGCCTATAGATGAAAAGCTCTCAGAATACATTGTCAACTGAGAGAAAATCATAAGGCTGAGTTAGACCGTGTGGGTTTACTGTCTTACCTGAGCGTCGGTCTGGAGATGGAAGGTAGAGCAGGAAGAACAAAAAGGAAATATTAGGACAGGTACAGTATCCTCTACACTACTTACACACCCTTATATAAATGCTTCAAAATGTGATTGCCTGTATATTAGTGCCTGATGTATAATATGTTAAAGGAGAGAAACATGCGCCCGTTTACCCCAGCGTTGCTGTGGAGACGGGATGAGGAGCCTGAGGCTGGAGGAGCCCAGAGTGTTGGTGCTGAGGCAGAGGAGAGTGGGCGTGTCTCCCTGTGAGTGGCGCATGGTGAGGGAGCTCCTCAGGCCTGTGTTCCCCAGCTGCTCCTCCCTGATGACTCTGTCAGTAGAGTTAGTGACCCGCAGTCCAGACACACGCCACTCCATGCTGGGAGAGGGATTCCCACGGCTCTCACAGGAGCAGCTGATCTGTGCTGCAGTTCTGCTGCAGCTCCCAGAGTCAGAGATCTGAGGCATGTCTGAACACAGGATTAAAAATACCACAGTTGTACACAAACACACACCAATAATATAGGATTAATGCAGTTATCTAATGAACACAAACACTGAGCATACATTTTATATCCAGCTGTACAGTTGTTGAGTTCTGCTTGCCATGTTCATTCTGTGCTTCACAGTAGTACTGTTCACTGCCACTGGACTCAGTCACATTGAAGGTGAGATTCTGTCCAGTTCCTACAGTGTTCATCTCTCTCCCATTCACTTTATACCAGGTGTAGTTCTGCACTGGTGGGTTGGCATCACTGCTGCAGGTCAGAGTCACAGAGCTGCCCTCTAACACTGAACCAGAGGGACTGACGGACACTGAGGTGTTCTTAGGAGAATCTAGGAGATGTGAAAATACATCACTTTTTTTCTCAGTTTGTCAAGACTGCTGTCGTATTTGATGTGGTGTAATGGTGGTCTACTTTAAAGGATAGACAGTACATAAGGTAATTGATCATTTCTTATTTTTTATTTAAGGCATTAAATTAATGAAATATATTGTTATATTATTATTATTATTATTATTATTATTATTATTGTTATTATTGTTATTATTGTTATTATTATTATTATTATCACTACTACTACTGACTATTCCTTGATTTACAAAATATAAGAATCATACTGTCAAATCCAGCTCTCTTACATAAAACTCTGAGAGTCAGACTGGTGTTAGATATATTCTGAATGTCTCCTTGTTGCAGTTTGTAAAGCGCCCTGCAGGTGATCTTCTGCCCATTGTGGAGGTGGGAAGCAGTGAAGGTCAGAACAGAAGACATAGATTTGGTTTGATCCTCATTCTCTTGCAGTTGATCCACACTGTCACTCAGTCTGGGGGTCCATGTGAGATTTGGGGGGAGTTTGGGACAGGGGGTTGCAGCAGAGCAGCTCAAACTCACAGAGGTCCCCTCCATCACCTCCACCTTCTCTGGGGTTATCTTGGGTTTGGGTGGAGAGGCTAGGAGACATGGAGACATGAGGATGGGTTACTGTCTGTCTCTGGATTGGAGACTCACACAGCACTCAGAGCACAAACTAATCACCACATCAATAGTGTCTGACTCACATACAGTATTTACAATGAGAAATCAGTATTTACAATGTGAAATCAGTATTTACAATGTGATATCAGTATTTACAATGTGAAATCAGTATTTACAATGTGATATCAGTATTTACAATGTGAAATCAGTATTTACAATGTAAAATCAGTATTTACAATGTGAAATCAGTATTTACAATGTGATATCAGTATTTACAATGTGAAATAAGTATTTACAATGAGAAATCATTATTTACAATGGGAAATCAGTATTTACAATGTGAAATCAGTATTTACAATGTGATATCAGTATTTACAATGTGAAATAAGTATTTACAATGTGATATCAGTATTTACAATGTAAAATCAGTATTTACAATGTGAAATCTGTATTTACAATGTGAAATCAGTATTTACAATGAGAAATCAGTATTTACAATGTGATATCAGTATTTACAATGTAAAATCAGTATTTACAATGTGAAATCAGTATTTACAATGTGAAATCAGTATTTACAATGTGATATCAGTAATTACAATGTGAAATCTACTAAGAAGTCATTCCTCTTTGCATTATTGACTCTTTTTCATGCTATCTGTATTTCTCTTAGAGGACAGCATTTGTACCTCCTGCACCTAATCTTAAAAACATAGGTTCCCTACATCAGCACAAACGCACACAATGAAAGGCACAACAGTAAATGCAGTACCTTTGACATTAATTTGGACATCTTTAGGAAAAGTGAACCTGAGAGGACTTGGACATTCCAATCTGAAGAAATATTTATCAGTGTAATTCAGAGGGAAGCGGTCCAGAATTGTGGTGCAGTTCTTCTTCAGCAGGTCTCCAATTAATGTTCCTTTAATTATGTTCTGTTTAGTTTGACTGGATTCAAACACTACTGTTCCACTGGTACTACTTTTCATCCATTTTCCTTTAGCCACAGCGACTAGATATTTATCATAATTAGATGGGATCTCAAATGTGCAGGGAATCAGCACACAGGATCCAACCAGAGCTTCTATACTCTGAGGCATCCGTGTTGCCCAGTCTCTGCTCAGGGCTCCTACAACACACACAACACAACTCTGTAAATACAGCAGCTGTATGGAGGTTTGGATCCGTTTATTACACACAACAGCACCTTTACAGACCTTGTAAAACTTATACATAAATGTTGCTGCATGGTTATGTTTATTCATATCAATTAAACAAAAACATTACTCACTTAAAGCTGCAATAAAAGAAAATATAAATGACCTAAATTGCCTACATGACAGTGTACATATAAAAAACAAAAATCCAAACAAAAAAAGCAAAAGACAAATTCCCAATAGGTATAGATAAATATTGACGAACATAAATCCCATTAGAATAATGTGCATCTCTACATTATAGAGTTAGACTCCGCCCCTTTCAGGACCTACCTTGCAGCAGGCAGCCAATGAGGATGAATCTCTCCACTTCAATCATGTCTCTGAGGAGGAGAGGAACTGAGGTTAGAAAACAGCACTGACACCCTCTGGAGAACATTATACTTTCATTAGAAATAATAAATCAGTTTGTGTCAGGAAACCTATTCTAAAAATACACGGTACATGCAGTAGTAATGTATACAGGCACATTATTTGTCAAATTGTTTCATCTTAATGCGACGTTCAAACGTTTGCTTTAGATGTTTAGTGGTGTTTGTAAAATGTATTTGTGTCGGAATGATTTGCATTTAGCTTCAGAGTAGCCGCCATATATACAGCACAACACATATCGCCATATATACAGCACAACACATATCGCCATATATACAGCACAACACATATCGCCATATATACAGCACAACACATATCGCCATATATACAGCACAACACATATCGCCATATATACAGCACAACACATATCGCCATATATACAGCACAACACATATCGCCATATATACAGCACAACACATATCGCCATATATACAGCACAACACATATCGCCATATATACAGCACAACACATATCGCCATATATACAACACAACACATATCACCATATATACAGTTCTTTAATACATAAGAAAGAAGCCGATTCCTGAAAAAATGTCAACAATTTAGATTGAACTATTCTGTCAGACACTTGGTCATAAAAACATATTTGATTTTAAAGTGTCTGACTGCAAACTTCAATCTAAATTATTGACATTTTTTTCAGGAATCGTCATCTTTCTTGTGTTGTCTCTAGACCAGCTCCAATTTTGGTGATTGTTTGTGATTCCTTCTTTTCATTGAGATAAAGCTTGTTGTTCAGGATGGAGCTTAGATATTTATGTCCTTACGGACTTCACTTCCTGGACGTGGATAACTGAAGGTTTGTGGTTTAAATATTGGGATCTAAATTGTGATATTTATTAAAAAGTTGGAATTCACTCCTCAGCTGCTTGCGACAAAACGTGCTTTTTTATTATTATTATTTATTTATGAATCCACTGGAATTGGCCAAAATGGCAGAATGCACAAAACTGTCATGGATCTTACCTTTCTTCCCTTATCTCCGCGTCGCTTTATTCGTTTACCGGTAATCTATCGGATTTTCCTGTGTTCCGCCACGGGTTTTGCTTTCGCCTCGTCATTAGTGATTTCACCTGGCATTTATTTCCGCTCACTATTTATACCCCGCTTCCGGCCTCTCTCGTTGCTTCCATGTTATTTCACATGACATTCGAGCCGGTAAAAGAGGGTATAGGAAGTTGTATTGCTATCGACCGCTTTGATTAGCAACGCGGGACTTGTTAGCAGTACAACCTTAGAAAGAAAGCAGTTCTCTTTAATACGCTCTTATTTCAGAGCAGAGGTTTTCGTTTTCTTTTGTTTTTCTACTCTAACCTACGAGTGTCTCACCCAAAGTTTTTGGGGTCTTTTCAGTTCTCTGTTTTTGTTGTTTCACTCCACAAACAGGAGTTAGATAAGCGTTATTGCTTATTTCTTTGTTTTGCTCGATTATCGAGCTCCTCGTTTTTATTGCGAGGTTTGTGTTCTTTTATTTTATTTGTTTCTCCAGTACGGATCATTGTCCGTTCCAGTGGTGTTCTTAGGAACACTTTAAGATTGCCCAGCTATTGCATTTGGATCTCCAATATTCCCATCACTGTCTCTGACAGAGATCCCTTACACAAAACCAGCCAATACAACAGCTTTCCAGCAGCTTAAATGCTTGGACTGCTAATTACCAAAAGTTATAAAATCAATGAATGATAAAAACAACAGACAACAGGCTCTTTTTAATATTATCATCCATCCTCTGTGGAATGTAAGTATTATAACTAAGAATGACGCATGCTTATTAAAATTACATTACCAAGATATAGCCTTTCATAAGCATCACTTCAGAAATCCACATTATACTGCCTGTATGAGTTCTCAAATATGTGTTTTAATACACGAGACATACAGCGGTAATACTCAAACAGTAATTTCTCTCTCTTTTGGCAAAAAAAAACAAAGTCACTGACAACCACACTGTATTCTGAAAATATATGATCTTAAAACACCATTATTGAGAGAAAAAATTTGAAAATGATTTGTAATTATATGTTAATGATAGTGGCAACCTGATGATAATCTGAAACTTGACGGAGCGAAGCGTAACACCGGTGGTAATATACTTACCGTTGAACAGAATAATATCCAGCCACACTGACCCTCAGCCTGCAGAGCACAAGAACAAACTCACACAAAAGAGGAACTGCTCATATGTGGCCTTTAGTGAAACATTCTCAGGATGTGATGCTGTGGATATTTTTGGCTCACATTCATATAAAACGCGTGAAACATTTCCACCCCTTTCTGACATTCAACTTATTTTTTCCCTGTCATAGTACAGTAATATGAGCATGCTGAAATACATAATTTGCTTTACAAATATTTCTCTGACGAATTGCTTTGACTTCATAACACAGTCATAGATTCTGCTTTTGCAGCATGAGGAAATACGCATTGATGCCACAAACACTAACAGTCAACAGAGAAACATACAAAAAATAATGCACAAATAAGAACCTAATGCAAAAATATGCAAATAATGCTCGTCACAATTCTGACATTTACAGTTACTACGGAAACACTGCAAAGTTAAAGTAAAACCCTCCTATATATCCACTCGTGTCACAAACTGCCCTTTGATACACAAATGAAGTCACTCTACACTTTCATTGCCGTTGACTAAAAGATCAGAAAGGTGCATTAGGCCTATATACTCATGTATGCACCTGTTCTCATGTATGTGTTCTGATTAAAATGTTATAATTTTTTATGCGTTTCTGACAGCACACTGACATGCGTTTTCTTTCAAGCGTAATACACATACATAACACTGCACGAATGCACGCACACACACACACACACACACACACACACACACACACACACAAACAAACACACATGCATGCATGTATGCATACAGACACAACCTTTCTGCTGAGCTTTCATTCCACAGCCTTACATTAGGCCATCTAATGGCTCAGACCTGCTCTCAAACAAAGACAAGCTTACTGTGTAAGACTCTCACAGTTTCAACCTCTGAAACATATTACAGATGCATAAGGAAAATAAATTGATATGACAACATTATTATTATCATTGATATACTGTATGTAGGTGCCAATAATGTATTGGTAACGTTTCTACAATATATGTGAAAATATTTTACGTAATAATTGCACTTAAAAATAAAAAACTCAACTGCAACACGAATGGCAGTTCACTAAACTACAGGTTTTGAAAGAGAGTCCTGGTGCTGATAAGCTCTCTCCAATTCTAGGTACTCTAAAATAAGAATAACCCCCAGTTTCTATTCAAAAAAGCTGCTGAACTAACTAATAATCATGCAGCAACTTACCCTCAAATACCAATTATTTGTTGCCCTCTTATTGAAAACAATAAGTAATTTCAGTTTTCAAGGGTAAACTTTAGAATACCACAAGGATCAGTTTTAGGTTATTTTCTCTTTTCTCTGTACATGCTAATTATAAGCAGCCATGGCGCTAACTACCACATCTACGGAGATAACACACAACTTTATATATCAGTTAAACCAGGTGAAGTTGTCCGGCTAGAGCAAAGGAGAGGTCTGTCTTAAAGACGTAAAGGCTGACCCAAGATTTCCTCTTATTAAATTCAGGTTAGACTGAGATATTAATACCTCGCCCCACATCTCTGAGATAACTTCTGACAGTTTTCTTTAAGTTCAGATAGCTTCTTCGTCTCCGCCAATGCAGTTGTTAAAAACTTTGGTGGAACTATTTATTCAGATCTCTCCTTTCAGGCCCACAGTAATACAGTCGCTTTGACACTTAGATCACAAGTTTGTGCTCATTTTTCAAAACCCTACAGTCACCACTTTTAACACAGGCTGTCCTATGTTCAAAACCTTGCATTGTGCATTCATATCTTTGAAGTTATCTTGCACTTCAGAATCATTGGTTCAAATAGCTAATTTATCATGAAATACAAAAGGAACATTAGTTTAGATCACCCACACACAAGATACCGATAGCTTCACTGTTTAGTTGTTTTTACAATCCTTTAATATTGTAGTAAAAAATACTTGATACATGTTTCAATATGGTTCTTTTTGTGTTATAATAGTAGACAGTAGAACAGAGGAGAATCATTGAACAAAATCTGAATTACATTGTAATACAATGGCAACATAGGTTTGTTTGAATCATAGCAACAAATAATACAGTAATTATAGCTACAAAGTGAAAAAAAATCCTCAACGGCAGTGTTCCTCAACTGCAGTGAAAAACCAAAAATAATAACAATTCCGACCTCTGGCTAGATTAAAGCCTGCCTCGTCTACAAAGAGGAATTTGTGGGGGTTCTCTGCAGCATCCAGCTCCATCACCCTCTAAAGAACAATTGAAAGAAAATGACCCTACAGAATAATGTAGATCAATCTTTGATAACAGGACTCTTGAAACTGAACTCAACACAGCTGCTTCACTCTGTCTGCATTACTTTCAAATCTTTTACCATCTTTTTTAGAGACACCTGGTGCCTTTTCAGAATGCATGCATGGCCTCCATCTTGTTCAACATGTCCTCATTGTCAATGATGTGCTGCTGAATTTCGCTCAGGCGTATATACATTCTGTGAGGGAAAACAAAGAATACATTCAGTCACAACACCTAATGTGTGTTATGCAGTGGCGTGCATTATACAGTAATTTGACAGTGCATTATACAGTAATTTGACAGTGCATTATACAGTAATTTAGTGCAATGTGAAGACTTACCGGTTCTCATGGCGGAAAGTTCTGATGATTGAGGCCACTGTTGATCTCCTGAGGTTTGGCTGAATCATTGTAGCTGTTGTCATTGTTATGTTATGTTATGTTGTCACGATTTATGACAAGGTCCACAGCTATTGCTCGAATTTCATTGGACACTCTTTGCTGTTGTCATCACTGTCTTAGTCCGTGGCCTTGTCCTCTACCACATACCCCCACACCCCACCTCTCAAACAAGACCCATGGTCACCTCTCTGATGAGGCCGAAGCCCTCCTCTAAGACGAGGTCTACGGTCACCTCTCTGAAGGGGTACTTGTCCTTTGCCATTCCCCTGACCACCTCCGCCTCTCACTGCCTGACCACCTCCTCCTCCTCTCACTGCTTGACCTCTATTCTGATGTGGATCATCTGCCTGCTCCATGTTTTTGCGATGTTGTTGCAGACCCTTTATACATCATTACTGTAATGAGTTGTCATTATTGGAAAAGCCAAGAAAACGGCCAAATCTGAAAATATTGTCTGGAACAGTGGAACCATAAGAACAGTCTGATAAAGGACGATGATTAAATATTTCAAAGATAATGTAGTAAAATTGCTTCATGTTCCAAAGTAATTGGTGTCAATAGATTTCTTTATCCTGAAACATTCATGATCTAAACTTGAAATGTTGTTAGTAATCAGTTTCCATAAAACTATGCATTATTAGCAATGCTACAGTTACTTATCATTTTGAACAGTTGGATTAATTGATAGTTAGATGCATTGTAATACAATTTTAAAACAGTCATTTTCAAATTTAATGTGTGAATTGCATTTTTAAATAGTAATTACTTCATGTTAAGTTGTCATATTGAACAGGTGATTTGGTTCAATGAACAAATTATCTTAGGTTTATGTGTATTGTATCCAAGCAATTGAACGAAGTGTTTAGAGTTTTGAAAAATTAGAAAAAGCTTGTGATCTAAGTGTCAAAGCGATTGTAAAAAACTAATATCACAAGAGTGGCCTTCTTCCGCTTGAGGAATATATCTAAATTAAGGACGATGTTGTCCTGACAGGATGATGAAAAACTGGCAGGGTCTCAACACCATGATGGGTAGAGCTCAGAAACCAGTCCAGATAAAGTGCCCAGACTCTGCCTCCTTTGCAGAGCAGTTGAACACCTTCTACTCCAGGTTCAACAGGACTGACCTCGTGGAGGACTGGACCCCGACCAACACCAGCTATGCCCATGCTGGGGAGCTAACCACCATGGTGGACGAGAGTCTGGACCCGCTCCAGTTTGCCTACAAGGTGAAACGGGGAGTTGAGGATGCCAGCTTAACTCTTCTGGATACAGTGGCTAGGCACCTCGACTCACCAAACTCATATGTCAGGATTTTATTTATGGACTTTTCATCTACAGTAAACACAAAAACACTTCTGCACCGCCTCCAAGGACTACAAGTCAACACAACAGAGGACAGACCCCAACATGTCAGTTTTACATATTAAATCCAGCGACATCGTTTTAAATATTGGGGTCCCACAGGGCTGTGTCTTGTCACCCATCCTCTTCTCCATATACACAAACGAAATCGCCTGTAACAGCAATGAACTGTCACTTTTTAAGTATGCTGATGACATGGCCTTGGTGGCCCGCTTGACAGATGAGCGCTCCCTGTCTACATACAGGGGCAGGATGTGAACACCATGGTCTTCTGGTTCCAGGAGAGCTCCCTGGAACTGAACATCAGTACGACCAAAGAGCTGTGTTGCGGGAGACGCCGGGCACCTGACATTCCATACCCTCTCTCTGGACCACCCAGGCTGGAGGGGCAGGCGGTGGAACAGGTTGAGATCTTTAAATACCTGGGCACTGAGATCAACCACCACCTGTCCTTCACACAACATGCGGATGGGGTCTACAAAAAGGCCCGATAGCGCAATGTTTCTCCTGAGAAGGTTGAAAGGCTTTAATGTCAGACAGGATATTTTAACAGCAGTATACCGGTCACTCATACCGGTCCTCACATTCAACATTGCATCCTGGTACAACTTCCTCACAGTGAAAAGCAAGAAAAAACTCACAAGAATCATCAAGCTTGCAACCAAAATCACCGGCACCATTCAAACCCAACGCTCAGATCTTTAGAGTCACGCAGTAAAAAGAAAGGCAGACTCCATCACTAAGGGTCCTTCACACCCCCTTCACCACTCCTTTCAGCTACTCCCATCAGGCCAACGCTTCAGAGCACCTCTAGTCAAAAAAAATAACTTACAAAAACTCTTTCATTCCCACTGCTATATCCATTATTAATAAGGCCAAATATACTGTCACTAATTTTTAATGCAGCTTTGCACACCTGCTCGTATTTATTTGAAATTGTTTGTGTTTTAATGTAATTTTATGTGAGTTTTGTACGGGTGTATGTTTGTATGTTGTTTGTGGGCCCCTAACCTAAGACAATTATATGATAGACAATATGAAATTGAAATTGAAATTTTTAATTGAAATTGAGCTGGTTCATGCTCTTGTAACCTCTCGGCTGGATTACTGTAATGCTTAGTCATCTTATAGAGGTGAGGCGAATTAACGGTGCAGTGAACGGCTGAATAGTCATCTTATAGAGGTGAGGCGAATTAATGGTGCAGTGAACGGCTGCTTAGTCATCTTATAGAGGTGAAGCGAATTAACGGTGCAGTGAACGGCTGCTTAGTCATCTTATAGAGGTGAGGCGAATTAACGGTGCAGTGAATGTGAGGCGAATTAACGGTGCAGTGAACAGCTGAATACATGTAACAATGTAACAATGAAAACCAGTGGACCCTGTGACTCACTCTGTGCTCTGTGCCTCAAAGGACCCTGTGACTCACTCTGTGCTCTGTCCCTCAAAGGACCCTGCGACTCACTCTGTGCTCTGTCCCTCAAAGGACCCTGTGACTCACTCTGTGCTCTGTCCCTCAAAGGACTCTGTGACTCACTCTGTGCTCTGTGCCTCAAAGGACCCTGTGACTCACTCTGTGCTCTGTCCCTCAAATGACCCTGTGACTCACTCTGTGCTCTGTCCCTCAAAGGACCCTGTGACTTACTCTGTGCTCTGTCCCTCAAAGGACCCTGTGACTCACTCTGTGCTCTGTCCCTCAAAGGACTCTGTGACTCACTCTGTGCTCTGTACCTCAAAGGACTCTGTGACTCACTCTGTGCTCTGTCCCTCAAAGGACCCTGTGACTCACTCTGTGCTCTGTCCCTCAAAGGACCCTGTGACTCACTCTGTGCTCTGTCCCTCAAAGGACTCTGTGACTCACTCTGTGCTCTGTCCCTCAAAGGACTCTGTAACTCACTCTGTGCTCTGTCTCTCAAAGGACCCTGTCACTCACTCTGTGCTCTGTCCCTCAAAGGACCCTGTGACTCACTCTGTGCTCTGTCCCACAAAGGACCCTGTGACTCACTCTGTGCTCTGTCCCTCAAAGGACCCTGTGACTCACTCTGTGCTCTGTCCCTCAAAGGACCCTGTGACTCACTCTGTGCTCTGTCCCTCAAAGGACCCTGTGCTCTGTCCCTCAAAGGACCCTGTGACTCACTCTGTGCTCTGTCCCTCAAAGGACCCTGTGACTCACTCTGTGCTCTGTGCCTCAAAGGACCCTGTGACTCACTCTGTGCTCTGTGCCTCAAAGGACCCTGTGACTCACTCTGTGCTCTGTCCCTCAAAGGACCCTGTGACTCACTCTGTGCTCTGTCCCTCAAAGATGGTTGAGCATGTGACAAGAAGCAAGTATCCGCTTGCAAGTCAATGCAGCATGGCGCAGTCATAGGCCGTGTCTGTATCTGCACTCTTCCACACTATTGAGTAGCCTTGGTGAGTAGATAGGACGAGAAAGTAGTTCAGTAGGTGACATTTTTTTAAATTGCTGTATACTTGAAATACCCGGATGACACACCTACTTCCGGGGTTTCGCTGAATACATTCGGGAGTGCACTTTTCAAGAAGTACACAACATTTTGGCCGCATAAATATGATGTGAAGCTAATTGTTTTTTAAATGATGGCTTCGCTGACATTTTCTTTCAAATACAACAAAAATAACACGTGACATGGCAGCGCAAGGGTGGGACACAGGGTTGCCAGATCTGGAAAGAAATCATCATAGAAATCATCTTTTTTTATTTTAACTTTTTTAAATAAGTGCGTTCTTTGCGACTTTTAATTCTTACCTGTGACTGCACTTTGAAGGTATTCCAATTTCGCTGTAAAACCACGGACATGGAAATACTGGTGGGACTTCTTATGACCGGCTTACGACACTTCCACAGTACGATTGGAAAATAGTATTGCAGATATTTTTCGCGGACTGCTGAACATTGCACATTAAACAGCGAGTGCACAGTACGCAGGAGACAGGGTGCAGTAGATAGAGCTCTGATTAAGACACAGTGCACAGTACGCAGGAGACAGGGCACAGTAGATAGGGCTCTGATTAAGACACAGTGTACAGTACGCAGGAGACAGGGCGCAGTAGATAGGGCTCTGATTAAGACACAGTGCACAGTACGCAGGAGTCAGGGCGCAGTAGATAGGGCTCTGATTAAGACACAGTGCACAGTACGCAGGAGACAGGGCGCAGTAGATAGGGGTCTGATTAAGACACAGTATACAGTACGCAGGAGACAGGGCACAGTAGATAGGGCTCTGATTAAGACACAGTACGCAGGAGACAGGGTGCAGTAGATAGAGCTCCGATTAAGACACAGTGCACAGTATGCAGGAGACAGGGCACAGTAGATAGGGCTCTGATTAAGACACAGTGCACAGTATGCAGGAGACAGGGCACAGTAGATAGGGCTCTGATTAAGACACAGTGCACAGTACGCAGGAGATAGGGCTCTGATTAAGACACAGTGCACAGAACGCAGGAGACAGGGTGCAGTAGATAGAGCTCTGATTAAGACACAGTGCACAGTATGCAGGAGACAGGGCACAGTAGATAGGGCTCTGATTAAGACACAGTGCACAGTACGCAGGAGACAGGGCTCTGATTAAGACACAGTGCACAGTACGCAGGAGACAGGGCGCAGTAGATAGGGCTCTGATTAAGACACAGTGCACAGTACGCAAAAGACAGGGCGCAGTAGATAGGGCTCTGATCAGATTGGTCAGACTGTAGTCCATCTAGGAACTAACTGGACAGGGAACTTGATAAAGACTGAGGCTGTGTCCGAATATGACCCCTGTTCCCTGTCCACTGTCCCCTGTCCACTCAGACCCCTATCTACTATATGCCCCTCACTTTGCAAGCAGTAGTTCGTAGTATTTAAAAAAAAAATATTGAGAATATCAATCAGTTAACATATAACGATTGTTACAAAGTGTAGATTATGCATGAAGATAGAATTAACAAAATATAAGAGTATTTTGTAATATGAACACATCTTATACCATAGATATACATATATGCTCTATGTCTTTTATGCTTTCACTTCCGGGTTACGTACTGAAATTGTCGGATGAGTGCACCGTTCTGCAGATGAGTGTGCTCCTGAATTCTTCAACAAAACCCTGAAAATAAGGGGTTCATTCTGGTATTTTAAGTGCTCCCATTTGTGAGAAAAAGTCGCCTACTCAAAAGCTTTTTGATAAAGTGGACTCAAATATGAGCCCTCAAAAGGGTCTAAGGGTCGTATTCGGACATAGCCTATGTTTACATAATGTATAGAGACCACCATTATTTTCCCTGGTCTGAGTCAGAATGCAGTTTATATTATGGCCACAAGGGTGTGCTGTGGTGACGTTGTGTCGGCTGAATAAAAATGGCTGTTAAAAATAACACCAGAAAGAGATTGTAGTAGGACGAAAAAGCACATCCAAGGTGGACTGGAATAAAGTACATGTTACTGCCATTTTCTATTTATTATTTAGATTTGATATTTACAGTAATTGCTTTAATAATTGCATTTTATAGTTTCGAATCTCAGTTTAGTTATTTGTTTTTAGCCTACAACGAACAGTTAGACAAATGCTTAGATAGGACCTAGTTACATGCCTAGCGTAGGGATATTTTAAGTGGTCAGGCTAGTCAGGCGGAAATGTTGGGCTCTGTCTTGTCCTGCTCAGTTCTGAATAAAGAGACGGGGATAGCCCACCGTTTTCTACGGTTGTTTAATCATAACACCAGTAGTCTCTCGTTATTCCCGTATGGAAGTGGTTAACAAAGAAAGAAATGTTAAGAATCAGCAAGAACGCATTTTAGCCACTACATTAAGTAGAAAACGTTTGCTAACACGGACGAGAAAGTGCATCGTTGGACCACGTACGGATGAATGAAGCTATAGCCAGCTGAAAGTAGCTAGCCACGGACAGCATGCGGTTCTAGCCGAACAGAGCCCGACACTTCTACGAAGTGAGTACAAAGTTAACAAATGAACAATGAATGAATGGATGTGCTAGACAGCGATACCCTGCTAGTCATAAAGAATTCAAGATAAATTCACGTAACTGGAATCTCGACCTCAGAACGCAGCTAACGTTAACGACGTTCCACATTTAGTTTGCGTCACTAGCCAGTGGAACAATTTCAGACAAATCGAAGTAGCCAGCTATTGCTAGCTAGTCATACTAGCCCAAGAGAAACTCGTTATTGACTCTGAAAATAAAGACAGCCCTTTGTGGAACCTTTTATTGGAAAGCATTTACACATGTTTTGAGGTTAAAGGACTGTTAACCTGGATTTCTGAAGTCAGCTAGAGTTTGCGGTAATAAGACTGTCTAACACTATTTGCCCATTGAAATGTCTGAAACGAATAAAACAGCCATGGATGACACTGTTGAGCTAGAAAAGAGACAGACTAAGTTGACATTAAAGGCTGCAGAAGAGAAACTTGACAAGCAGATGAAAGTGAGGAAACGTGTATTAACACAGCTTACCTCCAAAGCAGAGGAAATTAAAACTCTCATGGAAAATGATTCCAATGCATTCCTAGTGGAAAAGGATCATCTCAGTGTCTACTCAAAATTACAGAAAGACTTTATTGAAGTGAACGACGCAATTATTAAACTGTTACCAGATGATGAAAGGGAACCTGATCAGAAATACTGGAGGGAGCCAAACGTAACCAAGTTTGTAGACTCTCTGGCCAAAATAGAGCAGTGGATAGTAGAGGCGAGACGGCGAGCTGTGGCTGCTGCTGAGCAGGTGGGTCCAAAAGACAACACTACACAGCCAGCCGATGCAGCAGCAGAAAGCGTGGGCCCAGACGACAGCATATCTGTTGTAAACGTGAAACATGTCTCAGTTAAAGCAGCAAGTATGCACAGTAAACACTCAAGGTCATCCAAAGCCTCATCTCATGCTTCATCTATGCTCAGAAAAGAGGAAGCTAACCGTGCAGCTCTACTCGTACGCGCGGCTGCACTCAAGAAAAAAGAGACACTGCAGTTAAAAGAGGCACAGCTGCAATTAGAAGATGCACAGCGGAAATCCATGCTGAAAGCCAAGGACATTCAGTTGAAGGCTCAAATGGAGGAGCTAGATGTTGAAACTGCTCTAGCCGAGTCTAATGCAAGGCTACAATTTTTAGGAGAATACGACAACATGGAAGAAGACGGAATGAACTCCTACTTCGCGAAGAGCATGCCTGCAGTGGTAACCATCGAACATCACGCTCCAGCTGTCAAACCAAAGTTGACCAGCAGTCTTCGAGTTAGCCAAGAAAATGGTGCTCCTCACAATCAAGTTAGAGACCAGCCTCGTGTGCAAATAAAGAATGAAAACGACCACAACACTGGCCCAAGCTCTGAAGGAAGGCAAGTTGAACTCGGCGAAGTGCTATTGAAGCAGAAGGATATCACAGAGATGTTAGTCACGCAACAGAGACTAGCCAACCTACCACAACGAGAGGTTCCCGTGTTCAGTGGCGATCCATTTGAGTTCCTGCCGTTCCTGAAGGCTTTCGAGCACATCATCCACAGTCGCACAGACAACGATGAAGACCGCTTGTACTACCTAGAGCAATTCACCAGCGGTGAACCAAAAGAACTTGTGAGAAGCTGCCAGCACATGAGCGCACAACAAGGCTACAGTGAAGCAAGAATGCTCTTGACCTACCACTACGGCAACGAGCAGAAAATAGCGGCGGCCTACGTCGACAAGGCCGTCAAATGGCCTCAAATCAAATCAGAAGATGCCAAGTCACTTCACAGCTTCTCCATCTTTCTCACTGGATGTAAGAATGTCATGAAGGACATGGAGTACCTCGAGGAGATGAACAGCCCAAGTAACCTCCGGATCGTCGTCTCAAAGCTGCCCTTCAGACTTCGTGAGAGATGGAGAGTCATTGCATTCGATGTGCAAGAGAAAGAGGAAAGAAGAGTAAAGTTCTCTGATCTCGTGAAGTACATCAACAGACAAGCTAAGATAGCTACAGATCCACTCTTCGGCGATGTCAGAGAATCCTCAGATGACAAAGGCAAGGTCAAGTCAAGCACTAGAGCTGTCAAGGGAGGTGGACTGAAAAGAACTACTGGCTTTGCTACAAGTGTCAAGCCAGATGAAGGGGATGCCTCAGAAACAAGAAAGAACCAGCACACAAGCAACACGTTCCAAGAGCCATGCCTGTACTGCAATAAAAGACACACTCTGAGTGCATGCAACAAAATCAGAAGTCTGCCAAACAAAGAGAGAATCGAATTCCTTAAAGGTAAAGGACTTTGTTTCGGATGTCTTACCCAGGGACATATGGGTAAGGACTGTAAGAAGAAGGCCACATGTGAAATCTGCAGCAAGAAACACCCAAGTCTGCTTCACACAAAAAGGGAAGAGAGCACAGATCAAGAGAACGCCAAGCCTGAGAAAGAACAACGCTCCAATAGTGGAACCTCAACTCCACCAGAAGATGCTTCAGCTAAGAAAGAAGTGGCAGCAGTCACCGGGGCCGGAGGCAGCGACTGTATCCTGTCTATCGCGCCTGTGCGCATCAAATCCAAGAGGAGCAACACAGCAGTGGAAACGTACGCGTTCATGGACTCTGGAAGTTCCGCTACGTTTTGCTCAGAGAAGTTGATGAGACAGCTCGGCGTTCAAGGTAAAAAGACTCAACTGCTACTCCGCACTATGGGCCAGGAGAAGCCTGTGTCCTGCTACGTGCTCTCAAATCTAGAAGTGTGCGGTCTGACAGAGAACAAGTACATAAGCCTGCCAGATGTTTACACTCACACAGACATACCTGTGACAAAGGACAACATTCCTGTTGAAAAGGACTTGAAAAGATGGCCGTATCTGCTGAAAGAAGTATGACTACCTCAAATAGATGCAGATGTTGACTTACTCATCGGAACAAACGCTCGCTCCGCTATGGAGCCGTGGAAGATAATCCACAGCCAAGACGACGGGCCTTACGCCGTAAAGACGACCCTTGGATGGGTAGTTAATGGCCCTCTCAAGAAAGGTGGTGAGCACCACAAGTCAAACCACAGCAGTCAAAAGGCCTCAGTCAACTGTATCTCAGTCAGTGGTGTGGACAGCATGCTGCTGCAGCAATACAATCACGACTTTCCAGAGCAAGCCTGCGAAGAGAAGTCAGAAATGTCGCGAGAGGACGTTCAGTTCATGAAGTCGGTGACTGAGACAATCAAGAAAGTCGACGGGCACTACAGCATCGGTATGCCTCTCAAAAACAAGAATGTGGTAATGCCAAACAACAAATGTGTTGCCGAGCAACGGGCAGCTAATCTAAAGAGAAAACTCAGCAAGAACTCCAGCTTCCACAAGGACTACCAGACCTTCATGTCAGACCTGCTGACCAAAGGCTACGCAGTGGAAGTACCCGAAGACGAGCGCAACCGCAACGACGGCAGAGTGTGGTTCATACCCCATCACGGCGTGACACATCCACAGAAAGGAAAGTTGCGGGTTGTGTTTGATTGTGCCGCTTCGTTTCAAGGGAAGTCACTGAACGAAGAACTGTTACAGGGTCCAGACCTTACTAATGGTCTGATTGGAGTTCTGACGAGGTTTCGACGCGACCACATCGCAATCATGTCCGACATCGAAGCGATGTACCATCAAGTGAGAGTTCCCGACGAGGACTCAGATCTTCTACGATTCCTCTGGTGGCCGCAGGGGGATCTGAGCCAGCCTCTGCGTGAGTACAAGATGGTGGTCCACTTGTTTGGCGCCAAGTCCAGCCCGAGCTGCGCCAACTACGCTTTAAGACGGACTGCAGAGGATGGAAAAGACAGGTCATCACCTGAAGCAGTAACGACAGTCTTAGAACATTTCTACGTTGATGACTGCCTGGTCTCAACGTCCAGCAAGACTGAAGCCATTACCTTGACTAAAGACCTCATCGCACTGTGTGAGAGTGGAGGATTCCGCTTGACTAAGTGGTCAAGCAACAACCGTCAAGTGATATCATCACTTCCCGAACAAGAGAGAGCAAAAGAGATCAAGAACCTGGACCTGGACACAGATGAACTACCCATGGAAAGGGCACTTGGAGTGGACTGGTGCATAGAATCAGATTCCTTCAAGTTCAGGATCAATGTGAAGACCATGCCCATCACCAGACGGGGCATCCTCTCAGTCGTAAGCTCAATATACGACCCCCTCGGATTCCTGTCTCCGTTCATCCTTCTCGCGAAGACCATCGTCCAGAGTCTCTGTCGACTGAAACTTACCTGGGACGAAGAGATTCCAGAAGACATTGCAAAGAGATGGTTCGCCTGGCTGTCTGATCTGAGCCAGTTCGCCAGCTTTTCTGTCAAGAGATGCATCAAGCCAGAGGGATTTGGTCCGGTTACATCAGCGCAGCTGCACCATTTCTCCGATGCTAGCGAGAAGGGCTACGGCGTCGTCACTTACCTCCGCATCAAGAACAGCCACGGTCGAGTCCATTGCTCATTTCTTCTGGGAAAGTCAAGAGTGACGCCGCTTAAACCAGTCACAGTACCACGCCTCGAGCTCGCCACGGCTACCATTGCAGTGAAAATGGATAAGCTCATGAAGCGGGAGCTTCGGATGGATCTCACAGAGTCCGTGCTATGGACAGATAGCACCACCGTCCTGCGATACATTGACAACGACGGCGCTCGTTTTAAAACATTCGTCGCCAACAGAGTGTCGACAATCAGAGAGAACACAAGGCCAGCACAGTGGAAGCATGTCAACACATCTTCTAATCCAGCGGACCACGCGTCAAGGGGAATGAACGCAGAGACCTTCATCAAATGTCAGAGCTGGATTAAAGGTCCCGACTTCCTAGCCAAGAGTGAGTCTCACTGGCCCGTCTTGTCAGACTTCTCTCGAGAGATAAGTGAAGACGACACTGAAGTGAAGCGTACAACCAACCTGAACATAATCAAGACTGAAGACTCAAGCACAGACCCTCTCTACAAGCTGATTCATCATTACTCGGACTGGCACAGCCTGAAGAAGGCGGTTGCTTGGATGTTGAGGCTGAAGGAGCTACTTCGAAGTCTGTGTGAAACAAGGAAGACGTTCGAGTCTCAAGTCCAGTCCTCAAAGGATCAAGATGTGAGGATCAAGACAGTTGAGAACCAGATGCAACAATGGAGATCAACGCTGAAAGGAAACCATCTGACAGTCAAGGACGTCAGGAGAGCAGAAACTGTGATCATCCAGTTCAGCCAAAGTCAAACCTTCCGTGAGGAGCTTCGCGCACTGCAGAAGGGTGAAAAGATCAAGAGGAGCAGTCCTATCGTGAAACTGGATCCCTTCCTTCAAGACGGGGTTCTAAGAGTTGGAGGAAGACTGCATCGGGCAGCCCTGCCAGAACACACGAAGCATCCTGCTATCTTAGCCAAGGATCATCACATCACAGCTCTGATCATCAGGAACGCCCATAAGGAAATCGGACATGGTGGGAGAAACCATACCCTTGCTCGGCTGAGACAAGTGCAGTATATCTCGGACATCTTCTGGAAGCGCTGGTCCAGAGAATACTTGCCCCTCCTACAAGAAAGGCAGAAGTGGCTGGAGAAGAAGAGGAACGTGAAAGAAGGAGACGTCGTGCTCATTGTAGATGAAAGGGCTCCAAGAGGGTCCTGGTTAATGGGAAAAGTGGAGAAGACCTTTCCAGACGCCAGAGGATTCGTCCGCCGGGTCCTTGTGAAAACAAAGACTAACAGCCTTGAGAGACCTATAGACAAGTTGTGTCTCCTGCTTGAGATGGAAGAATCTCATGTACATTAAAGACAATTGTGTTTCCTGCTTGAGGAAGATCCGTTCTCCGGGCGGGCAGCCAGGAGCCCCAGACCCAGGTGGAGACGAAGCAGATGAGTCACATATCCTTTTTGAGATAAAAGAAAATCTCATGAACATATGGACATTATTATTAGGACAACCTTTGTTATTTATACAGTAGCCTATTAGGAGGCCTCGCCTAGATTAAGACTAGGTTGTTACTTTTCTTAGTTGAAACCTTACTGGAAGCCCTAAGTTTTAGAATAGGAATAGAATTTAGCGTGGAATAGAAAATGACTTTTAGTTTATAGTTAGTTTAGTAATTGTCACACAGATGAGCAATTAGGGGCCGGAAATGTTACTGCCATTTTCTATTTATTATTTAGATTTGATATTTACAGTAATTGCTTTAATAATTGCATTTTATAGTTTAGAATCTCAGTTTAGTTATTTGTTTTTAGCCTACAACGAACAGTTAGACAAATGCTTAGATAGGACCTAGTTACATGCCTAGCGTAGGGATATTTTAAGTGGTCAGGCTAGTCAGGCGGAAATGTTGGGCTCTGTCTTGTCCTGCTCAGTTCTGAATAAAGAGACGGGGATAGCCCACCGTTTTCTACGGTTGTTTAATCATAACACCAGTAGTCTCTCGTTATTCCCGTATGGAAGTGGTTAACAAAGAAAGAAATGTTAAGAATCAGCAAGAACGCATTTTAGCCACTACAGTACATACATTAATTTAGCGAACAATACACTTTCTAAATACACTTTATCATATTGAGAAAAATGCTCAAAACAGCACACCTTTTCATAAGTATATTAAAGTAGCCTGCATCTAAACTTAAGTACATGCAGGGTGCGATTTGCCGGTGGGGATGGTGGGGATTTCCCCCCCCCCTCTGGTTTACACGTCCTACCCTCTGCTGAATTATTTTTATCCTCGGTGGGGACGAAATTTATCCCCCCCACCCAAAGTATTTTCACCATTACATCGTAATTATTAACAGCCAAAATACAAAGGGTCCGTGTGCATTCTGGTTGTGCTGTGATTTTGATCAGGGGCGCCCCTCCCTAAACGCAGAACACGCGCTGCGCGTAGGGGCACCGCACCAAGTCAGTTCGAGGAGAGAGAAGGAAACATAATAATGAAATGCGCATTTAACTCAATATTTTCTCAAAAATAATAAAAGTAAAACATAAGGTGCCCCCCTACTCCCATTCTCCAATTGTATTTTCATATGCTGTAACAACTGTCAAATGAAGAGCGAATGTACGCATCTCCCCTTTAAACCGCAAACAAAGTTTAAACGAAGTTACTCTTTTTATCACCCAGCACTAACAGGAACGCTAATACGGACTTATTTAATTAAATTCACCAAAGCGCGAACAGACGCAAACCGAAGTAATTACCTTACCATCCCCAGCGAACACAAACACCAGCATGAATATGACCTAGATATATTGTTGTGACTTTGTGACTATTACTAATAAAGGTTGTTAAGTTAAATGGCATTTTGTTATGTTGTTATGCACAAAATTCCGCTTAGGGCACAAATTTTAAAAACAAAAAACAACTTTTCATATAGCCTACTGTTGTTGTTGTTCCCGCCGTTGTGTGGTATTTTTGTTGTTGAATAAAAGCGTTCCTCAAATTATCCCCCCCTCTGGTTTTTTCACAAGTACATGTTTCAGTACTTTTCAGCAATACATGACCATAACATGTAAAATACACTGGGTGAAAACAAACTGTGAAAAAGTAGTCATTAAATTCAACTTAAAATAAGTACATGCATTAACACACTTCATAGATATGCTTAGGCATACTTAGAAATATATTCAAAATCGAAGGCCTACGCTTCTAAAAAGTATACTCCAGTACAGCTTAACTTCAGTACTACAAGTTTCAGTATACTTTTTCGAAATATACTATTATAGCACATACAATAAACATTATAAAAATTTACATTTAAAAGGTAGTACTTAAGTTCAGATTTAAACTAGTACAGGCATTAACACACTTTTGATGAATCTACGTAAGCACAGTCAAAAATATACTGAAATGTAGTACACTTTGAATAAGTTTACTATAGTACAACTTAAGTTTGGTAAACATCTTAGTATACTTTTTATAAGTATACATAAACTACACTTACAGTACATTAATGGCTATCATACAACACCTGGGGCCACATGTATAAACAGTGCTGAGCAGAAAAATACCCTCAGAAAGCCGTGTAAGCGAGTTTCCATGCAGAAATGTGTTGTGAGAATCTGCGTACCTCTGCACACGATGGACACCATACATACGCAATGTTTGGAGTCCGTGTGATATGGCGACACCGTGACAGAAAGGCAGAGGTAGAAAATTCAAGACTTTTTTGAAGCAGATTTCCGACTTTCACCATGAGCATTCTTTTACGCATTCTTTTACTCAGAGTTTTATACATGTGGCCCCTGTACTTTGAAATAGCACATGAAAGCACATAAGTACAAAAAATACATTGCAAGTATACTGATACAGAAAAGCACATTTGGGTAGAAATATACTTATACAAACTTTTAACACACTTTGACTAAAAAATATACTTTCAGTATAGAAAAATATACAAATGTTTTACTTGGAGAGCGAAGCATAAGCCCTGGGTTCAATCGCAACTGAAATGCATTATTTATTTATTTTTTCACAAACCCAGTTTGTCAAATTCAGCAAAATTTACTCGCTGAATAATGATATGCTGGAGGCTGATTCTTCATGTACAGACTCATAAAAGCATTAAGGCTGTGCCTTCTTCTTTTTAAAGACAACGTTGGAGTACTCGCATTCTGGGATTCCCTCCATTTCATTCTTCTTCTCCATTTCCACACACAGGCTCTCCGTCTCTATCGACGTCCCTACGGCCAAACGCTCCTCCCCCTGCCCCGCCCCATCCTCTGCCTTCTCCTTCTGGGGTTTCCTCTTGACCGCCACCTGTGAATAGAGCACTTCGGCCCCTCGGCCTGCAGCTCCATCCTGGCCCTGTGTCTCCATGGACTGGGGGGAGTGCTTGATGGAGGCGTAGTGCATGCCTTCCAGCTGCTCCCCGATTTGGCCCTCTGCCAGGGGCAGTGTCTGTGGGTCTGTCCCTCCCAGGTCTGGGCCCCTGGGCGGGGTCGTTGCCATGGTGTGGTTGGAGTAGACGGGGTCTTCTTCTGCTGGACTTCTGCTGGGAGGACTCTGAAAAGAAAGTGTGAGAATGTGAATGTGTGTGTGTGTGTGTGAGAGAGAGAGAGAGAGAGAGTGTGTCTATGTATGTATGTGTGTGTGCGAGAGTACTTCAGATATATGTGCAAAATTGACATGAATTCAACACAATATCACTTTCTTTGATTTATACTTTTGCTCCATATCGCAGCATCTTGTTGGCCTTGTTTACTGCTGCAGAACAATGCTTTCATCCTGAGAGGCTTTTCTCAACTACTGCTCCCAAATATTTTTATAATTTAATTCTCATTTTGTCCCTGCATGAAGTAGGTCTACCTGAAGACCTGCTTTTTCTAGTACTTCCCACATGCTTATCTCAATACCTGCTAAGCATTGTGAGAACCCCATGCTTTCAGGCATATCTCTATTTATGCAGGCCTTTTTCCCCCTCTCTCGTAAAAGTCACTACAAAGTAACTGTTCAGGCGTGCATGTGTGTGTGTGTGCGCGTGCGTGTGTTTGTGTGTGTGTGTGTGTGTGAGACACAGGGCTCAGACTCACCGAATCTGTCACCCCTTTGATGTCTTTCATTCTAATTCCAGAACCCCGGCTGTCTCTCTTCTTCCTAAAAACAACACACAGCATCACTGCCGACATACAAAACACACCTCGCTGTCATTATAATCTCCATGGAGGAGCAAATCAACACCAAACAGGAGTGGATTCCAGCGCCCCTCTGGAACAAATTTTTTTAAATAAAATAAAATAAAACAGTCACAAGAAAGCATCCACCAATCTCTGTTAGCGTTGTTCTGTTTGTTGTTACCAACATGCTCTCTGATTGGCGGAGATCCTCTGTTTTTTATTTGAGAAGTAAGAAGACATCACAACAATCTTAGCCCTCCAAAATGATCTCTGCTTCAGATTAGATTAACAACATGCGTATCATTGAGAATCACGCCAATAAAAATGTCAGTGAGATATGGAGCCTCTGTGGTGTGCAATCCACTGAGCAGCGAGACTAAGCGTACTCGTGAGGCAACAACGGAAATCCACATGTCTGAGGTGAAGCGGATTACAGCGTTGTTGGCCAGCAGTTTGTGAATACGGTCTGCAATGTTACTGAACATCTCTGGCAGACATATGTCTCAGAAATAGCTTCCACTCTGGAGCATATATCGGGGCTCAAAATGCCCTATAAGTTTCCAAAAGCCTATGTCCTCGACAACCGAGAAAGGCTGGTCATACAATGTAATGATTTCCAGTACTTTCTGGAAAATGGCTTGAGTTCTGGTTTAAATTATTTTGCATTCTCAACTGTTTGAGTCAGCGAGGTATTTGCCAGAGATGGAGTGGGTGTTTTCTCCTCGCGAAACTCTTATGGAGCACAACTTGTAAACAGCAATTTTTGGATCCTCATCTGATATATCGGTGCATCAATTGTATATAAGTTCAGTGTTAATTTAAAGTCAATTGCATGGCAGGTGATTGTCCACAAACAGGTGAGTGTCAAGAAACACTGTATTGACACTGAACATTCTTTTCAAAAAACAGTCTTTTGACACTCAGCAAAGTATAAACTGACTGTTTGCTGTATCTCAACATTTAGTTGATATCAAGTTGAGATCAACATGGGACACTTAAAATAAAGTGTCACCAAAAAACAAAAGAGTATAAACGACTGAATTTACTACTGAAGCTATCTTTACCACGGTGTTGCAAACTGGGTTTTACCCACAATCTCCACTCCACATAGTTTGCAGTGCACACAGTACGCTTTGCGTGCCTTGTACCTTAACCAGAAGAATTAATATTTTAGCAACCTTTTGCAAAAAGTGTACAGCTTCCATTTTTTTTGCTGGTGGTGAACATCTTGATGAACTTCGCCGCTGGTCGAGGGGGTCACGTCTTCCCAAACACTAATATGGATGTTTTTTTGTTTTTTTGCAAAACATGATGTATATTGCTGGTTTCATGTTATGAGCCCAAAAGAACAAACTGGTTCAGCTGGCTAGTTTAGGCAATGCTACTTGCTCACTTGGCAGCTGTCAGTGAAAGGATTGCCGAGACCGATTTTAGGCAATCTATAACCAGCATAGTGGTAGTTTACTGTCTAAGAAACGAGAAGCTGAAGTTTGGTTGGTTAGAATGGTTGCACGGAACATAAACGCAATGTCTGATGGCGATAGGTTGCGAAAGCAAAATAAAAAAACGGACAGTCGCATCGGGATAATTGTTTACGGTTGCACCAGTGATCCCTACATAAATTCCAGGCCACACAGTTTAAATCTAGGTTTGAAAAAGTGCAACTGTTTCGCTATGCGATCGAAACAGTTGCACTTTTGAGCCCTGTTTGAATGGCTTCTCTGCCCCAGTGAGATGTTCACCATACAAACCACATGCCAGCCCCAGCCACCAGGTTCCCACATTACACCCCAACTTCTCGTTCTTGCCAAACTTCTGCTTGTGTTTGTACAACACCAGCAACAGCAAAAAAAAAACAACATTTACTGCTACAAACAGGGGTTTTAACCATTCTAGAAAATTCAAGAGAGGCACACGCACCCGTTTAATGTTTAGAATACTCACTTAATCATTAATGAAATACATCCAGAAGAAACAAATCATGAACTTCTAATACCGTGAAAAAAATATACAACTAGGCTACCTGATCATTTTAATTCTACATTCATTTGGCAACTGATAATATGGTGTGAAAAGTGCCAGTTACAACACGTTTCATTCTTCTAGACATGAACATCAGTTCTCCTGAAAAAAATCCATCTCCTATTCTGAAAATAACTGCCAGAGTGACATGTTTCACATCACTGGGGCAGCCACGCCCACTCTCAATGTCATAGCAACACATGGAGTCGAAGAGGCGTAGATGGGACAGGGCAAGAAACATATCGATATTAGCACAATTTAAAAAATGATGACCACAGCAGTGGGGTTGAGTAATATAATACAATATCATGGAGGTTTCTCTTTATACTGACATTCCAGACTGCTGTTTCTCTTACTTTAGAACGAGCTGCATTATGAGGCATATAATCACCATGGCAGCAGCACCAGCAGCAGCAGCACCAATCAGCAGCCAGTTACTGCTGAAACCTGAACAAAGGCACAAAATACGCATTTATTCACCCAATCACAGGGAGAGACAGGCCCAAAAACAACATTAATTACTTCAGTTTTCTCTCCAATATAATACATGCATTCATTTTTTAGTACAGTAACATACACTCACAAATTAACTCATTTATAAACCAATTAATGTATTATTTAACAATGTAGACAATTGAAAAATGCTATTGTGTAGAACATAACAATTTCTGACTATTGGTGAAGGTAGAGCCAGAGGAAAATATGTATTATATATAAAAATATATATTAAAATATATATTTTTACAGTCCTTTAAATAAACGTGCTTCTCTGTATATTATTGCCTGATGTATAATATGTTAAAGAAGAGAAACATGCGCCCGTTTACCCCAGTGTCGCTGTGGAAACGGGACGAGGAGCCTGAGGCTGGAGGAGCCCAGAGTGTTGGTGCTGAGGCAGAGGAGAGTGGGCGTGTCTCCCTGTGAGTGGCGCATGGTGAGGGAGCTCCTCAGGCCTGTGTTCCCCAGCTGCTCCTCCCTGATGACTCTGTCAGTAGAGTTAGTGACCCGCAGTCCAGACACACGCCACTCCATGCTGGGAGAGGGATTCCCACGGCTCTCACAGGAGCAGCTGATCTCTGCTGCAGTTCTGCTGCAGCTCCCAGAGCCAGAGATATGAGGCATGTCTGAACAGAGGATGCCACAGTTACAAATACCACAGTTGTACACAAACACACACCAATAATATAGGATTAATGCAGTTATCTAATGAATACAAACACTGAGCATACATTTGATATCCAGCTGTACAGTTGTTGAGTTCTGCTTGCCATGTTTATTCTGTGCTTCACAGTAGTACTGTTCACTGTCACTGGACTCAGTCACATTGAAGGTGAGATTCTGTCCAGTTCCTACAATGTTCATCTCTCTCCCATTCACTTTATACCAGGTGTAGTTCTGCACTGGTGGGTTGGCATCACTGCTGCAGGTCAGAGTCACAGAGCTGCCCTCTAACACTGAACCAGAGGGACTGACGGACACTGAGGTGTTCTTAGGAGAATCTAGGAGAAAGGAAAATATAATACGTGTACAATTTGCTTTGGTTTTAGTTTTGTGTACATTTTAAACCATCTGTATTGCTTGTGCCCTAATTGTTTTTCACCTTTAAAAAGCAAAGTTAATATTTGATTGATTCTTGTCCCAAAATATAAAATTGAACACAGAAATTAAATGAGGGAAAGTTTTGCCTTTATAGTGTAACAATACAATCGACTGCTGATTGTGTGGAAACAAGTAACATTGATTCCCTCCTGGCCTTATTCTTCAGACAAACTCAAATGTTGTTATTATTATTATTATTATTATTATTATTATTATTATTATTATTACTACTAATACTACTGAATATTCCTTGATTTACAAAATATAAGAATCATACTGTCAAATCCAGCTTTCTTACATAAAACTCTGAGAGTCAGACTGGTGTTAGATGTCTTCTGAATGTCTCCTTGTTGCAGTTTGTAAAGCGCCCTGCAGGTGATCTTCTGCCCATGGTGGAGGTGGGAAGCAGTGAAGGTCAGAACAGAAGACACAGATTTGGTTTGATCCTCATTATCTTGCAGTTGATCCACACTGTCACTCAGTCTGGGGGTCCATGTGAGATTTGGGGGGAGTTTGGGACAGGGGGCTGTAGCAGAGCAGCTCAAACTCACAGAGGTCCCCTCCATCACCTCCACCTTCTCTGGGGTTAACTTGGGTTTGGGTGGAGAGGCTAGGAGACATGGAGACATGAGGACGGGTCTGTCTCAGGATTGTAGACTCACACATACTGTCTGTCTCAGGATTGTAGACTCACACATACTGTCTGTCTCAGGATTGTAGACTCACACATACTGTCTGTCTCAGGATTGTAGACTCACACATACTGTCTGTTTCAGGATTGTAGACTCACACATAGTGTAGTGCTCTACCCCCGCCACCCATAAAACCATTATATATTCACTTATAGCCAACAGAAATTAGGCAATTGGCAATGTAAAACATATGAATTTATATCAGACAAACACCAAACGTGCTGCCCATTAGCAGACACAACGCCAGCACAGCACAAGCTATAAATTACTTATCAGGGTTTGACATCACTTGGAATTTGACTCTTTTTATTTTCCATTTTGTATTCTTTGTCATTTGTAGTCTAATAGATCAGTCACAAATTCTGTGTGTTTGATGTATCTACTGTGTTTGTGGATAAGGAGCAAGAAAACTGGAAAAAGGGGCTCCTTTGAGGCTTTTGAGTTGCGTATCATCACCCGGGCTTAAAGGTGTTGGAAAAGTTTATTTTATTTTTATTTAACTTTGGTTTTACCAGGCAGGCCATTAAAAAAATAGGAATTTTATTTACACCGATGACCTGGCAAGAGTCAAAAGAACTCATGAGAAGTGGAGATCAGAAATTCGAAGAGCTAAAATGCTATGTAAATGTTAAAATTACGCAACGGTACAGTAGGCTACATCAATTCTCTGGACAGCGGGAGGGTAGGCTTATTCCACAAAGCAGGGTTTTCTAGTTATCCAGATAACTGTGGGAATGAAAATGCTGTATTGTCACATTAGTGATATTTCAGTTGATGAAAATGCACTGAATCTGAATTAGGAGTGTGATTTAGTCATACATATTGTTAGCTGATGATATAGAGGAAAGTTTCTGAGGTTATTTTATGGTATTATTTTAGAATAACCTGCTTAACCTGTTTTATGGAAAACGCCCCTGGCTAGGAGACTTCCATACGCTGCATACACAAAGTAAAGAGAAAAAAGTTAAATCATTTGGAAAGGTGAAAATGCACTGAATGATGTTTATATTGTATAAACCTTGTCCATGAAATGTTTAGGCTATAATAAAAAAATATGTATTTGTCATAGATCATGCCTTTCTTTCCTTATCTCCGCGTTTTGTATTCCTTTTTTTTGTTTACCGGTAATCTATCTGATTTTTCTGTGTTCCGCTACGGGTTTTGCTTTCGTCTCAGTAATTAGTGAGTTCACCTGTCCTGCATTTCCGCTCACTACTTATACCCCGCTTCCTCCTTTTCTCATTGCTTCCATGTTATTTCACGTAACATTCGAGCCGGTAAAAAGGTATAGGAAGTTGTGCTGCTATCGAACGCTTTGCTTCTCTACGCGGTTCTTGTTAGCAGTACAATTTAGTATAAAAGAAAAGTATAGTGTGCTATTTTGCTCTTTTATCTCAGAGCAGAGGTTTTGGGTTCTTTGTTTGGCACTCAAACCTACGAGTGCTCTCACCCTAAGTTTTAGGGGTCTTTTATTTTCTTCCTTTCTTTCTTTTTGTTCACTCCACAACGGGAGTTACATTACATTACATTATAGACATTTAGCAGACGCTCTTATCCAGAGCGACGTACATAGTGCATAGAGTTAGATAAGCCTGACTGCTTAATTTTTTTTGTTTTGCTCGGATATCGAGTTCCTGGTTTTTTTATCGCGAGGTTATTTGTGTTCTTCTTATTTTCCCCGTCCACGACGGATTATTGTCCGTTTTAGTGGTGTTCATTTGAACACTTTAAGATTCCTCATCTGTCGCAACTGGACCTCCAATATTTCTTCCATGTCTCTGGCATTGAGATCCCCTACAGTATTGATGTTTTGGGCACAGAGATTTCCCTCCCAGCTTTTCTATATTCTCTCCAGTTAGTGTTGCACTGTAGCGCAATGTCGCCAGATATTGCACATAAGCTGTCTGCTTTTGCTTTAATGAAAAGGGCGTAACACTATATGCAGTACCTTTGACATTAATTTGGACACCTGCATGAAAGTTAGCCTTGAGATCATTTGGGCATTCCAATCTGAAGAAATATTTATCACTGTAATTCAGAGGGAAGCGGTCCAGAACCGTGGTGCAGTTCTTCTTCAGCAGGTCTCCAATAAATTTTCCATTAATTATGTTCTGTTCAGGTGTAAAACTGGAATTAAACACTCCTTTTCCCCCAGTACTTCTTTTTTTCCATTCTCCATTAGCCTCAGCAACCAGATCTTTGTCATAGTCAGGATTGATTTCAAATCTGCAGGGAATCAGCACACAGGATCCAGCCAGAGCTTCTATACTCTGAGGCATCCATGTTGCCCAGTCTCTGCTCAGGGCTCCTACAACACATACAACACAACTCAGCAGCTGTATGGATATTTGGATCCGATTTCTACACACAACAGCACCTTTACAGACCTTACAACACTTAATACAAATTTTTCTCTGCATGGTTATTTTTATTCATAGCAATAAAGCAAAAGAATTACTCACAGCTGCAATAATAATTAATATAATTAACTTAAATTGGTAACACAACAGTGCACATATTTAAAAATTTCAAACAAAAATGAAAAAAAAACATGAATTCCCTATATAATTATATTTACAAACATACATCCTTTTGGATGACTGTACATCTCTAGAGTATAGAGATAGATAGACTCCTTCCCTTTCAGGACCTACCTTGCAGCAGGCAGCCAATGAGGATGAACCTCTCCACTTCAATCATGTCTCTGAGGAGGAGAGGAACTGAAGTTAGAACACAGAAATGACACCCTCTGGAGAACATTACAACTTCATTAGTAATAAAAAATATATATTTTGAGGAAGACTGTTCTAAAATACATATTCGTCATACAAGTAACAAAATTCTAACAAGTAACAAAATGTTTAAACGCAGGAAGAAAGAATGAATGAATTGTTCCTTTCCCATGAACAACATTTTTTTTCCAGGGAAACAAAATTCCACATCAGGTCCCATGGTTTGTTTTGCACAAACTGGCTAGATCCATCAAACCGCAGAGCGTCCGCCTGTTGCGCGCAGCCATCATTCACCCGCCTCACTGTGGTTCTTGAACATCCACTCGGAACAGAGGGTAATGTATAGGTGTTTATGCCATGACCAGAGGATCATAGCTATGTCCAGTCAAGCGTTTCGACAATTTGGGTTATTTTATAAGTCTGCTGACCTGCTTCTTCCACTTGCCTGCCGTTTTGCTTCTATTGGTCTGTCTCTGTGTCCACAGTAAAATACATCCAATATATATATATTTTCTTTCTAATTAAAAAGACAAAAGCGGCTCACAGCACAACCACACTCTTCCCAAGGCACGGCTGCAAGAAGATTTCATATTTTTGTTTCAGTTCAGGGCGACGGAACGCAGAGGGAAGTTGCGTAAATTTAGAGGAAGTAAAGCTGATGCTGAACCTTCCCTGTGTCTTTTGATTGAGATAAAGCTTGTTGTTGAGGACGGAGCTGAAATATTTGACCTCAGCAGTGCCACAGGCTGACCGCCTCCATGCCACGCCGCATTGATGCAGTAATTCATGCAAAAGGAGCCCCAACCAAGTATTGAGTGCATAGAAATGAACATACTTTTCAGAAGGCTGACATTTCTGTTTAAAATATCCTTTTTTATTGATCTTAGCCATAATCATCAAAATTACAAGAAATAAAGACTTGAAATATTGCACTCATGTGTAAATGAATCTATATCATATATGTGTTTCACTTTCTATGAGTGACAAAAAATATTGAACTTTTTTACGATATTCAAATTTTTTGAGCTGCACCTGTAAATTTGCTCCTCAGCTGTTTGGGGCAAAGAGTGCGAAATCAGCTGGAATTGCCAAAAATGGCAGAACACAAAAGCTTCACTGCTTGAACTCTTAATTGAGTGCAGATAAATAAAAGATACGGAGAGGTGAAGTGTGTTTCTTTTGGACAGGTAGCCCAATCAGAGAAAAGTATACATTGTGTGCAAAATTAAACACAGCATTCTTCTGGAGGCAGGTATGAGGTATTACCTTGTTTTTTAGGCAGAGCTTATGTTATTAAGATAAATATATTGGGATGGCAGGTATGCCATCCGCCAAGTTGCGGCTTGGCGGGGCATGCCCTATACCAATACAGCACTGAGAGTTTGGCACTTTTCAGGGTTTTCTGCTTAGAGTTGCTGCCTTTCACACAGAGGTTTGGGGGTTTGAGCCCGACAGGGCACAAGTTTATTTTTGACAAAAACAATGTGCAACTGTTAAATACTTTTAATGTATTGCACTGTTATTATTTTCACATTAACAAACGTATTTTTATTGCAAAGGCTAAAGACATTTTCAATATTAACTGTTCAATGTTTCACTTGTACTACAGCGAAATGGTGAAAGTCCAATGGACACTGACAAATGGTCTACAGTGGTCTACAGCCTATATCGCATGAAACAATTCAGTCACTGGACACCACGGCAGAATGCAGGCTAGCTACGTTATGGGGACGGGTATCCCATGGCCATTTGTCAAGCAAAAAAAATAGTTTTAACGCAGAATATCATCTGGCTAACATCGTGTTGTTGAATTAATGAAAAAAACAAAAAAAAACATAAATAACTGTGCCGTTGACTACATGTGTTCATCTCACACAAATGCAGACAAAAAAAGTGTCTGTGTGGAGCGTGCTGTGCTCTTGCGGTTAAGTCTGACTCACTGTGGAAACCCAACTTTCAACGCTCGCCTCGGACAATTTTCCTTTAGTATGTCTTCATTCATTTCTTCTTTTCAGCTTTGTTCAGTTTATCCATTTCACACATAACACAATGTCACCATAAAATTAACTACTAGGACAATTAAAAATGTATGATAGTACATTAAGAATCAATGATAGCCTATTATAAGCTGCAATACCTGAAAAGGTCGGATTTATAAACCTCCAATTCCCCAAACATATCTGTGTCATGGTTAGTCACTTCAAAAAGTTACAATAGCATCCGAACATGCGTCTAGTCTACGATACTCTGCAGACAATGTAGCTTACTGCGAACACTTTTAATTAGAATAATAATAAGAAGAATAATCTCTGGTAGGCTACTTTCTTAGTAGTAACTATTGTTTTCTTTTTGGCTAAAAGTCCTGGGAAATATGCGTTGTCCAATTAAGCTTGTTAGCCAATGTTAGGGCTGAAACATACCTCACTCAAATACGCGAATGTGGACACTTCGAATGTGGACGCTTGCATTTATTTGGAATCCATGTATTCTGTATGCATGTCTCTCTCGATGTCATTATCTTGCATTATTCAACATTAGTTACCTACCAAAAATAAGTGATATCTCATCAAAAACGTATCTGACGTAAAAAAAGCCAAATTACTCACACATAGCCCACAGAGCGCTGTCTATAAGTCCATAATTCCAACTTGCAAAAACTAGGCCTGCCTTTAAATGTATTGATATCAAAATGTGGCCAAGTTACATACTAACTACAATTTATAAAAAAATGTTTACTATGAAACATAGTTTCAAATGCTAAGAAAAAAAATAGGACTGGTAATTTAAAAAAAAATAAAAAGACCATATGTGTACAACACAATCAAATTAATAAAAACACATTACTTGTTATTAATATGTTTTTTTTGTTGTTCTATAGAGTGGTCTAGACCACCGGTCTAATGCCTGAATCGAACCTGCGGCAGCTAGCCAGTAGCACAATCTGTACTAGCCTTCAAACAAGCTTTTTAGACAACAAAGCTTTTACCAACAAACCGCTATGCATAGCATGAGGAGAACAGTGTCAACCTACAGTAGCGAGCTCTAGACTATGAGAAAAGGAGAATAGATAGCACAGTCTTCACCCCTCGTAAGTGTGTTTGAATACTCTAAATTGTAGAGTTTAAATTCTACCATAAATATATTCAACCATTCTACCATAATAAATGATTATACCATAGCCAGAAGATCTGCATCTAAATGCTATATATCTAAATAATGAATATGGTGAAGATGATACCTGCCGAGTATTAGGCTTTATAGGTTAACTTTAGGATTAAATTCTCACAAATCGCAATGTTTTGTATATTCACGACGTTTTGTATATATCACGATATTCACGTAAAGGCGAGTGTGCGTGCACGTGTTGTATGCGGAATGTGGAAACCCCCCCGTTTTTCGCAATACACAAACTCGATAAATTCATAAATATCTGCCCAATAAGACTCATGAAATTAATTTTACAGAACCTCCCGCTGGTTGCTATGTGATCAAGCAGAACTTTGTTGCAACTCCAGTTCATATAGCAAAATGAGTTTAAAATGACAATAAGTCAAAATCCTTCGTAATATTGTGGTTTTCTTTCATACACTGTCTAATGTGTGTTCTGAAATACATTATATTACCTGAATGAGCTGAAATTGTCTCACTATTTATGAATATATGACATTTAGAGTGTTTATATTTAAACTGTACATGCTCTATCTTTAAGCAAAAATCACTGACAATCATAATGTATCCTGAGAAAAAATGATGTTAAAACACTTCTATTATTGAGAGGATAAATGATCTTCAGAGCAGTTATATCTAATAAAATGCCAATGACAGAGGCAGCATAAATATAATCTGTAGTTTGACTGAGCCAAGCATTACACAGGTTTAAATATACTTACTATAGAACAGAAGAATATCCAGCCTCTCTCCACTACACACTGACCCTCAGTCTGCAGAGCGCAAGTACAAACTCACACAAAAGAGGAACTGCTCATATGTGACCTTTTGTGAAATATGCATGTGAATATTATTGCCTAACATTAATCGGAATTCATAGTTTTTCTCAGTCATAATACAGGAATATGAACATGCTGAAATACAGAATTTATTTTTTAAATTTTTATCTGATGATCAACCTAGTTTGACATCATAGCACAGTAACAGAGTCTGCTTTTACAGTTGAAGCAGAATAAGCAAATAATGTATTTATTTGACACAAGTTGAAAAAAAGTGCTGTACAACAGACCAATTAATCATAAAGGAATAGAAAGTTGTAATATATCCAATAGTTCTTAACTTATTTGAAACACATCAATATTAATGCCCACTCAGTCTTTTCTTTCACAACATAACTACAACTTTACAACTTCGTCGGTTCTATCTGTATCTGTGTTTTCTTGTTTCATTGTGAAAAGTGTAAAGTTTGGAATGCGGAAGAACAAGGAGGCTCCTCTCCGTTGGTTTGTCTAAAGTTTGTTTGTTTGTTTAGAGTTTAAAGTTTAAACCTACGGGGTTTAAACCTACAAATAGGCTATTTAGTTCTCCACTTGGTTACACCAACTAACTTTTTACCATGCCGACGAAAATGGAAAAAGAGCTTAAGGAAGCGCTCGACTTTCTGACTGAGGAAATGGCGGCTCTCAGACTGGAGCAGAAATCAATTATCAACTTGGTGGAAGAAGTTAAAATGCTACGACTACAAATCAACGAGAAGGAGAAAACAATTGCACATTTGGAAAATCGAGTGTCAGACCTCGAGCAGTACACGAGAATGAATGACATAATTGTCTCTGGACTTGCGATTAAACCCCGGTCATTTGCCCGAGCGACAGTGGGTTTCGATGAGTCCAACCAGGCCGACTCCAACAGCGTGGAGCAACAGGTGACAGCCTTTTTCCTGTCCAAGGGCATAGAAGTGGACGGGCACAGCATAGAGGCTTGTCACCCACTCCCGCTGAGAAGGGCGAGCGACAAACCTGTTGTAATACTGAGGTTTGCAAATCGAAAACATAAAACGGCACTACTGAAGCAAAAGAAAATGCTGAGAGGATCCGACGTTTACCTGAATGAACACTTAACTAAAAAGAATGCGGATATCGCCAAGAAGGCCCGCTTTTTGCGAAAGGATAGAAAGATCCAATCTACATGGACAGCAAACTGCAAAGTCTACATAAAACTGAACGGATCGCCAGAGGAATCCAAAGTGATGGTCATCAGAAGCATAGAAGAATTGAACAAGTATCAGTGACACTCAGTCGACAACTACACAAGGTAACAATGTCTAAACTTATGGACTGTATACCTGTGGAAATGTTTGTGAAAATGACTATGGACTGTAGGCTACCTGTGGAAATGACTGTGGACCGAAATGGCATTAGGCTCCTCTGATACAGAACTCACGGAATATAACATGCATGAATTTGAATATAACATTGACCCTGAAAGCAACTTCTTTAAGAATGTAAACAACAATTGTGATTACTATACAGATGACCAATTTAATGCCAGAATCAAGGTAAATCAAGGACTGTCAATTATCCATTTTAATAGCAGAAGCCTTTATGCCAACTTTCAACATATTAAGGAGTACTTAAACAAATTTAAGAAGCCATTCAATATTGTAGCTATCTCTGAGACTTGGATTAACTCTGAGAAGGGTGCAGATTTTGAGTTGAATGGTTATGAACTCCAGTACAAGAGCAGGGTGGATAAAAAGGGAGGGGGAGTGGCCTTGTTTGTAGACCAGAATCTTAGCTATAAGGTGATAGAAAATATGACTAGAACTATTACTGATGTAATGGAATGTATTACCGTAGAAATTGACATGGGTAAAAAAATAAATGTAATTGTTTGTTGTGTTTATCGAGCTCCTGGCTCCAGCATTGATATTTTTAAGGACATTATGGAGGGATTATTTGCCAATATAAATCAGAGATTGTACTTCATCTGTGGTGATCTCAACATAGATCTGCTAAATCCCAACAAACATAAACAGACTGATGAGTTCTTTGATGCATTGTTTAGTATGAGTCTCTTTCCTATGATCACCAAGCCAAGCAGAGTAACATCACACTGTGCTACTCTCATTGACAACATATTCACAAATAGCTTGGAAAACAATATCATTAGTGGGTTATTGTTGAATGATATAACTGACCATTTGCCTGTTTTTGTGGTTTATGACTGTGATTATAATAATGTAAAGGATGGAAGTAAAGTATACAGGAGGGTGCGAACAGCAGAATCCCTGAATGCTTTCAGAGCTGATCTATTGATGGAAGACTGGAATTGTGTGTATAATGAGTGTAACGTAGACATAGCATATGATATATTCCTAGAAAGATTTATGTCATTATATGATAACAACTGCCCACTGAAGCAATGCAATAGGAAGCATAAGTATACAGAGTCCCCATGGATCACAAAAGGACTACAAAATGCCAGTAAAAAGAAAAATTTTATGTATAGAGAATTTATAAAGCATAGAACCATAGAGACAGAAATTAAGTACAAAAGATATAAAAATAAGTTGACGCAAATTATGAGGAGGAGCAAGAAGGAATACTACAACAATTTAATAGAGAAAAATAAAAACAATAGTAAAGGAATATGGACTGTTTTAAATAGTATTATCAGGAAAGGACCTGCAAACACAAAGTATCCTGAACACTTCATGGATAATGACAAGACCATAAACAACATGGGAGATGCTGTCAATGATTTTAATGCATTTTTTGTGAATGTAGGACCGAAATTGGCTGATGGTATCAGTGACCCGCCGACAGAGCAGGGTAGAGCAGTAGGAGATGGCATTGAAATGAACCCAAGTTCAATGTTTTTGAGAGCGGTGGAAGAGAAAGAAGTTATAGATACAATAAAAAATTGTAAAAATAAAACATCCACAGACGGGAATGACGTCGACATGACCTTAATTAAGGAAGTTGTTGATGGAGTGGTAAATCCTCTGACATACATCTTTAATTTGTCTTTTAAAACTGGTGCATTCCCTAGCAGAATGAAAACGGCTAAGGTTATCCCACTGTATAAAACAGGAGATAAACATCTCTTTACAAATTATAGACCGGTATCTCTATTACCGCAATTCTCTAAAATCTTGGAGAAACTCTTTATTGTGAGACTGAATAGCTTCATTGAGAAACACAACTTATTAACTGACAGCCAATACGGATTTAGAACAAATAGATCAACAACTATGGCACTAATGGATTTGACGGAAGAAATAACTAACTGTATTGACAACAAGGAATATGCGGTAGGAGTATTCATAGATTTGAAAAAAGCTTTTGATACCATTGACCATAACATATTACTGTATAAAATGGAAAGATATGGGATGAGAGGTGTGGCATTGAGCTGGTTAAAAAGTTACATTTCTAATAGACAACAGTTTGTTAAGATGGGCAATCACATATCATCAATCCTAGACATTACCTGTGGAGTCCCACAGGGGTCAGTGTTGGGCCCGATATTATTCATTTTGTACATAAATGACATTTGTAAGGTGTCAACTATTTTTAAATGTATTATTTTTGCGGACGACACCAACATCTTTTGTTCAGGAGATAATTTAAAGAAACTCTTGGAGATTATTACAACTGAATTGGCCAAATAAAAAATATGGTTTGACATTAATAAACTATCATTGAATGTGGACAAAACCAAACTGATGGTCTTTGGAAACTGCAAAATAGATACACATGTGCAAGTAACAATAGATAATGTCAATATTGAACAAGTATATGAGATACAATTTTTAGGAGTAATATTGGACAGTAAATTATGTTGGAAATCTCATATAAGATATGTTAGAACCAAAGTATCAAGGAGTATTGGAGTATTGTGCAGGGCAAAACATATTCTGGAACAGAGGATGTTGTATACTCTGTATTGTTGTCTTGTCTTACCATATTTGAGTTACTGTGTGGAGATATGGGGAAATGCATACACAAGCACTTTAAAACCATTGATTATACTACAGAAAAAAGCTATGAGAATTGTACACAAGGTCGGATTTCGTGATCATACAAACAACTTGTTCTTAAAGTCAAATGCCTTAAAGCTTATGGACTTATTCAAATTTAAAGTGGCACAGTTAATGTATCGAGCAAAGACTCAAGAACTTCCAGGTAACATTCAAAAATTATTTATAGAGAGGGATAAGGGATATAATTTGAGAGGTAACTGCAACTTTAATAAAGGTTATGCTCGCACCAATCTCAGGAGCAGGTGCATATCATTCTATGGAATTACCATGTGGAATGCGCTAGAAGATAAAATGAAGGAAAACAGAAATATTGCTCTATTTAAAAAAATGTATAAAAGAATGATATTTGCTAATTATCAAAATGAGGAAAGAGAAGGTCACTATTGTCAATCTTCTGGATTATAATCTGTTGTTTTCTTTTCTTTCTTTTGTATTACATTGCGGATACTGATGTTTATTTATTTATTTTGTGTTGTTTCAATGTTAAGAATGGAAAAATTATTAGTACTATGGATATTCTATATTAGGTAATTTAAGTATAAATTAATGTTCTTACTCGGAAGTGACGGATAGGGGTAGGGCATGATAAGCTTAGGCTTCATCCTACTCCTTTTCGAACAGTGATAAATGTACTTTTGTTATTCGTCTTTTTTTGTTTTGTTTTTAAATCATGTTCGAAATAAAGATCAATTCAATTCAATTCAACTACAACATAATGTACAACAGAGACACACTCCCTTTTTCTCACTCCAATGTTGTGCAATATTGAAAAAAATCTATGTATTACAACAGATAATCCAACATAGTTCTGTGTTTAAAACAACATATTCTGTCTTCTAAAATAGAAAGAAAATCCTTGATGTCCTTTGTCCTCTCATGCATATAAAATGGGTAATACCTTTTTTCATGCAGGCAGTCTACACATCAAATTGAGAAACATTAAAAACAAGAAATCATTCATGCTTAAAAATATACTGAAAGACATCACCAGGCTTTACCAATTTACAAATATCCAACTGTGAAAAAGTACTTTATGGAAAGATGAAATACTGGTTCCCCACATGTATAAACTGGTCATAACAATCAGCATACTCAGCCGTCTAATTCATTTTTATTTCAGTTTAATGAGCTGTCTTGAAAGGCAATGACAGGTCATGCTTATAACAGTATAATTTAGGCTTAACGGCATAGAGCTAAAAATGGCCAGTATTACAAACAGCCATATGTGGAAATACCCGAGTGTTGCTGTGGAGACGGGACGTGCAGTTGGAGGCTGAAGGAGCTGAGAATGTTGGGTGTTGTGTTAAAAGTGTGCTTCTGTCAAAAAAACAACAACAAAAAAACAACGGGTCGCGCTCAGTTGCTATTAATGCTGAAGTACACACATAGGTACACGCACACACACACACACACACACACACACACACGTGTGTGTGTTTATGCTCCTCCTTTCTCTGATAACCAGTTTAGGCCCAAGAAACTGGAAATGTACAAAACAGAAATATACTGTATTATTATTATAGATTGTTCTAAATCTATCGCATATTATCACACCCACGCTTAGGTTGAGGGTTCGTGGATCAACCAAGCCTTAACACTCTTTTGAAAATGTCAGAAATAGCACTTTAGTGCAAAGATGTTTATTCAATACCCCAAGTACAAAAGACGTTCCCGTGGGCAAACAGCAACACTGCAAAAACATGTCTCTCTTAAAAAATGTTTAAGTCTTGTAATGAGACTTAAAATCTTATTCCCTTGTTTTAGCTTACTTTTTGCTTGACAAGCGAAATGATCTCACCCCACTGGCAAATCTTGAAATGAGTAAAACTATCTCACCCCACTGGCAGATACTTTTTTGCTAAAGATTCTAAAGTCTAAATATAAATTGAAATGCTTGTAAAGATTTGGTTTTTGCAGTGAACCAACAATCAACACAAAGAAACTGAAATACACAACAGCAGACATATAAGGCACACTTATTGAGTATACTATACAGTACAGCCATCCAGGCTCTGCATGCTATGCATTTCACCCAGAGCCGCTATTCATTTCACAGTATTACAATAATTGCATTCAGACACATACGTATATACATACATACAATGAGCACTTAATTGGACAGTGACACATTTTTTGTTATTTAGATTTTGTACTCTAGCACTTTTGAGTTTGAAATGACACAATGACCATGAGGTGCAGACTGTCAGCTTTAATTTGAGGGTATTTTCATCCATATCGGATGAACCATTAAGAAATTGTAGAACCTTTTGTACCATTTTAAATATTTGGTCGCATATCCTTTGCATGCCATGACTTCCTGATGTCTGTGACCCAACAATATCAACAAACTATTTATATCTTATTTTCTGGTATTCCTACAAGCGATACTATAACTTCTCTGCATTTGAATGGATCTCTATAGAAGTTGGGGGGTGGGACTATATTTAGCTGTAAATTACACTGGAACAGTATTGAACCCATATGGGCTAAATGGCTTTAAGTCATCAAGGGTCTGAGGTATCAAACAAGCCTTAAACCATCACTCTGCTGCCAGATATGCAGTAGATATGGATGAATAACTTCAAGGGTTTCTTCTCCTGACTTATTTTTCCATGGAGTTCAATAGGAAAATTTGTCAGGAGAAAGAACCCTTAAAGTGATCAATTTATTATTCAATAAATAATTTCTCTCCATGTGTACATTTTTGGGTGAACTGCCTCTTTAAGGTTGCATGTCTTTCTTTTTAAAGACCACGTTGGAGTACTCGCATTCCGGGATTCCCTCCATTTCCTTCTTCTTCTCCATTTCCACACACAGGCTCTCCGTCTCTATCGACGCCCCTACGGCCAAACGCTCCTCCCCCTGCCCCGCCCCATCCTCTGCCTTCCCCTTCTGAATATTCGTCTTGACCGCCACCTGTGAATAGAGCACTTCGGCCCCTCGGCCTGCAGCTCCATCCTGGCCCTGTGTCTCCATGGACTGGGGGGAGTGCTTGATGGAGGCGTAGTGCATGCCTTCCAGCTGCTCCCCGATTTGGCCCTCTGCCAGGGGCAGTGTCTGTGGGTCTGTCCCTCCCAGGTCTGGGCCCCTGGGCGGGGTGGTTGCCATGGCGTGGTTGGAGTAGACGGGGTCTTCTTCTGCTGGACTTCTGCAGGGAGGACTCTGAGAAGTAAGTGTGTTAATGTTTACGGCTATTTCAGAGAGAGAGGGCCCTATCTTACACCCAACGCTAATCAGCGCTAACCCAAACGCAAGTGTCTTTGCTATCTTACACCTGGCGCAGGGGTCATTATAGCGCCCAGCGTTCACGTTGTTTAACTACCAAGAGAACTCATGCCCATATCAAGTGAACTGCACAGGTTGGTCTTAAAAGAGAAGTTTGGTATTTAGCATTATAAGCCCTGTTAAAAAGTTATTTACGATCATATACAATGACCACATCAACATTTTAACGAACTTTGCAGTCTTGAGATATATTGTTTATGTTATGGTTCCGGACTCAGAGACCCAAATGCAGACAAGGATAATGCAGAAATGTAGTTTTATTCCAGTCCAGTGTCAAAAGCCAGGTAATCAAGAATATCCAAACGAGATCCAAAATCAAAGTAAGAAAACAAGCAAAAGTCAAAACCGGAAAACAAAGGGCTAAGGTACAAAAGGGCTAGGCTAATCAAACGTAGTTAAATACAAAGGAAAGTCGAAACCAGGAAATCAAAGGCTAAAGTACAGATAAGGGCTAGGCTAAATCGTAATCAAAATCAAAGGGTGTCTCAGGAATATCAGCTAGTCTCTGGCTTTACTAAAACAGGCTCAGGAAAAGTGAATCAACGTTCTGACAAGGAACAAACAGATTTGTGGGTCTATATACGTAGGAAAGGGAGGAGTAACAAACGACGTGAGGTTAACACATTAGGTAAACAATAATTCAATCACGAGACATAACGAAAACATGGAAGGGATTCGGAAACATGCATAGCAAACAACGGGCTCGAAGAGGAGCGGAGTGTGCTCAGTAATCACGAGAGGTGAAGTCTACATACAAACAGCTGGAGCGAATTACAGAGATAGCTCAGAGGCAGTTAGAAATGCGAGAGTACAAAGAAAGCGGAGAAGCTGGTTAATCGTTAGTATCTAACTAAGACAGACAGTTAGTTGTTTAGTATACATCTATGTTAATTTGCTTAGTAAGTGCACGTAACTAATAAAGCACCCGAGTGATTGTTAGCGCAAGTTAGTAGTCTATACAATTACACAGAAATGAAATCAGGAAGTAAATAGAAAACGAAACTACGGAAATACAGCGTTAACCCTCGGAAAATCCTGAAGTCACCCAAACAGTGCATACACGAGACAGGGTAAACAAACACACGAATGCGACTCGGACAACCCACGAACAGAGGGGAATGCAAATGATGATAATAAACAATAATACAAACAGACAGATATACAGAATATAACAGTTTATTGCTCATGTCACAGCTATCTTATACAATGAATCTGGACGGGCATATAGAAAATCTTTCAAAAAACACCATAAACTCTAATTTTCAAAGACAGGAAACTCACCGAGTGGTCACTGGTGTCCGTTGATGTTCTGAAACAAAAATCGTCGCAAAGTATGCTTCGTATCGGGTTTTATTTATCATTTTATAAAATGAATTGACCGGATGTTTACAAACGTATGGCTGTATGGCGACTGAAAATAGTTATATACATTTTTAAACGTTGTTTTAAACGTAAACGTAAATTACAAGACACCAGTGACCATTCGGTGAGCTTCCTGTCTGTGAGTGAATATCCTCGCAAATCGCTTTCTTGAAACGAGCCCCTGGTCTAAAGTCATGTCATGTTATTTTAACAGCGCAATATAAGTGTCTACATAGGCATGTGCACAACGCGCTTGCACGCATGCATACAAGATATCAAGATTACATTGTGAAATATGGATTCATATTTTTCCCATAAATTAGAACTTTCTTTCCCGCAATAGACGCAAGTTTTCCCTGTAATCACAGAGAAATGGGCTTGTTTTAAAGCCTTAAACTAACAGTAAAACAAGTTGCTCATATTTCCATAAGCAGGCCATTATGAACCTGGTAAGTATATGTGAACCTACGGGTTCCCAACCTGACAGCTTTCGTGTATTAAGCCAAAATAACGTGTTATTATGAGAATATAAATTTCGGATGAAGCTTGAACTTCGCTCGCTGAAATGCATTGTCTGTGATCTGACTGCTGTGAGAACATGGAATTGATGTTTAACAATGCTTCATTGTATCATCAAACACATTTTGTTAAACAAGCAGGCTTATTTGACATTTTCTAAGGAGAGACGGAAGTCATATTCTGTTAACTTATTCTCAGCGGTTGCAGGTGTTTTTTTAACAAAATTAAACCGCGTACATTTTCTAAAATAACAGTTACTGCCCAGCAAACAGCGAACGTCCCAGCAACGTCCCAGCAACGTCCCCTTTTAGTCCCCTCAACGTTATGATGTGACGTTCTCTGGGGATGTCCTAAAAACATTACTAGGACATTTTTAAAGTCCTAGGAATGTCACTGTTTGGTTACAATATGACATTTAATTAGAATTTTCCGGGGACGTTCAAGCAACGTCCCTATCTGGTTATGATATGACGTTGTGCTCATAACATTTATGGGACATTCACGGACATTCCTGCAACTTCTGTTACTGGTTAAAATATAACGTCAATGTAATGAACGTCTGGGGGACGTTACTAGAACGTCCTGAGAACGTTTTTTGTGACGTCCATGTAACGTTTAGAAAACTCTACAAATAGACGTCAAAGCGACGTCCTGATGACATTTCGAGGCGTTCAGGTGACATCCCGGGGACCTAATTTTGTTAGCTGCGTGGGAACCCGTGTCGGTGTTAAACATGGTGTTAATGTTAGACATTATTATTGTGTATATCCAAACGCGTCGTATTGGTTAGTTCGAATAATATTGATCCGTATAGTCTATTCTTTGCTCGCACACTTTAACTACATACGCACGAGCATGTCTGTTTCGCCATCATATAAGCAATCCACCAAGGTGGAAAAGCAGGCTTTTAGAATGGGATATGACATTTTGATTGGTTTATTGCATATAAATATATATATAAAGTTCAGCCCATTTTAACCTTGCGCCGTACTTGGCGTTCAAATAACACACCATCTAACGAGCAAAAGTGGACTCACCCGAAATGCATGTGCGCCATGTGCAGAATTTACATGAAATCAAAATAATATCACTTTCTTTGATTTATACTTTTGCTCCATATCACAGCATCTTGTTGGCCTTGTTTACAGCAGCAGAACAATGCCATCATCCTGAGAGGCTTTTCTCAACTACTGCTCCAAAATATTTTTTTTTCTAATTGAACATATTCTCCTTTTGTTCCTGCATAAAATAGTTATACCTTAAGACCTTCCTTTTCTAGTACTTACCATACCCTTATCTCAATATCTGCTAAGATCTTCCAAGAACCGTAGGCTTATGCTTTCAGGCATATCTTAACACAGGTATATTTCTTTCCTCTCTGGTAAAAGTCTCTACAAAGTAACTTCAGGCATGTGTGTGTGTGTGTGTGTGTGTGTGTGCATGTCTGTGTGTGTGTGTGAGTGTGTGTGTGCATGTCTGTGTGTGTGTGTCTATGTGTGTGTGTGTGTGTGTGTCTGTCTGTGTGTGTGTGTGTGTGTGTGTGCATGTGTGTGTGTGTGTGTCTATGTGTGTGTGTGTGTCTATGTCTGTGTGTGTGTGTGTGTGTGTCTGTGTGTGTGTGTGTGTGTGTGTGTGTGTGTGTGTGTGTGTGTGTGTGTGAGTGTGTGTGTGTGCATGTGTGTATGTGTGTGTGTGTGTGTGTGCGCGTTTATTCTTGTGTGTGTGAGACACAGGGCTTAGACTCACCCCATCTGTCACCCCTTTGATGTCCTTCATTCTGCTTCTAGAACACTGGCTGTTTCTCTTCTTCCTAAAAACAACACAGATCATCACTGCCAACAAACAGCACACACCTTGCTGTCATTATAATCACCATGGAGATGGGCTTTACATTTACAGCATTCGAGCCAGTTCATTTTCTACTTTCTGTGTGTTTATTTCAGCGGGCGGGGGACCCCAGCAGTGGAATTGAGTAATATAATACACAACATGAAATGAGTTTTCCTTTATACTGACATTCCAGACCGCTGTTTCTCTTACTTTAGAACGAGCTGCATTATGACATATATCATCACCATGGCAGCAACACCAGCAGCAGCACCAATCAGCAGCCAGTTAATGCTGAAACCTGCACAAAGGGACAAAAAAAGGCCTGGAATTTATTCAGCCAATCACTTTATGAACCAATCGGCGATGAGATTGACCCCACGTGTTTCAGTACAGCTAGATACAAAATAATTTTGAGTTTCACCCGCTCTTGCATCCCCGACTGGGATGACAGCTTTAGAGGTTTATATATCTGGGGTCTTTATAAAATTGGCTAGCTATATAATGAATATATTGCCCACAGATGAAAAGCTCTCAGAAAACAATGTCAACTGAGAGAAAATCATAAGGCTGAGTTAGACCGTGTGGCTTTACTGTCTTACCTGAGTGTTGGTCTGGAGATGATAGGTAGAGCAGGAAGAACAAAAAGGAAATATTAGCACAGGTACAGTATCATCCACACTACTTACACACCCTTATATAAATGCTTCAAAATGTGATCGCCTGTATATTAGTGCCTGATGTATAATATGTTAAAGAAAGGAAACATGCGCCCATTTACCCCAGCGTTGCTGTGGAAACGGGACGAGGAGCCTGAGGCTGGAGGAGCCCAGAGTGTTGGTGCTGAGGCAGAGGAGAGTGGGCGTGTCTCCCTGTGAGTGGCGCATGGTGAGGGAGCTCCTCAGGCCTGTGTTCCCCAGCTGCTCCTCCCTGATGACTCTGTCAGTAGAGTTAGTGACCCGCAGTCCAGACACACGCCACTCCATGCTGGGAGAGGGATTCCCTCGGCTCTCACAGGAGCAGCTGATCTCTGCTGCAGTTCTGCTGCAGCTCCCAGAGCCAGAGATCTGAGGCATGTCTGAACACAGGATGCCACAGTTACAAATATCACAGTTGTACACAAACACACACCAATAATATAGGATTAATGCAGTTATCTAATGAATACAAACACTGAACATACATTTGATATCCAGCTGTACAGTTGTTGAGTTCTGCTTGCCATGTTCATTCTGTGCTTCACAGTAGTACTGTTCACTGCCACTGGACTCAGTCACATTGAAGGTGAGATTCTGTCCAGTTCCTACAGTGTTCGTCTCTCTCCCATTCACTTTATACCAGGTGTAGTTCTGCACTGGTGGGTTGGCATCACTGCTGCAGGTCAGAGTCACAGAGCTGCCCTCTAACACTGAACGAGAGGGACTGACGGACACTGAGGTGTTCTTAGGAGGATCTAGGAGATGTGAAAATACATCACTTTTTTTCTCAGTTTGTCAAGACTGTTGTAGTATTTGATGTGGTGTAATGGTGGTCTACTTTAAAGGATAGACAGTACATAAGGTAATTGATCATTTCTTATTTTTTATTTAAGGCATTAAATTAATGAAATATATTGTTATTGTTATTATTATTATTATTATTATTATTATTATTATTATTGATATTATTATTATTATTATTATTATTATTACTACTACTGACTATTCCTTGATTTACAAAATATAAGAATCATACTGTCAAATCCAGCTCTCTTACATAAAACTCTGAGAGTCAGACTGGTGTTAGATATCTTCTGAATGTCTCCTTGTTGCAGTTTGTAAAGCGCCCTGCAGGTGATCTTCTGCCCATGGTGGAGGTGGGAAGCAGTGAAGGTCAGAACAGAAGACACAGATTTAGTTTGATCCTCATTCTCTTGCAGTTGATCCACACTGTCACTCAGTCTGGGGGTCCATGTGAGATTTGGGGGGAGTTTGGGACAGGGGGCTGCAGCAGAGCAGCTCAAACTCACAGAGGTCCCCTCCATCACCTCCACCTTCTCTGGGGTTAACTTGGGTTTGGGTGGAGAGGCTAGGAGACATGGACACATGAGGACGGGTTACTGTCTGTCTCAGGATTGGAGACTCACACAGCACTCAGAGCACAAACTAATCACCAAATCAACAGTGTCTGACTCACATACAGTATTTACAATGAGAAATCAGTATTTACACTGTGAAATCAGTATTTACACTGTGAAATCAGTATTTACAATGTGAAATCAGTATTTACAATGTGAAATCAGTATTTACAATGTGATATCAGTATTTACAATGTGAAATCAGTATTTACAATGTGAAATCAGTATTTACAATGTAAAATCAGTATTTACAATGTGAAATCAGTATTTACAATGTGATATCAGTATTTACAATGTGAAATAAGTATTTACAATGAGAAATCATTATTTACAATGGGAAATCAGTATCTACAATGTGAAATCAGTATTTACAATGTGATATCAGTATTTACAATGTGAAATAAGTATTTACAATGAGAAATCATTATTTACAATGGGAAATCAGTATTTACAATGTGAAATCAGTATTTACAATGTGATATCTATCAGTATTTACAATGTGAAATAAGTATTTACAATGTAAAATCAGTATTTACAATGTAAAATCAGTATTTATAATGTGAAATCAGTATTTACAATGTGATATCAGTAATTACAATGTGAAATCTACTAAGAAGTAATTCCTCTTTGCATTATTGACTCTTTTTCATGCTATCTGTATTTCTCTTAGAGCAGGGGTTTTCAAAGTGGGGGCCGCCAGGGGGCGCCAGGGGGGCCAATTGGAAGGGAGAGGAAAATGGATATTTTTAATTTCAATTCAATTCATAAGATTACTGTGCCGGTTTAAAATAAGATATAAATTGTTATAAATCCTTTCGTATCGAAATTAGGTCTTTGCCATGCCCTTCTTTCAATCGCAGCCAAAAACTAACCGTCTGCCTGTCAGTCAAAGCGTTACGTTGAGCTGCTTACGGCCCGATTATGGAATCAAAATAGGGTCAAAAGTATTGTGTTGTGTATTAAGAAGCTGTATGTTAGATTTTTTTTTTATTTGCCAGTGTAATTTAAAAGTAAAAAAAAAAAAAAAGCCATTTCGCAATAGGGGGGCCCCAGCCAGAGGCTACGACTATTTGGGGGTCTTTGGCATGGAAAAGTTTGGGAACCCCTGTCTTAGAGGACAGCATTTGTACCTCCTGCACCTAATCTTAAAGACATAGGTTCCCTACATCAGCACAATGACACACAATGAAAGGCATAACAGTAAATGCAGTACCATTGACATTAATTTGGACATCTTTAGGAAAAGTGAACCGGAGAGGACTTGGGCATTTCAATCTGAAGAAATATTTATCAGTGTAATGCAGAGGGAAGCGGTCCAGAATTGTGGTGCAGTTCTTCATCAGCAGGTCTCCAATTAATGTTCCTTTAATGTTGTTCTGTTTAGTTTTACTGGAATCAAACACTACTGTTCCCTTAGTACTACTTTTCCTCCATTTTCCTTTAGCCACAGCTACCAGATCTTTATCATAATTAGATGGGATATCAAATCTGCAGGGAATCAGCACACAGGATCCAGCCAGAGCTTCTATACTCTGAGGCGTCCATGTTGCCCAGTCTCTGCTCAGGGCTCCTACAACACACACAACACAACTCTGTAAATACAGGAGCTGTATGGGGAATTGTATCTGACACACAATTGTGTTTCTGACACACAACAGCACCTTTACAGACCTTGTAACACTTATACATAAATGTTGCTGCATGGTTATGTTTATTCATATCAATTAAACAAAAACATTACTCACTTAAAGCTGAAATAAAATAAAATTTAAATGACCTAAATTGCCTACACGAGAGTGTACAAATAAAAATCCAAACAAAAAAGCAAAAGACAAATTTCCAATAAGTATAGATAAATATTGACAAACATAAATCCCATTAGAATAATGTGCATCTCTACATTATAGAGTTAGACTCCGCCCCTTTCAGGACCTACCTTGCAGCAGGCAGCCAATGAGGAAGAGCCTCTCCACTTCAATCATGTCTCTGAGGAGGAGAGGAACTGAGGTAAGAACACAGCACTGACACCCTCTGGAGAACATTACACTTTCATTAGAAATATAAAATCAGTTTGTGTCAGGGAACCTATTCTAAAAATACACGGTACATGCAGTAGTAATGTATACAGGCACATTATTTGTCAAATTGTTTCATCTTAATGCTTTAGATGTTTAGTGGTGTTTGTAAAATGTATTTGTGTCGGAATGATTTGCATTTAGCCATATCGCCATATATACAGTTCTTTAATACACAAGAAAGAAGCCGATTCCTGAAAAAATATTTGATGACCAAGTGTCTGACAGCATACTTCAATCTAAATTGTTTACATTTTTTCATGAATCGTCATCTTTCTTGTGTTGTCTCTAGACCAGCTCCAATTTTGGTGATTGTTTGTGATTCTTTCTTTTTATTGAGAGAAAGCTTGTTGTTCAAGATGGAGCTTAGATATTTATGTCCTTACGGACTTCACTTCCTGGATGTGGATAACTGAAGGTTTGTGATTTAAATATTGTGATCTAAATTGTGATGTAAAAAAGTTGGAATTCACTCCTCAGCTGCTTGCGACAAAACGTGCGCAATTATAATTTTTTTAGAATCCACTGGAATTGGCCAAAATAGCAGAATGCACAAAACCAGCAAATACAACAGCTTTCCAGCAGCTTAAATGCTTGGACTGCTAATTACCAAAAGTTATAAAATTAATGAATGATAAAAACAACAGACAACAGGCTCTTTTTAATATTATCATCCATCCTCTGTGGAATGTAAGTATTATACAACGGGGGAAATAAGTATTGGACACGTCAACAATTTTATTATCAAACATATTTCCAATGTAGCTATTCACATGAGATTCACACCAGACATTAGTATTAACTCAATAAAACTACACAGCTAAAGAAATTGTAACGTTCCAATTCTTTAAAAAAGTTATGTGCAATAAAGTGAAATGACACAGGAAAAAAGTATTGAACACACTAAATTAAATGTGGTAGAAAAGCCATATTTTTTATATTTGGTTGCATATCCTTTGCATGCCATGACTTTATGATGTCTGTGACCCAACAACATCAAAAGGCTCTTGATATCTTATTTGCTGGTACTCTTACAAGCGATACTATAACAGCTCTGCATTTGAATGGATCTCTATGGGAATTGGGGGGTGAGACAAGATTTAGCTGTAAATTACACTGGAACAGTATATAACACATGGTTGGCTAAGTGGATTTAAGTCATCAAGGGTCTGATGTATTAAACAAGCCTTTATCCATCACTCTGCTGCCAGAAATACAGTAGATATGGAAGGATCACTTTAAGGGTTGTTTCTCCTGACAGATTTTCCTATTGAACTCTATGGAAAAATAAGTCAGGAGAAGAAACCCTTCAAGTTATCCATTCATATCTACTGTATTTTGTAACGTTACAATTTCTTTAGCTGTGTAGTTTTATTGAGTTAATACCAATGTCTGGTCAAAATCTCATGTGAATAGCTACATTGGAAATATGTTTGATAATAAAATTGTTGATGTGTCCAATACTTATTTCCCCCATTGTAACTAAGAATGACGCATGCTTATTAAAATTACATTACCAAGATATAGCCTTTCATAAGCATCACTTCAGAAATCCACATTATACTGCCTGTATGAGTTCTCAAATATGTGTTTTAATACACGAGACATACAGCGGTAATACTCAAACAGTATTTTCTCTCTCTTTTGGCAAAAAAAAACAAAGTCACTGACAACCACACTGTATTCTGAAAATATATGATCTTAAAACACTTCCATTATTGAGAGAATAAATGAGAAAATGGTTTGTAATTATATGTTAATGATAGTGGCAACCTGACGATAATCTGAAACTTGACGGAGCGAAGCGTAACACCGATGGTAATATACTTACTGTTGAACAGAATAATATCCAGCCTCACTGACCCTCAGCCTGCAGAGCACAAGAAATAACTCACACAAAAGAGGAACTGCTCATATGTGGCCTTTAGTGAAACATTCTCAGGATGTGATGCTGTGGATATTTTTGGCTCACATTCATAGAAAACGCGTGGAACTTTTCCACCCCTTTCTGACATTCAACTTATTTTTTCCCTGTCATAGTACAGTAATATGAGCATGCTGAAATACATAATTTGTTTTACAAATATTTCTCTGACAAACTGCTTTGACTTCATAACACAGTCATAGATTCTGCTTTTTCAGCATGAGGAAATACGCATTGATGCCACAAAAACTAACAGTCAACAGAGAAACATGCAAAAAATAATGCACAAATAAGAACCTAATGCAAAAATATGCAAATAATGCTCGTCACAATTCTGACATTTACAGTTACTATGGAAACACTGCAAAGTTAAAGTAAAACCCTCCTATATATCCACTCATGTCACAAACTGCCCTTTGATACACAGATGAAGTCACTCTACACTTTCATTGCCGTTGACTAAAAGATCAGAAAGATGCATTAGGCCTATATACTCATGTATGCACCTGTTCTCATGTATGTGTTCTGATTTAAATGTTATTATTTTTTATGCGTTTCTGACAGCACACTGACATGCGTTTTCTTTCAAGCGTAATACACATACATAACACTGCACGAATGCACGCACACACGCACACACACACACACACACACACACACACACACACACACACACACACACACACACACACAAACAAACAAACACACGTACATGCATGTATGCATACAGACACAACCTTTCTGCTGAGCTTTCATTCCACAGCCTTACATTAGGCCATCTAATGGCTCAGACCTACTCTCAAACAAAGACAAGCTTACTGTGTAAGACTCTCACAGTTTCAACCTCTGAAACATATTACAGATGCATAAGGAAAATAAATTGATATGACAACATTATTATTATCATTGATATACTGTATGTATGTGCCAATAATATATTGGTAACGTTTCTACAATATATGTGAAAATATTTTACGTAATAATTGCACTTTAAAATAAAAAACTCAACTGCAACACTAATGGCATTTCACTAAACTACAGGTTTTGAAAGAGAGTCCTGGTGCTGATAAGCTCTCTCCAATTCTAGGTCCTCTAAAATAAGAATAACCCCCAGTTTCTATTCAAAAAAGCTGCTGAACTAACTAATAATCATGCAGCAACTTACCCTCAAATACCAATAATTTGTTGCCCTCTTATTGAAAACAATAAGTAATATCAGTTTTCAAGGGTAAACTTTAGAATACCACAAGGATCAGTTTTAGGTTATTTTCTCTTTTCTCTGTACATGGTAATTATAAGCAGCCATGGTGCTAACTACCGCATCTACGGAGATAACACACAACTTTATATATCAGTTAAACCAGGTGAAGTTGTCCGGCTAGAGCAAAGGAGAGGTCTGTCTTAAAGACGTAAAGGCTGACCCAAGATTTCCTCTTATTAAATTCAGGTTAGACTGAGATATTAATACCTCGCCCCACATCTCTGAGATAAATTCTGACAGTTTTCTTTAAGTTCAGATGGCTTCTTCGTCTCCGCCAATGCAGTTGTTAAAAACTTTGGTGGAACTATTTATTCAGATCTCTCCTTTCAGGCCCACATTAATACAGTCGCTTTGACACTTAGATCACAAGTTTGTGCTCATTTTTCAAAACCCTACAGTCACCACGTGTAACACAGGCTGTTCTATGTTCAAAACCTTGCATTGTTCATTCATATCTTTGAAGTTATCTTGCACTTCAGAATCATTGGTTCAAATAGCTAATTTATCATGAAATACAAAAGGAACATTAGTTTAGATCACCCACACACAAGATACCGATAGCTTCACTGTTTAGTTGTTTTTACAATCCTTTAATATTGTAGTAAAAAATACTTGATACATGTTTCAATATGGTTCTTTTTGTGGTTTTAAATAGAGGGAATAGTAGAGACAGTAGAACAGAGTAGAATCATTGAACAAAATCTGAATTACATTGTAATACAATGGCAACATAGGTTTGTTTGAATCATAGCAACAAATAATAGTCATTATTGCTACAAAGTGAAAAAAAATCCTCAACGGCAGTGTTCCTCAACTGCAGTGAAAAACAAAAAATAATAACAGTTTGTACCTCTGGCTAGGCTGAAGCCTCGTCCACAAAGAGGAATTTGTGGTGGTTCTCTGCAGCATCCAGCTCCATCACCCTCTAAAAAGAATTGAAAGGAAATGACCTTATAGAATAATGTCGATCACACTTGAATCTTTGATAACAGGACTCTTTGCTTCACTCTGTCTGCATTACTTTCAAAAGGCGTCATATTTTTTAGAGACACCTGGTGCCTTTTCAGAATGCATGCATGTCCTCCACCTTGTTCAACATGTCCTCATTGTCAATGATGTGCCGCTGAATTTCGCTCAGGCGTATATACATTCTGTGAGCTAAAACAAAGAATACATTCAGTCACAACACCTAATGTGTGGTATGCAGTGACATGCATTATACAGTCATTTAACAATTGAGAGTAATGCCTGGTGCAATGTGAAGACTTACCGGTTCTCATGGCGGAAAGTTCTGATGATTGAGGCCACTGTTGATCTCCTGAGATTTGGCTGAATCATTGTAGCTGTTGTCATTGTTATGCCACGATTTATGACAAGGTCCACAGCTATTGCTCGAATTTCATTGGACACTCTTTGCTGTTGTCATCACTGTCTTAGTCCATGGCCTTGTCCTCTACCATATACCCCCACACCCCACCTCTCAAACAAGACCCATGGTCACCTCTCTGATGAGGCCGAAGCCCTCCTCTAAGACGAGGTCTACGGTCACCTCTCTGAAGGGGTACTTGTCCTCTGCCCTGACCACCTCCTCCTCCTCTCACTGCTTGACCTCTATTCTGATGTGAATCATCTGCCTGCTCCATGTTTTTGCGATATTGTTGCAGGTGGATACAGACCCTTTATACATCATTACCGTAACGAGTTGTCATTATTGAAAGAGCCAAGAAAACGGCCTACATACACAGTCAAATCTGAAAACATTGTCTGGAACAGTGGAACCATAAGAACAGTGTCTGATAAAGGATGATGATGAAATATTTCAAAGATAATGTAGTAAAATTGGTTCATGTTCCAAAGTAATTGGTGTCAATAGATTTCTTTATCTTGAAACATTCATGATCTAAACTTGGAATGTTGTTAGTAATCAGTTTCCATAAAACTATGCATTATTATTAGTAATGCTACAGTTACTTATCATTTTGAACAGTTGGATTCATTGATAGTTAGATGCATTGTAATAAAATTTTAAAACAGTCATTTTCAAATTTAATGTGTGAATTGCATTTTTAAATAGTAATTACTTCATGTTAAGTTATCATATTGAACAGGTGATTTGGTTCAATGAACAAATGATCTTAGGTTTATATGTATTGTATCCAAGCAACGAAGTGTTTAGAGTTTTGAAAAATTAGCAAAAGCTTGTGATCTAAGTGTCAAAGCGATTGTAAAAAACTAATATCACAAGAGTGGCCTTCTTCCGCTGGAGGAATATATCTAAATTAAGGACGACGTTGTCCTGACAGGATGATGAAAAACTGGCAGGGTCTCAACACCATGATGGGTAGAGCTCAGAAACCAGTCCAGATAAAGTGCCCAGACTCTGCCTCCTTTGCAGAGCAGTTGAACACCTTCTACGTCAGGTTCAACAGGACTGACCTCGTGGAGGACTGGACCCCGACCAACAGCAGCTATGCCCATGCACCAATCAGTGCGGAGGAGCGGAAGGTCGTTTCCATCCTTTCCAAGTTACGTCCGAGGAAAGCTCCTGGACCGGACGGGCTCAAGGGCGCATACTGAAAGAGTGCACGGCTCAGCTGGGAGGTGTGTTGGCACAGCTTTTCCAGCTGTTCCTGAACGCCAGCTTCGTCCCGAGGGCATGGAAGAAGACAACCATTATCCCTGTTCCCAAAAAGCTCCATGCCAAAGCCATGAATGATTTCAGGCCTGTGGCACTCACCTCCATCCTCTGCAAATGCATGGAGAGGGTGGTTGCTGGGGAGAGAGGGAGAGGGTGGTTGCTGGGGAGCTTACCACCATGGTGGACGAGAGTCTGGACCCGCTCCAGTTTGCCTACAAGGTGAAACGGGGAGTTGAGGATGCCAGCTTAACTCTTCTGGATACAGTGGCTAGGCACCTCGACTCACCAAACTCATATGTCAGGATTTTATTTATGGACTTTTCATCTACAGTAAACACAAAAACACTTCTGCACTGCCTCCAAAAACTACAAGTCAACACAACAGAGGACAGACCCCAACATGTCAGTTTTACATTTTAAATCCAGCGACATCGTTTTAAATATTGGGGTCCCACAGGGCTGTGTCTTGTCACCCATCCTCTTCTCCATATACACAAACGAAATCGCCTGTAACAGCAATGAACTGTCACTTTTTAAGTATGCTGATGACATGGCCTTGGTGGCCCGCTTGACAGATGAGCGCTCCCTGTCTACATACAGGGGCAGGATGTGAACACCATGGTCTTCTGGTTCCAGGAGAACTCCCTGGAACTGAACATCAGTACGACCAAAGAGCTGTGTTGCGGGAGACGCCGGGCACCTGACATTCCATACCCTCTCTCTGGACCACCCAGGCTGGAGGGGCAGGCGGTGGAACAGGTCGAGATCTTTAAATACCTGGGCACTGAGATCAACCACCACCTGTCCTTCACACAACATGCGGATGGGGTCTACAAAAAGGCCCGACAGCGCAATGTTTCTCCTGAGAAGGTTGAAAGTCAGACAGGATATTTTAACAGCAGTATACCGGTCACTCATACCGGTCCTCACATTCAACATTGCATCCTGGTACAACTTCCTCACAGTGAAAAGCAAGAAAAAACTCACAAGAATCATCAAGCTTGCAACCAAAATCACCGGCACCATTCAAACCCAACTCTCAGATCTTTAGAGTCACGCAGTAAAAAGAAAGGCACACTCCATCACTAAGGGTCCTTCACACCCCCTTCACCACTCCTTTCAGCTACTCCCATCAGGCCAACGCTTCAGAGCACCTCGAGTCAAAAAAATAACTTACAAAAACTCTTTCATTCCCACTACAATATCCATTATTAATATACTGTCACTAATTTTTAATGCAGCTTTGCACACCTGCTCGTATTTATTTGAAATTGTTTGTGTTTTAATATAATTTTATGTGAGTTTGTTATGGGTGTATGTTTGTATGTTGTTTGTGGGCCCCTAACCTAAGACAATTATATGATAGACAATATGAAATTGAAATTGAATTTTTTTATTGAAATTGAGCTGGTTCATGCTCTTGTAACCTCTCGGCTGGATTACTGTAATGCTTAGTCATCTTATAGAGGTGAGGCGAATTAACGGTGCAGTGAACGTGAGGCGAATTAACGGTGCAGTGAACAGCTGAATACATGTAACAATGAAAACCAGTGGACCCTGTGACTCACTCTGTGCTCTGTGCCTCAAAGGACCCTGTGACTCACTCTGTGCTCTGTCCCTCAAAGGACCCTGTGACATTTTCTTTCAAATACAACAAAAATAACACGTGACATGGCAGCTCAAGGGTGGGACACAGGGTTGCCAGATCTGGAAAGAAATCATCATAGAAATCATCTTTTTTAATTTTAACTTTTTAAAATAACTGCGTTCTTTGCTACTTTTCATTTTTACCCGTGACTGCACTTTGAAGGTATTCCAATTTCACTGTAAAACCACGGACATGGAAATACTGCTGGGACTTCTTATGACCGGCTTACGACACTTCCACAGTACGATTGGAAAATAGTATAGCAGATATTTTTCGCGGACTGCTAAACATTGCACATTAAACAGCGAGTGCACAGTACGCAGGAGACAGGGTGCAGTAGATAGAGCTCTGATTAAGACACAGTGCACAGTACGCAGGAGACAGGGCGCAGTAGATAGGGCTCTGATTAAGACACAGTGCACAGTACGCAGGAGACAGGGCGCAGTAGATAGGGCTCTGATTAAGACACAGTGCACAGTACGCAGGAGACAGGGCACAGTAGATAGGGCTCTGATTAAGACACAGTGTACAGTACGCAGGAGACAGGGCGCAGTAGATAGGGCTCTGATTAAGACACAGTGTACAGTACGCAGGAGACAGGGCACAGTAGATAGGGCTCTGATTAAGACACAGTATACAGTACGCAGGAGACAGGGCGCAGTAGATAGGGCTCTGATTAAGACACAGTACGCAGGAGACAGGGTGCAGTAGATAGAGCTCCGATTAAGACACAGTGCACAGTATGCAGGAGACAGGGCACAGTAGATAGGGCTCTGATTAAGACACAGTGCACAGTATGCAGGAGACAGGGCACAGTAGATAGGGCTCTGATTAAGACACAGTGCACAGTACGCAGGAGATAGGGCTCTGATTAAGACACAGTGCACAGTACGCAGGAGACAGGGCTCTGATGAAGACACAGTGCACAGTATGCAGGAGACACGGCGCAGTAGATAGGGCTCTGATTAAGACACAGTGCACAGTATGCAGGAGACAGGGCACAGTAGATAGGGCTCTGATTAAGACACAGTGCACAGTACGCAGGAGACAGGGCGCAGTAGATAGGGCTCTGATTCAGACACAGTGCACAGTACGCAGGAGACAGGGTGCAGTAGATAGGGCTCTGATCAGATTGGTCAGACTGTAGTCCATCTAGGAACTAACTGGACAGGGAACTTGATAAAGACTGAGGCTGTGTCCGAATATGACCCCTGTTCCCTGTCCACTGTCCCCTGTCCACTCAGACCCCTATCTACTATATGCCCCTCACTTTGCAAGCAGTAGTTCGTAGTATTTAAAAAAAAATTATTGAGAATATCAATCAGTTAACATATAACGATTGTTACAAAGTGTAGATTATGAATGAAGATAGAATTAACAAAATATAAGAGTATTTTGTAATATGAACACATCTTATACCATAGATATACATATATGCTCTATGTCTTTTACGCTTTCACTTCCGGGTTACGTACTGAAATTGTCGGATGAGTGCACCGTTCTGCAGATGAGTGTGCTCCTGAATTCTTCAACAAAACCCTGAAAATAAGGGGTTCATTCTGGTATTTTAAGTGCTCCCATTTGTGAGAAAAAGTCGCCTACTCAAAAGCTTTTTGATAAAGTGGACTCAAATATGAGCCCTCAAAAGGATCTAAGGGTCGTATTCGGACATAGCCTATGTTTACATAATGTATAGAGACCACCATTATTTTCCCTGGTCTGAGTCAGAATGCAGTTTATATTATGGCCACAAGGGTGTGCTGTGGTGACGTTGTGTCGGCTGAATAAAAATGGCAGTTAAAAA